>JAVLUZ010000681.1:78356-413666 GCA_036768485.1 Mermis nigrescens
GCTCAGTAGTACCTGTATCATTTCAGCAGTTCAAATGAAGATTTACTGTCTTTGATATATGTTCGGCATTGCAGAATACGCGTCAATCTCGGGTTAAAGTAATAAAAAGTCGGGTTACCTTGCTTTAACCCTAGGTTAGCTTACCCGAGTTTAACCCACCTTCTGTCATACGGGTTAACCGTGGGTTAGCTAGCCCGAGAATTCCCGTTAGCCTTAGGTTAAACTAACCCTCGTTCTGTCATTCAGGCCTGAGTGGTGGACAAAATTAGCAGCAATAATACAGGCTTAAGCTAGACTTTCTGACCTTGGTATCTATTTTTTAGCTTTAAGCCTAACTCAAGCCGATTAGAATACGTTTGCAGGCTTAAATCTACCGTTAACAATGACAAAAAAATTCTAACGCTCATTATATCTAATATGTATCGATTTGGCCTGGCTCATTTCACAAAAACTGAAAGCTGATTCCGACGCTTGACTCCTACGCCTAAAAAATTCTTTTAATCCACCTTTCAGCTTTATAAGATTCATATAAAAGCTAATTTGTTGCAAGCTAGTAATTTTTCGACACTGAAGAACTTGAAATTCAAGTTTTGTACCCGAAGGAAAATTTTATTTTTAGGTCTCTGAAAGGCACTGTTGGATCTAAATTGTAAGGAATAGGCATTTTTTGACTATTTCAACAAGTGCATGGCGCTTTCTGTACATGACTCATTTATCTTGCAACCTCGAAGTCATCTGTCGTCTCAAAGAGAGTTCAAACTGATTTCAGGGGTGGGAATAATGGAAAGAAAATAGGCAACTTAAATATCAAAATATTATGTAAACAACAGCTAGCAAATAGCAGGGAGTATTTTTTGCGCTAAATCTAAAGATTAAGTAAAAAAGAAATAAGTGCAGTAAAACAATCATACGTGGTCAGCACGAAAGCAAAAAATAAGCTATATTTAGCGTTTAGAGTTCGGAAAGCGCTGATAATGCCCCTTAAGAAATTCCAAATCCGCCAATCGACCCTATTCAGCTTCAAATGGGCTTACTAGAAATATATTCTTTAACTTTATGCACATGACTTAAATCCTACTGAGCCAACGCACTTTGAATTTTTGATCATATTCATGATCAAATTAACTCATATGTACAACTTAGGATAATTAAGGCAAAATTTGTCATAATCTGAATAATATTGTGCGTGATCTTAGGTAACGCGTTAGCGCGTACCTATAATATACTTGGGTACCCCTAACACCTGTGCACCACCCTACAGCTATAACGGGACACTTCAGGAAGGTGCGGTTTTTTTTAAAAGAAAGGTAATAAAAAATTCGCTGCCCGTGTTTTTTGTTTTTCTTGAAACTCAAAACTGACTGTGTAAAGAAGGTGTAAAGTTTTTGTGTAACGTAATAACATAGGACAAATTTCGGGACCTTTTTACTGCGGCATGTGGACAACTGAGTATTGATGACTCGAAGAATTGAACATCATAGGATGATAGAGGGATGAATTCTACAGATGGCACTTTTTGTTTTTTGAAATTCGCATTAGTTATCGAATGGCAGTGTAAAGAGTGCGAAAATCTGGGGGTTAAAAAGCACTTTTTGGTCGAGTTTTCAACCTGCTTATGTCCGATACTAACTCCGGTTATGAGTTTTTTAAAATGTTTTCTGACAGAAATGTAGAGCGGATCAAGGGCTACATTCTGCATATAAGTAAAGTCTTCTATGCTCTATGGTGAGTTAGATCCTGGGGTTTAAAGTTTACACTCTAGTTGAAGATGTAAAAAAACGGATTTTAACTAAGATTTCTCTGCCAAATTTTCCCGCTTATGAGTCAGGGTGAATTGAATACGGCAGTAATAAAGTGCCTCTCAGGGGCTATACATCGCAGCAAACCGCATTTAAAAACGCAATATTGAGTTATTTATGGGGGTGTAAAGTTCAAAATCAGAGGTAACAGAGGTAAAAAATGGGCGAAAAAAACACGTTTTTTTCCGAATTTTGATTAATAAATCATACCAAATAATTTTTGCAAGATAATTTTGGCACACAGGAATGTACTACGGTTCAAAAACTACAAATTATACCAAACTGAATTTCTTTAAACTCAATGGGGAGTTCGGTACGGAATTTTAAAGTTTACAGTGTTCTAAATGATGGAAAATACGTTTTTGTTGCGTTTTTTGTTCGCCACTTTCTCCGTCCAGAAGTCGGGATAAGTCCAATAGAATAAAAATAAAGTGCTTTATATCGGGTGCATGTCAAATCAAATTGTCTATACATTAATATTTAGCGAGTGTAAAGTCAAAAATTTGGCGTTTAAAATGCGTTTCTGTCTTGTTTTTTCTGCCTGCTTCTCCGGTTATGAGTCAGGGACACGATTATCAAGTCTAGAAATGGACCAGGAACCAAATTTGATATGCCAGTCTGGCGCATATGTTTACACTCTACAGTGCTGTAAAGTGGTTTACACCAATTGTTAGTTTGCCCATAGAACATTATGTAGACTTAATTTTTTCATGAATATTAATCGTAATATTGGAACAATATCTAAATTACGAATCTGACCAAAATTTTCTTTACACTAGGTGTTTACATGAAGTTTACACTACGATATGTATTTATCTTCGTTTTTGAGCATTCCAGAAACCTAATTTTTTCCTGGAGTCTAAAAATTTTCAAAGGATCAAATGTGAGACGTCACGTAGGCGCGTTTGTTTACATCCAACAGTGATGTGAAGCAATTTACACTCATTGTTTATTTGTCCTCAGACTATTGTAGAAACATAATTTTTTCATGAATGTTGATCATAATATCCGTGTAATTTTTTACACTGCATGTTAGCCTTTGTTCTAGAGCATTGCAAAAACCGAAATTTTTTCCTGAGATCTAAAACTTTACAGGGAATGAAATATATACGTCAGTTGGGCGCGCTTGCTTACACTCAGCAGTATTGCAAAGTGGTTTAAACCTAATGTTTATTGTCTTTAAAACATTATGGAGACTCATTTTTCCATAAATGTTGAAAGTAATATCGGAGCAATATCAAAATTACGAATCCGACTAAAATATTCTTTACGCTATGCGTTTGTGTAAAGTTTACATTACGTGTTAACCTTAATTCGATAGACTTGCAGAGACTTTGTAACTGAAGTCAAGAAATTTTCAAGGATTCATATGTGAGACATCAATTAAGTGAGTTTGTTTACCCTCAAAAGTAATCTAAAGTGATTTAAAAATTATGTTCAAGTGTCCTTAGATCATTGAAGAGATGTAATTTTGTCTTAAATGGGTTGCATTAAAGTTAAATCCCTCTTAGCCGTGTTTATAATATGTTTCACAAAATCTTGCACATGGAGAGCGTCGTGGATGATGAATTTTTTTTAATATGTTCTCCGTAAGGTCAGAATAACGAATCTGACCTTTAAACACTTCTACAGCCAGTGTTTGTTGAGGTATAAAGAGGTGAACTTTGAATTATACCTACATCTATTTTCTAATGCCGATAGATAACTCCGTATTGCATATTTTTGATCAGGTTTTTCGTATTTCAGAGGTTTTTGACTCGTCTTTAATAAATAATTATTTTTATCATCCTAAATGCACTATTCTTAAACTTCAGTAGAATGATGAATATCTTTCAAAATAGGATAATCAAGCTGAAATCTGCTGATATGTCGAGTTGGCGCAGTGGTTGACAACTCCGTTCCCTCGGATGGGGTATTAAACAAAGAATGATGGGTTGGAATCTTCTGAATGTTGACTTTTTTCATTTTTTTAATTCTTTTGGCAAAACCATGTACTTCATTTGACTCATATATCTATTTAGGTTCTGCAGATAACACTTTTTTGTTTTTTGAATTTCGCATCAGTTCTCGAATGGGAGTGTAAAGAGTGCGAAAATCTTGGGGCGAAAAAAGACACATTTAGGCCGAGTTTTCGACATATTTATGTCTGCCAACAACTCCAGTTATAGTTTTAGAAAATTTTTTCTGACAGAAATGTACTTCGGATCAAGGGCTATCTTGTGCTTACCAGCAAACTTTTCTACAATCAATACGCAGTTAGTACCAGGGTTTTAAACTTTACTCTCTAGTGGATGAGTAAAAAACAGATTTTGTCCAAGATTTCTCTGCCAAAAGTTATGGTTAATTAAAAAAATAGAAATAAAGTAACTTCTAATGGCTACACGTCGAAGCGAGCCGCGTTCAAAAAAACGTTATATTGAGTTGTTTATGGGGTGTAAAGTTCGAAATCTGAGGTGTAAAGTGGGCGAAAAAAACAGGGTTTTTCGTATTTTGATTGATAAATCATATGAAATATTTTGCGGAACATAAGTTTGGCACATACAAACCTACTACAATCAAAGGGCAACAAACTGGCCCGAACCAAATTTATTTACATTCAATGGGCGTTAGGTTCAGACTTTTAAAGTTTACAATGTGGTGGACAGTGGAAAATACGTGTTGTACATTTTTTTGTTCTCCACTTCCTCTGTTCAGAAGTCGGGCGAGGTCGAATAGGATAAAAATAAAGTAAAATTCTAGTTTTTTTCTACGTAAAATCAGAATTGGGAATCTGACTGTTAGTATTCTCTACACTTGATATTTTTGTAAAGTTTGCACAATTCATTTGTTCTTAATATGTAGTTTATACTACAAACTTATTTTAATACCAAATCTGAGCGTTAGTGTTCCTTACACTTGATATTTGCGTGAAATTTTGGAATTTTTGCCGAAAAACTTTGTTTTTTAATTTACCAACACCCCACCTTTTCAATTTTCCTAAAGTTTAAAATCTTTTACAATTCTCTTCATAATTTAATGGTAGGTTTAAACTTTAAATTTCTCTTGGTTTACAACTCTCGCATAGCAAGCTCATTTTTCAAAACTTTTTCATAGTGATCAATCGCGTTTAGTTCGGAATTGGTGGACGGCCCTTATTTTATTACTCGGCTTAAATAATCCAAGTGACTGTCTTTTGATTATTTTCTTTATCGCAAATTCAAACACACAAATTTCAATTAAAAAATCATAAAAATTATTTCATAATTTTTATGTAAGATGACTGGCTGGTTGAGAGCTCTTTTTTGTTGTTTTCATTGTTCATTGTGCTCGTAGGAACCAGAAAAGAAATAGTTTTTCGCCATAGGTATTCTCTGGCGAAAGCAAGTTAACAAAGCTTTTTGCGTTAATTATTATTTTGGTCCAAAATAGGTCAACTGACCTAGGGCAAAATTCCGGGGTTACTTAATTACTACTGCGTTATGTTTTTAGGGCATAGCTGCCAATAGCTCCGTAGGTACGGACGAATTTAGGTCCGAGGAGTTTGAGACCGTAGTTATTGAGGGTCGTGCGGTTGAGTCCGGCGTTTCGCCCTAGCAACCTGACCAGCGCTAACTGTAGCCAGGTACTTAAGTAAGTCCCGTAGGTACGTTATATGTCGTTTCCAAGTTAATTTAAATGTGGAACGACCTCTATAACTTACAGGACTGTTTAGAATGTAACATATATTTACTATAGCTAATAAAAAATAGTAAACTTTATACTTCCGACAATCAAGAGCATATCTAACTCAGTTTTAAATTCTATGCAGTCTGATTGATTTCAAAAGGTAGACGGTTATAAAATCTAGGGAGTCTTTTTTTTAAAACAATATTTTTTAAATTTAGAGGCAATTAATTTATGTTAAGAACAATATTGTTTTCCGCGTTCTTGGACTGCTGTCATTATTGTGGTATGTTACTGTATGTGTTTGCTGACTGATGCACTGAAATCATGCTAATTAAAAGTAGGGTACTAGCAAAGAAAAATGCTCCGATGGAACAAAAAAGATGAATATACTTGGAATTGTGGATTATTAAGGATGTAAAAGGAGGGGACTAGGAAGAATCTACCTAAAGTCGCAAAATCTGCTAAAAATCACACTTTCTCTAAGCAACGCAAAAAATCGAAGTATATTCTGCGGTCAACACATTAGAATAAATATTTAGCCATAAAAATGATTGAAAAAGCAGCACGTTAGCTATGCAGCAGCTATGGGAAATGATATCGAGTAACAGTCTTTCTAAGCCAATTGAATGAAATAGCAAACATCGATGCATCCAAAACAATTGCAAGAATTGTTGGTTCAAAACAGTAGGAAACGCGTGAGTTGACTTGAAACAGACTAAATGTAGGTACACTAGCATGCCCGTAACGATTGTGTGCACTAATCAATCGGCCCCTGCTTTGCTTGCTATAATGCTCATAGCAAAATAAAACAACTTTAAATACAATACCACTAAGTTTTCTTCCAATCAGGATACGAAGCTAGTCAGTGTTGCTACTTGCCAGCAATTTAAAAAAGGAAACATAGATTTCGTTTATTATCTGAAATTTTGAAAATTATCCAAAAAAGACACTTTTTAGAGGCCGCAGAATATACTTCGATTTTTTTGCGTTGCTTAGAGAAAGTGTGATTTTTAGCAGATTTTGCGACTTTAGGTAGATTCTTCCTAGTCCCCTCCTTTTACATCCTTAATAATCCACATTCCAAGTATATTCATCTTTTTTGTTCCATCGGAGCATTTTTCTTTGCTAGTATGCAATTTATTCGCACTAAGTTCATTTGAACTGATAATCTTTTACTGCCGAGAAGCGATTAATAAGCACATAAATAATGTGATAGACGAAAGGCATGTTATTTAAAACAAATTGGATATCAACAAATTCATTGGCATGTTCATATATATGATTTTTTGTTAAATCGCCCTGCGCTTTTGTTTTCTGCAATGAAGTGTAAACATTCTATTTAGTGCGCAAATCTTGCAGAACAGTGTTTTAAATAAAAATATCGAAAGACCAAGAGGAATTTTTATGAAATTTTTTGAGTAAGTGTATCTCGTTCAACGTCATTGTAAAGAATTTTACATTTCGAAGACTTAATGGGAGGTTTTCGTGATCTTAAATTTGTATTTAAATCGAATAAACCTCTTTAATTAATTTTGAACGTACAAATCAGTCAAACTAACCAGACTTGCAAGCGTCAAAATTTTTTAGTGCATCAAAAAGCTTAGGATCAAAAATCAATTTTTCAGTCTTTCAGTACATGCATGTAACTTAATCAACTCGAGCATAAAGATTTCGACACGTCTTACTATATTGTTCTGCACTAATAAACAACTTGTTAGCTAAGCTAAACGCATTCGATAAAATCATGCTCAACTAATAAGTGTTAACTTAAACTTTTCTTAAATAAACACGCGCAATCTTTTTGCATTACTAATGACGTGATCATGAAGATCTATAACACGACATGGGCTTGGGGTTTAGGGGATACTATTCCCCTTGAGTTTAAAAATAGATAGATAATAGCCATACTGGTCGAAAGAGCATCGTTAAATAGCCCCTTAAGCTCAGAAAATTAGATATATTAGCCTTTTTTGAAGTCAGAAACACAGCATGGTAGTTCAGAAATGCTACATGTTCTTTTTTCCTGAGTATCAAAAGGACATATAAAACAGATTAAAAAGCTAATTTTAGTCCGATTAGGTTATATAGCCATGTTTTCGAGTTTAAAAAGGCTATACACTTGCTATAAATAGGCAAAAATAGTGGTTTTAAAGCGATTGCATCGTTTTTTACGAGGCACTTAGCTAAAGATATCCTAATTTTTTATTTTCACCTTACCCTGAAAGTTCTATCTTGCGCACCTATTTTCATAACCTCATATTAATTTCATCATTTTTCGTATCTTTTCTTAACGGACCATGTCTCAGTCTTATGTATTCTGGGGCACGATGATGCGTAAGAAAAAATTGAAAAAATGGAAAATTCATACTAAAGTACTTTCTTGACATTGTTTTCGTTCTCTTATAAATTTAATGATACTGTAGAATAAATATTATTCCGCTATACCGAGCGCTCAAAAATATTAAATATTCAAATATAAAATTAGACAGAGCAATAATGAAATAAATGATGACGCTAAACAAAGAAACTAATGGTGATTGACGTCACAACACGAGTAAAAAACCGAATGAAACAATGAGTAAAAATCGAAAAAATAAAAAAATTGAAAAAATTCGTACATCGAATCCGTCCTATAAAAACTGTAATTAACTCCTGATCATACATACCTACGCCGTGTTGCTTTAGAAATTTTAATTGTGTATGTATTTCCGTCGCTATTTCTGGGAACGACTTCGGTTACGATATCTTCAGGGCGCTTCTCACGATTCTTATTAAAATTATGCTGATCGTTAGTTTTACTTTTCAACTGATCCATCTTTCTGTCCAAGAAATTCTGAAATGGCATTAGAAACGACGTGATTCGCATAAACGAATACAAAAAGAACAAACGGTGCAGAAAATTGTTACATATTAAATCCGAGATCTGCACTTGGGACTGGCTGGCCCCAACCAGACATGCACGTGGGGGGTGTTAGTGTACCCCAAGAATAGAAAAATTGAAAGTTTGTGGGGAAATGAGACAAATTGAAGGCCAAAATTGGATGAAAATTGGAAATTTTCCATAAAAGTGCTTTAATTTGACCAGAAACCGTGTAATAACATAATTTTAAAGCTATTTTTAGTGCTTTTACCAATTTATAAGCTCATTTAGTCTCTAAGAAGCTCAGTCCTTGACTCCCTTAGACCGACTGCCCTTCCCTAGATCAGCCATGCTGTGCATCTATAGCCCTAACCATAGAACCTGAAAATTTCAATAATGTTGTCAGATGTAACAAAGCTTGTTGCCATGATTGTTTGAAATAGTAGGCTCTGCGCAAAATAGGAAAAGCTTAACGCACAGGTAATTCCATAGGTCACACTTCAATTTCGTTATAATGTGAACGGACCAGACTCCTTTTAGTAATATTGATCCAACTGCAAACGATGAGACATTAAAACTTTTGGAATCCGAACTTACTTCATTTAATCAAGTCAGCAAGTTCGGACAATGTTCTCGAATTATAACTTCCAGCCACACTCACTAATAGCATAACAGGTCTGTAGGGTCACTCTAATCTGAGGGTCACAGAGCTTTTTTGAGCAAAAATGATTTCAAAAATGAGTAGATAGGTTGAAAATAGCGTACATTAACTCTCGGTTTTGGTCGATTTCAAACACTCTCGCTGGAAAGTCTTAACTTTAGTTCATTTCTGATTATTGTCCTTGCCATGCTTTTTTCTCAAGGAAATTCGCCCTTTTTCATAAACCCCCACATGCATGTCTGTTTGCAGCTCTAAAAGATTCGCGAGCAGTTCTGTTTAGCTCGCTGCACAAAACTCAAATCGGAAATCAAATCATTAACATATTTACAATGATTCATGATTTCTTGAGTAATACACCGGTCAAATTTCAACGACATTTCACTTGTAACTTAGAAGGTTAACAAATAGTTGCAGAAAGTTCCAATTCAATAACGTGCAATGATCCGCCTTAAGAAAAGGCAATTTTAACTCTTCAGCTTAATACTTCAAGGGGGTGTTGTTATTAATTGTTATTATTCATGTTATTATTATTTTATTTTTATTATCATAATTATTTATATTTTATTATACATAGCTTTAATCAGTATTATCGAGATATATTGGAAAGAGTTGGGAAGATATATTCCATTTTAAATGTCAGCGTAAGAATGAAGACCAAAGTAAATGATCCCAGCCAGACTTCATCACCTGAGTCTAGGCCCGGGTCCAAGGGGCCCGGCTAAAAAAACTGCTCTGGTGCAGCTCTTCTAAATCCAACGTAAATTTATTTGCTTACTGTGAAAGCAGCGTAAATTTAGGTAATTTCAGTATTTTTCTGCGTGCAAGCCACAATGTAAGCTTAATTAGAAGACGTAATTCATCCCATCGATAATTGCATATAACCTAATTCACAGTTCATTCTCGTTCGGTCCGTCCTTGAACTTCAGAAATTAGCCACAAGCTGTGATTTCATGTAATTTGTTTATACTATCATGCTTCCATACAGATCATTCGGTTTACTCTGAGATAAGCATCAAATATTGGAAAAAACTCTGGTTCCAGTATTGCACTTCAATTATTGCTCGAAAGCACCCACCATAAGCTTCTAAACGAGTTTGCCCCTTCGGCTGCAAATAGTTTTTTCTGGAAAAAATTTTAATTAAAGAAATTCAAGACAGAAAAATAATCCATCAGAAGAAAATAAGCTTTGATTTAAAACACGCAATTAAGCAGGCATCACATGTGATGCCTGCTTAATGGGGTAAACCCATCAGAAGCACACATGAGCATGGGGTATTGAGGGGTTTAGCCCCCCCCGAGAATCCGCTAGAATCCCAAAAATCGATAGATCCCCCAGAATTAAATTTTTGGCATGTGTTTGGGATTTTTGCCAGTTTTACACCACCCAAACTCTCAGAACTTGATAGCTGCCCATGTATGAACAAGAGTATGACGACCTCTTGTTCATAGCTAGCTATCTTTTTTTGCATGTTAAGAATTTCTTAAATTGGTACTCGTTTGATTTTAGTTTTTTCAGATTTTTAACACCAAATGTTTTTTACACTTCTCAATTTCAGTTGCTCCAGATGATTTTACGCATACCTTACGCTCCTCGTCTGCTAATTCGTCAAATTTATTAATAAATCTGTTAACGACGGGCGTTGACAAATTATTTACTGAATGCTTGTTCTTCAACAACAGATTGTTCGATTGTAAACTTGACGTTCTGTCAGAACTCTAAATAATAACATAGTTAGCCTGAATTTACATTGGCTCAACGACTATTATTGAATCACATTTAATCATTGTTTTTGGTCGAACGTTCATAAATGAACGTTTAAAAAATAAAAACGCTCGTGGAATCGTTCCCCTTTTATACAAATTTGCTTCTAAAAATTGTCGGATTAATAAACAATTTAAGAGCTCTACGAAGTGTAACCATGCATTCTATTTTTTTATTATTCAAAAAGGCGACCTAATCGTTTTTCCGCTCATTGTTAATTGCCCGATTTATTATTTAATTTCCAGTTTTTTATCGATTTGTGAACACTATAAAAAAACAAATTCACGTCCACACAGATCTAAGCAGCTTTCCGGTCCCCGCAAAACGTTTTTCGCCTCCCGCCAAAATTTTAGGTATTGCTAAAAATCGTAGAATAGGTGCTATATTAAGCGCTTAGCGATCTTTCGGCTCAGAGTGAAAAGTTTTAGTAAATGCTCATTTTGACAAAATTTTGTTTAATTGACTCCAATTTTTCGGTATTTTTGAATTTTTTATTTTTGTATGCTCTAAAAAGAAACGCATTGTCAAAATTGTCAAAATATCGTGTTTTTGATGCATATCCATCATTTTTGGACCCAAAAAATAGCAACTATATCTGCTTTTAGATTTTTGAGATTTCGAATATGAAGCTGAGACAGAGGCAAAGAAGGCAAATGGAGAGCAAATTTTTTCCCAAATAGAATTCTACGGATAACTCTTTTGAAGTATACCGGCTTTAAAAGACTACGAGCTTTACCAAAAACTTTAGATTTCGTAGAGACATAGAGGCTCAATATTTCGTTAACTTCGATCACGTACCAGCTGAAAAATGGAACACTCTTCACGCCTCAACAATTTTACGCTGCGTAATATAAATTAGTTGGTGACGTATCAATTTGTATATATTTTGACAAGGATGGTTTCGCAAAAAAGTGTTTTTAATATATTTATCTGTTTGAAAAAAAATTTCAAAGCAAGTAAAGATTCGCAGCGCTAACCATTAGTAATATTTCTCAGTAAATAATTATAATCTTGAGTTTTTGACTTTTTACAAATTTTTAATGATTTTTGAAATTTTGAATATGATTCGCTAAGTTCTGAAGTATAGTGAATTACGTTAAATTTTCTGCTTATAATTAAGTCAGGGATAAATCGTTTTTAATATTTATAAATGGGGATACTCATACTACAAATGTACTTCTTACAAATCATAGCACAGAGAGCGGCACTTAGCCGTCACACTGTTTTTAGGAGTACTCGAGTGTTAAAAGAGAACAATACTTCTCACAACATTCTGCGCTTAAAGAACTAGAAACTGTTTATTATTTTCATAAAATTGCGCAGTCTGACTTCTGGCAAATATCAGTAATTGCATAAGACTATAAATATAGGCATTGATGAATGGTTTTATTTTGAAATTAAAAGAAATTACGATGCTTGGCGCCTCTGCTATTATTAATCTATCAGTATCTACCATACATGCACATGGTCAGAAGTTCCGGGAGGGTAAGCCGAGCTTTCTGGGGGGAATAAGTGATTTTTTTACCTAATGAATGTCAAATTTTGATACTTTATTCGTCGTATTTTATTTTTCATGAAGATTCATAGTAAATTTGCATGAAAACAAATAACAATACGGGCGATGGAACGACCTGTAACATCAAACGCATACGAAATTATGGAAAAATTATTTGAATGTCGAAGTCCTGGTAGGGGTTAGAATCCACTATAGTTAGAAAACCATTAATTTTTTCCCGAAGAATTGGATTTCTATGATACCACTGCATATGATATGCTGACAAAAGATGAAAAACTACGGTATCTGAGCTAACCCTAAATATTTATGCATGTAAATAGTCAACCGTCCGCACCTGAGCAAATCCTGATATGGCATTATTTACAAATAATGAAAGATTATCTCACTTTTTGACAGGCATACGAGTCCGTCATAGAATCTTCATGTATTAAATCAAAAGTTTTTTGGGGATTAGACTTCTTATGCTTCTTTGACGATGAATAACCTCTTCGTTGAATGTTTGAAAATTTCTGTCTTGGTTCTGGTTGTCTAAGCGCATATAAAATAAAATCAGTAAAAACAACCATATATGAAAATATTTTCAGGAAAAAATATTACAAGGTGTTTTGGCATTTTGACAAAATAGAGATCTAGAAATACTTATAAAACGAACAGCGACTTTGTAGGTCAGATTGTCACCGCCACACATGGGCGTGGGGGGAGTTTGGGGGGTATGCACCCCCCAGAATTTAAAATATTTAAAATACCCCCCCCCCCAGAAATCAAAATAACCTCCCCCAGAATTCAAATTTTGAAAATTTTTTTGCTTCTTTAGCGATTTTGTGATGCCATTGGATAGTACTCGATGATAAACGTCGAAAAATGGTGTTTTTTCGCCATACGATACGACCAATTTTTAAGACCATTTTTTGACCTTTGAAAATTTTTTCACCCTCCCCCCAGCCCCTTCCCCAGAATTTCGGTGCTGCCCACCTATGGTCACCGCTAAGCGCCGAAAAAAATCATCATAAAAGAAAATAATATTACAAGTAGGTAGTTTATGTATACCACACAGCCGACAGGTTGATTGTCCTTCCTCACTTATTTTTAGGAAATGGATATTCAGACCTGCACAGCAACCAACCCCAATGTTTTTGGGTTAAAAAAGATTAACTCGCGTCAAAAGCACAATTCTTTGATATTTCAACAAATAATAAAAACAAAAATTTTTCAAAAAATTAAATGAGGTAGCAAAAATTAATAATTTAAGCCAAAAAACAATAAAAGCGCTTAAATCAGCGATTTTTCTAAGATTCATTTCAGAAAGCTGAAAATTATGTAGGTATCAGCATACATTCTAGGTGTCAAAAAGCTAAAAACAAAAACCCAATAGACAGTATTTGTGTGTAACAAGTAATGGTTGATTTTCCAAAAAATTCAGATGATTGTTTTTTAGGGCAGGTAATACAACGAAAGAGCTGCTGATTTAATTCAGAATTCTTGATTATTCGAAATATAACCGAACTGAGAAAATATTGGATGGAATAAATATAATCTAAATATTCATTCAATGGATCATATCAATTCAGAGCGCGAGAAAAATGTGAACAGCCTGCTGTATGTTTAACACCCATCAATTATTTTTGAAGAATGATTAAGTGAAACGAAACGTAATATGGACTACATTTTTCACCTACATTTGTCTCTTACATATTCATGTTCTGTGTTCGCTAAAATGCAAACATTACTTATATTTTGAAGGCATGCCTACATATATAGGTACCTATTCGGAAGCAGTAATAACAACTAATCAGGTAAAAGCATAAAAAAGGAATATTTTTACTTACATTAAATAATGACAAGGACAGTGGCAATAATCGCCGTCTAATTTATATTTATTGTAGCTTTGATCATCTCCACAGTTTCCTATTACTAGGAAGCTGTCGATCCGTTCATACGATTTAAGATCCTGCCATGAATATTTTCTTTTAATCGGTTTGTTTTTGCGTTTGTGATACAGGTGTGAAGGCGTATTAATGTAAGCTGGAGTCACTAATTTATTCTTTCCCGATGATGACATTAGCAACTTCAACAGCAAAAAACAAGTAGATATTTAAGGTAAGTAGGTGACGTTTTAAAAAGGAAGAGTGCGACGCAAAATACCAGATTTAACAGAAAACTTTGCGAATCCAGATTAAATCAAACATTGTGTAAATTTGAACTCTATTTGAAGGCGCAGTCGATCACTGTTTGACAAAAATAATCATTTTACACCATAATACAAAAATATTAAGAAGTGAATGTCATAAAAATTGCGAAATCATGATGAACGAATTAATCGACATTTTTACCGACATTTACGTCACTTTGGAGGCGTTTTTTGCACGCATTTTTGTCGATACATGACATGACAGATACGGAAGTATTTCACGTGTAGGTTTACAATAATTTCATTATTTATTATTTATTATTTTTTATTTCATTTATTTATTTAGTCATTTATATACTTTATATTAATGTTTTTTCTATTGTTATTAATATTAATATTTATTACCATTATTATCATAATATTTATAGTATCTATAATTTTGATTCGTTGATTTTTTATTTATTAATTTATTTTTTACTCATTAATTTATTATTTATTTATTTATTTATTTATATATTTATTCATTCATTTTATTTTTGTAATGAGCGACAGTCTAGCCGCCTAGACTGGTGCCGCTAGGTTGCAGTGACAGTCAGAGGATTGAAGGCACGAAACTGTAGCAACCTAGTTCCTCTCTGATGACCTCGTCTGTTTATATAATTTTTTTTCGTTCCATTTTTCCTTTTTCTTTTCTATGTAAGTTTTTGTTTTATAATCCTACCTATTTTTTCTTTAAAATTAGACTTTTGCGCCTCATAAAACATTTAATCTCTCATAATATAATTTTGTTAGGTACACCCTATGCTATTTCACGCGTTCTTTTTGTTTCTTTCTTACTAATAGCATGATGCATCTCTATATCTGTCTTTTCTTTCTTCTCTTTTTTTAGTTTTTCTTTTTTTATTATTTGCTGTTGTATTTGTCTTTTTATTTACTTATTTATTTTTCTACTCATTTTCCTTTTCCTTTTTTATTTGCTTCTTTCTCGTATTGATGCCTTCTTACTATGACTGCGTTCAATAAATAAGCATCAATTCTACCAGAGAATGTTGATTTGACAGCATCATAAAATCGCCAAGTGAAAGAACGTGTGAAACAAGCATAAATATATTCGTTTGGCCTACACATATGATAGGTAAAGGTGCTAACATTTGAATTATACAAAAAATTGCGACGCCGGAAAATGGAAAAAACATAAAATATTTTCTTCTATTTTTGGCAGTTTTCCATATTCCTTCTTAGCCTAATCAAGAACTCGATTTTGAATACAACGCAACAATTCTATTTCACGAAGTTTGCATGAAAATCAAATTTCAGCGCTCTAGGAAATGGCTACAAAAGTTGTTTTCAGGCAGCCTAATGTAAAACCATTTTGCGTAGTAAGACTCCATATGGTTGCCAATTGCTATGCACAAAATCATGACTCGTGCCCCAATCGATTTTGACTGCTTTAAAAATTGGGATTCATGCACAAGGTTTCGTGAAATAGACAGATGTGCAGATTACAAGACGTTTCAGTCAAAGAGCAAATAGATAGAAATTAATTCTTCGAAATTGAATTATCTGTACAATGCGTGGACTAAATTATTTAAAATAACTTCGTACTTCGGAAAAGAAGCTTTGAAAGTTGCGTGCTGTACACAATATTTTGTCAAATTCCTGCTGTAGGACATCCTATATTTTCACTATGATTAAGTTTTTCCGCGTTTACGCAGTTCAAATTTATTTACATTCTATAGTCTTTCATTCCAAATGGCCCATTTTACTGAAGTCTTATTACTGTACTACACGTTCAGAGCATAAATGGCGTTTTAAATTATGCTCTCGAAATAGCTGCTTGCTTAAACTCTTCTTACAGATGCTTACTGTGCTTGTGGCGCATCTAAAGGACTGCCATAACGACCTAACCCGTAGAATATCCTGCTACAGTAATAAACCGTAAAACAAAAATGGGTCGTTTGGAATGGAACAGACTATAGCAAGAAGTCGCGCTAAAGTTCACGTCACAAATTTGTACGAGATTAATGCGAAAGATGCTAATATCAGTGCAAAGATTTTACACTACTGTCTATTTTTGTAACGGACGGCGCCGCATACCTTCCGTTACGTGAGCGAAATTTTACCCGCACCGGTTTCCCAGATCTTCCGCTCTGTATCGCGTGTGTAGTACTAACCGACGGCTCTTGCTCTTTTTCTGCGCTAATATTCGATATAATTAAAAACAATATAACATTAACCTCACGGGTTTAACTTCAAAGTATCAATTTCAAATTGTGTTGTAGCACCTCTGCTACATTACTAACAGTAGGCGATAGACTACGATAATTATATTTTAGATCAATGCTATAATCGCAGTCCATCGGCTTATGTCGGTAAGATTATGCCTAAACTAGTGTGAAACATACTGCTTTGTATTGTATCTCATACGGCTACTTAGAGCTTAAATACTATACTTAAGAGTAAACTAATGTGATCAAACGCAAGATACGGATGAAAAATTTTAATCAACGTTCAAGAAGGTAGTAAATACGAGCGAGCAAGACAGATATGGATGTAACCACCTAATTAGCCATTGCCATCGATTGCATTTGTAATTATCAATACGGCATGGAAAAGAAACGTAGGTAACGCAACGTCAATTCAGCTACGGCAACCATATTATCAGCGAAACTGATGATCGAATTTGACCTCGACTAGACAACATCTAAAGTAAGCGAATTATACTTACGGCGTACATATACAGTAAACCAGAGATAACGAAGATCAGTGAATTGTAAGAGCAACTGCCGTTAAGATTCGCACATTCGGTACCGATGACTTGCCGCAGAAACAAATGAAATTTTGTCCATCGGTAGATCTTGGTACCAGATGAAAATGTGTAAAGTAAAACTTTACGAAAATGCTCCTGGGGTGGGTTTCTCATAAGACGTCTAAGCTTAGACGCATCTAAATTTTTAGATTTAGACGCGTAACTGTGTTCCTCATTAGACGTCTAAGTTAGACGCGTCGAAATTTCGTCGAAGTTAGACGTGATTTAGACGAATCACTAGACGAGGCAGGGGGCTGGGTTAACTTTTGATTAAAAGCTTATTCTTTGCATCAGCATGCGCACATGAAAGTTGTTTTCGTAAAAATATGGCACTTTCGATGGTTTTAACTCGTTTTCAATCAAAACGACAATCATTTAAGACTTGTAATATTTATGACATTCCGGATAAAGATTTTTACGTTCATTTTGGATTTACGAAAAATTGTTTCAAAAGAATTCATGTTTATTTACCGGTGAAAGTACCTGCAAAGGGAAATCGAAGTTGTTCAACGGAATTGAAATCGGCAGTAACGTTGCGTTTCTACAGAACTGGAAGCCCTTATTTTGCTGTGGCGAAACTGTTTAATTTGCATTCGAAATCAACTGTTTCAAGAATTGTTACTGAAACCACGGATCAATTATTCGAGTATATGCTGAACAAAGTTATATTTTTTCAGGGAATATTGAAGATTTAAATGCGATCAAGCAAAAATTTTATAGAAAATGCAAAATACCGAATGTCGTAGGATGCATTGATTGTACCCATGTATATATTAGTTTTAGCGCTTAGTGATGACGAAATTTCTTATGTAAATTATAAAGGACGACATTCTATAAATTGCCAAGCAGTATGCGATGTGGAGGGTAAATTTTTGAACGTTTACGAAGATTGGCCAGGGTCAGCTCATGACAGTAGAATTTTATCCGCTAGCTCATTACAGTTAGAAAATGGAACCCTACCCGGTATTTTACTTGGCGATTCTGGGTATCCATGTAAAAAATGGCTTCTTACACCTTATTTGAGACCGATTACTGATGCCGAAAATCAGTTCAATGATTATCACAGAAAAACAAGGTATGTTTAGATGGGCAGCATAAGTGGGAATATTTCAAGTTCATGACTGTGCCAGACATGTTGTAATTGCTAAAAAATATTTCACGTAGCAAAGAATCAGTTTAACATTCTTTTTACTTTGTAAGTGCCTGGCAGACCTTGTGAAGGTACAATAAAACTTAATCATTTCTCCGCAGCGAAAACTTTGGAAAACCAAGTAAAACATGTGCCTGCATAAATTAGTTTACGTATTTTTAGGTTTCGAGTTTGAAACGTAAAGAATACCAAGCCTAAGTTGAGCAATCACAGATGTCTTCAGCATACATTCGGGATGTTCACCATACATGTACTTGGGGGTCGGGGGTTTGGGGAGGGTGTGCTGACCCCCCCAAAAAAGATTACTGACCCCCAGCAGATTCTCGGTGACCCCAGCAGAATTGCTAAAAAATTTTTTTTGAAAAGTTTTTGTCATTTTTTCGATCGAATATGATGGAAAATGCTCAGAAACGTTTTTAACGCTTAGCTTCAATTTTTCTTGATTTTTAGACGTTTTCGAAAAAAATTTCTTTCGGTTGACCCCCAGAATTTTTATACTGTGCATGTATGGTGTTCACCAATCCTGCTTCCGCAACAGCTAAAACATCTTGAAAACGAAAATTAACGTCTTTTGGAGCCCTTTATGATTAGCCCGTAATCAAACTGACAAAATCTTTTCAGAAAAAATTTTCAAAACAAAAAAAAATTCGGTCAAACTATTGATGCTTCAAATGTTCTCTAAAACTTTATAGGTTTTATGTGTGATTATTACTCTTGAGTCTTGAACACACCATAGAAGGAAAGTAAAAGCAAATAACGTTTGATTTAATGATTTTTAACCTTTTTCGGCTGGCTATCGCGTTATATTCATTCAATAACCTTTGCTAGGCTTCGTTTTTCTTATTGGCCGTACATGTAGCTGAAAAGGGGGAATCCAAAAGTTTTTGATGCTTTTCGTATTCTTGAACGAAAATCGCAGTGTCCGCAGCAGAAAAATTCGGACATCGCGGGCGTTTAGCTGATCCTTGACCTTTACTATTGGTTTCGGATGTTTTTGATTCAGAATCTGATTCGAACCGTGGTGACTCCATTGAAAATTTTTTCAGCATTCAATAATACAAACACACAACTTGAAACAATATTTTGCAATTACTGACAATTTATCGCCACTGCAGTGTTCTTTTACGAATTTGTACCTAATTTGAATCAAAGAAACACACTTACACTAATATTTGTTTGTATTGAGCAAGTTACACCTAACTTACAACTTAGACGTAATTTAGACGTCCTATGAGAAACACCGTTAAGACTTTTAGACGCACGCGTCTAACTTCCGTCTAACTTCGACGCGTCTAAACTTCGTCGAAATGGCGTCTAAGTTAGACGCGTCTAACTTCGACGCGTCTAACTTAGACGTTCTAATGAGAAACCCACCCCTGGGCTTTTATAGCAAACATCAAAGTTCCGGGTTTTGAATTTTTGCGAGAAATGTCTGTTTTCGAATATTATTAATAACTCCATCAATACTTGTTTGTTTTTCATGAAATTATAATTACTTTATAGAAAAATGGACATTCTACTTACTAATAAAGTTATTTTGTAGTAGTCTCCATTTTGACACATGATATTCAGGCTAATATAAAAAATGTTGTTGTCCAACTTCGGCCGCATTTTTAGACCTGTAAACGGGTCGTTACAACAACAAGAATGGATTTTTTAGATAGAGGGAATCGTACTAATTTTAAAACATGCTTCAAATTTTATGCCCGGCTTACCATTCTTTTTTTATGCTAATTTTTGAATGTCGAGAATGCGTTTTACATAAACATTAGGTGGTACTTTAAGGACTGTTCGTCTCTTATTTGAACAAAGATTGGCATCCATATTTGTGACAATTCCTTCTGTGAATAAAAACCACACGCTAATATAAAATTTTTTAGCAGATGCGCAGTCAGTGAGACCGTGTCATGAACTAATAAATAAAGTTGGACAGAAAATAGCTTATCTACGATGTTTTCCTGAAAGTCAGTGACATAGGAGAACAAGATTAGTGCTATTATGGCATTTTTGCTCTATTTTGAGCACATTTTTCATAGAAAACTTTCGCGAATTTATAACTTTTATCGGAATGATTTCTGTCTATCAAGACATGGCAAAAAGCCGAGTTCTAGCATAACAAACGGATTTTTCGGACAACTTTTTAAACTATTTATAAAATTTAAGATTCCGCCCGTGTCAGATAATCCTGGATCCGCCACTGTATATAGGCGTGGCTGATATAGATTTTCCGATTTTTGGCCAAATACAGCCAAAAAACAGCTAAGACGGCCAAGAATTCGATTTTTTCCTGAAATCCAAGGCGGGGCAAAAATTTTCTGGGCTTTTGGGGGGATGGAAGGGACAGCCAACTTTGGGTATAATGATTCCCTTAAACCCCCGTTACATGACATTGTAGTTATACTATTTAATTTTTTGTCCACTTTGACGATATTTATTGTGGTATATGTATATATGTACATATGTAGGTACGAGTCACTGGCTTAACTATTTTTTCATCTCTTCTAAGGATCGAAGCGGAAAATGAATGAACCGAATTACAACTAATGAAGTCTGATTATTTAATTACGTTAACTTGATTCTGTTATCTATTATACCGCCTATTTCTTGTGTTCATCTTTATTTAGAAATGCTGGTCTTTTTTACAAAGCCTTATGCATAAATACATACATAGGTACCTTTCACATGTGGAAGTGGGGGTTGGGGTATGCATCCCTAGAAGTTCTAATACCCCTTCCCCAGAAACCAAAATATGTACCCCCAGAATTCAATTTTTAAAAAATTTTCCCCCGCTTTTTTCGAAATTTTTGATCCCAATGGATAGTACTCGATGAAAAACATTGAAAAATGGTGTTCTCATCGCCATACCACCATTTTTAGAGCCATTTTTTGGCCTTTGAAAAATTTAGCAACCCCCTCTCCCAGAATTTCGGTCTGCCCACCTATGGTAGCTATCATTTCTTCATTCAATTACAGAGTTGGAGCAACAATCACAAAACAGTCAAACAATTGATAATTATGCACGTGAAGTTTTATTACGCAAAACCATATTACAGTAGGCTGACTAGAACAGCTTTTTGTGGCTGCTCGATTAAGCACTGGAAATAAATTTCCACGCTCAGGATTTTGCGAAATACTCGTAGACGATGATAATTCGTGAAAAGTAATTTGCAATCAATACTATATGTATATGTGTAGTCTTTCTCATACGTGGGCAGCAAGGAAATTCTGGGGGGCAAAGATTTTTGAAGGTCAAAAAGTGGCCTTAAAAATGGTGGTATGGCGATAAAAACACCATTTTTCGACGTTTCTCATCAAGCACTATCCATTGGCATCAAAAAATTTCGAAAAAAACGAAAAAAATTTCAAAAATTGAATTCTGGGGAGGGGTATTTTGATTTCTAGTAGGGGGGAGCTATTTTGGTTTCTGGGGGTGCATACCCCCAAACCCCCCACGCCCAGGTGTGGTCTTTCTTAGTCCTGCTTGACTAAAACTAGGTCGATCCAAATCCTAGCCAGTTTTTGGTGTTGATCAAAAAATTGGCCCAACAAAGTTTTAAAGTTGGTTTACTCAAATTTTGCGATCAGTTTAAACTAAAATACACTAGGTTTCCACACTGAATAAAATTATTATGCAGTTCATTACTCGATCTGCACATATGAGTACGTAGGTACCAAGCCTGTTGTCCATGACACTTTGAAAAAATTAGCATTAAAAAAGAACCGTGAACCGGGCATAAAATTTGAAACATGTTTTAAAATCAGTAAGATTTTCTCCATCTAAAAAACCCATTCTCGTTGTTGTAACGACCCGTTTACAGGTCTAAAAATGCGACTGAAGTTGGACAGCAAAATTTTCTAAATAAGCCTCAATATCATGTGTTGAAATAAGGACTACTACAAAATAACTCCCATCGGAAAGTAGAACGTCCATTTTTCTATCAAGTAATCGAAATTTCATGAAAAACGAATAAGTATTGACGGAGTTATAAGAAATATTCGGAAACAGACATTTTTCGCCTGGAACTTTGATGCTTGCTATGAAAGCCCAGGAGCATTTTTGTAAAATTTTACTTTACACATTTTCATCTGATGCCAAGGCCTACCGATGGGCAAAATTTCATTTGTTTTTGCGACATGTCATCGGGACTGTTTGTGTACAAACCGTCCGAATCTCAACGGCAGTTGCTCGTAAGAGCAGTATAAGTAGTAACTTAAGCATAGTTTCGACCCCTGATCATTATTAAAACGCAGAGCACTGCAAAACGTCGTACTGTTTAAACGCTGTTTAAATTATTAAAGCGATGCATAATAACCCGTTTACAAAAAAATACATTGTTATGCGCATTTGCGGTGTAGGTGAATACACGCGGTAAAAAACATTTACTCGATTCAAACGATACGTAAGTATACGAAACGAATGGATTAAAAGATAATATTACAATTGTTCGTTATACATTTACGGTACCGGGCTTTCGATCCTTTTCGCTGATCAAATTCACGGAGCTTTCATCGATTGGCTGCGGGTTTTCATTCAGGTAGCCCATTAAGGGATTTTCGAGAACATTCATTGAAGAATCGGCATCGGAATTCTCATTTTCGTCATCGAATGGATCGTAGCCGCTGACCTTTCGTTTTTTGTTGCGCATTTCGGACTGTTGTAGCTTTTGAGCACATTCTTTTATAACTGTGCGGAAAAATGGAATATTAAACTTCTTGTTTAATAGTGATGGACAGAAGAAAACAAACGCAGGAAGAAAAGACAATTTATGTAAACTTATACTTTAGCAGCTAAAACGACTTAAAGCTTATTGCGTGCACGTATTTCAGATCATTCTAAAAATGTTAACCCAAAATTTTGAAAATGAACTGCAATCAGTCCATATTTAAGCCCACACTACGAGTATCTTAGCGTCAAATCAAGCGAGTTTAGATTCAAGCGTTGCCTAAGCCGAGGACTAAGCCAGTCTTATGTCATAATAATGATGCATATTGTTTACCACGTGCAGATTAATGCCTGGCTCAAACCAAAAAGTATTGAAATCGGAGTCAGAAAGCCCTTAGTGTACTTTACGAAAGTCTTAGCAATGAAACCATTTTTAGGAGCACAAAATTGACTATAAAAGTGGATAGAAAAGCACCAGTGATACCACTTTTGATAAAGAATCGCCTCATTGTTTGCGATTTACATGCAGTACCATGCACACCTAGGCGTGGAAGGGGTCGGGGTTGGGGGTATGCACCCACCCCCTGAGTAAGCGAAATGCCCCCTTCCCGGAGTATCTTAAGAATATGGTACTTTCAGAATACTTAGAAATAAACTTCAGAAAAGCGGATTTTTAAGCTCAGTACTTAGAACATGTTGAAAGAAAGCGCGGAAAAAATTTCATCCGTCTATGATCAATATTACAAAAGCTATGGGTTTCGTTAATTAGCCTCCTCTCGACCTAAGCAAGCATCTTCTCGACCTAAGTATTTGAAGATTAAAACAGCTGAATGCAGAATCACATGCAGATACCCAATTTACGTCGACCTAAGCATCTATACATCGACCTAAGCATGTATACATGGACCTAAGCATCTATACATCGATCTAAGCATATATAATTCGATCTAAGCATCTATACATCGACCTAAGCATCTACACATCGACCTGAGCGGGAGCGACCTCGACCTAAGCAGCTTAAACACCGTTTTAGATATACTAAGCCTAAGCCTAAGTATAATAGAAGCAAAAACTAAGATTTTTGTATATCTTGTCGAGTAAAACCGAAAAAACATGCAAAAAAATATGAAAATTTTTTTAAATTTTTTTAAAATTTTAACAGCTTTTCGCGCCTTTTTTCTTTCTTCTCCTTCATTGCTATGCTTCCTCACGTAATTTCAGCCCATATTATTTATTTCTGACAAATGTGTAAGTCCTTGGATCGAGTCGTTTAATCGTCCCACCCAACACTCGCATACAGAGTTGCCTGCAATTTTGCAAGTATGGCTCAGATTTCCACCAAATTTTTTTTCCGCGCTTCAATTTATCATGTTCCACCATTTTGGCATTACATATTCGTTTTGCTCCTTTTCTAAAAGTACCACATTCTTAAGTTTTGCCTACCTCCCCCCAGAAATCAAAATACCCCCAGAATTCAATTTTTAAAATTTTTTTCGTTTTTTTTCGCAATTTTTTGGTGCCAATGTATAGTGCTCGATGAGAAACGTCGAAAAATTGTGTTTTTTCGCCATACCACAATTTTTAAGCCAATTTTTTGACCTTTGAAAAATCTTGCACCCCTCAGAATTTTCTTGCTGCCCACGTATGGTACCATGTATTGGTTTCAATTTGAACACTTCTATAGTTAATAAAACTTCGAAAACTTTATACAGACTGTTTTAAAAACTAGCCGACGATTGCAAACAGACTGCAAAAGTGAATAAAATTTTCGCTGAAGGCATATTTTTTCAAAAATGCTCTTTTGTGACCAACCCAAATTTCCCTATGTTACTGAAAAAAGGTAATCTGAAATGAAATGCTGTCAACTTTGATTACATAAAGGTCTCGCAAAACGAATTATAAGTGACAGACATCCGGTCACTTTATTCAACACGAAAAATCTTAACCTAAATTTGAATTCAGAAAAGTTAGAAAAAAATGTTTGAAAACGACCTGTCCTCGATGAAAACTGAGAGAGCACCATATTTGAACGAAGCGTGTAGATTAAAGTGCATTTGGTGCAGATTATACGAATAGCAAAATATTTAAAATAAAATAAACCAACAAATAGAAAAATTAATGAGACGTTTACGATTTTGCATATGATTTAATTTTCGTATCAAAGTCGGTTAAATCGGCGGCAAAAGCCACTCGGCGTCGTTTAGCCATCATTTTGGACTGTTTTCGTAACAAAGCAAGAGTGAGTATAATAAGGCTAATAAGGCAGAAAAGGATGAGGAACAATATTATGAGTTTGCGGTGCTGCTTGAGATGATAATATGACAAATAAGACGCGTGCACCAAATCCGCATATGGATACGAGTGACTTGATGGTTTATAAATGATACCTGAAAAAGGCCGAGTATAAATTAAAAAAATTACAAATATATAAAATTAAAATAAATTGAAATACAGTGTAGAAATTCAAAAAGCGAATGTTGCTGTCCTAAGCAAATGTGTACTATAGGGGCGCGGAAAATACTGCGCTAGACAGAAAATGTTCAGATCTTCGCTAGGAAAACGAGTAAAAAATTCACTCTCAGCCTCAAATCACAGTTTCCTATCAATTTAGAACTTCTTGAAAGAAAATTTTAATTTTATTTTTTGAAATTCGATTTTCCATATTTTCTCAGAAAACTTTTATTCTTGCCTTCTGAGGGAATCTCGGAACATGTGCGCGTCTGATCTAGAAATGAAAAGCACACCTGGGCGTGGGGGGTTTGGGGGTATGCACCCTCCTCGAGAAAATAAAATACCCCCTCAGCCAAGAAACCAGAATACCCCCCAGAATTCAATTTTTGAATTTTTTTGTTTTTTTTCGCAATTTTTTGATACCAATGGATAGCGCTCGATGAGAAACGTTGAAAAATGGTATTTTTTCGAAAAAAACCACCATTTTTAAGGCTATTTCTTGACCTTCGAAAAATATTGCACCCCCAGAATTTTTGTGTCGCCCACCTATGATGAAAAGGATCATTATTGAGTGGGAAAGTACGGAAAATTAAAAGAAATGATTGTAAATTGGAAATTTTTACTTTAGCAACTTGATAGCGTTTTAGCGGTCGATCAACTTTTGCGATAGTGCAAAATGGTCAATCTAACAATTAGAATCATTTGATCACGAACCCATACGGTCGGGTTGACTCCCAAAGCCAGGCAATGATGAGCAACTTCGGTTCTGATCTAGCTCACGATTTTAAATAGTAAATGGTCGGGCAGGACGGTTTCGACGTTTTTTCTACACTAGTTTCAGTTTCTAAAATCCTTTTTTTCTAACCCGAGTCAACTAAATCTAAAAGGACTTGAGAAAAGACCAGAATTAAGAAGGATTTAAAACGATCAGGCCCGGTCTTAAGCATGTGCGGAAAGTGCGGCCGCACAGGGCCCTGAAGGGGCCCCCAGGGGGCCCCGCCACATGCACTATACAAATGCTTCCAATAAGTACCAAAAAGGTACCTCGCACAGGGCCCCCAAAAAAGTACCTCGCACAGGGCCCTCAAATGCCTCAGACCGGGCCTGAAAACGATTAAAAGGAATTGAAAGCGCATGCCAAACGAGCATTAGTGAAATCGGTTGTAAGAAATTTAGTTTTTGCAACAATAAGTTAAAATTTTTGAATTATTTAGGTTCAAATGGTAGTAGGCATACACGGATAGCGACCTAATTCTGGGGGGTCCTATGCATATGTGGGCAGCAAGAAAATTCTGGGGGGGTAATGTGCAAGACTTTTCAAAGGTCAAAAAATGGCCTTAAAAATGGTGGTATGGCGAAAAAACACTATTTTTCGACGTTTTTCATCGAGTACTATCCATTGGCCCAAAATATTGCGAAAAAAACGAAAAAACTTTCAAAAATTGAATTCTGCGGGGGGTATTTTGATTTCTGGGGGAGGGTATTTTGGTTTCTCGGGGGGGGGGGTGCATTGCATACCCCCAAACCCCCCTCCACGCCCAAGTGTGGTCCTATGAGGCGTAGCACCAAAAATTAAATTCTAAAGTTCTATCAATTCATTTAAGGGGGCTACCGGATTCTGGGGTATCTAGGCAGACCACACAAGGGCATGGGGGCTTCAGGGGGTTTACAACTCCCTTCAGAATCTGAAACCCCTCCTACCAAAAATCGATAGCCTTAGAATTGAATTTTGGGCATGTTTTTGGGATTTTCGTCGGTTTCGACGATAGGTGGGCAGCACCAAATTCTAAGGGAGGGGGTGCAAGATTTCTTAAAGGTCAAAAAATTGTCTTAAAATGGTGGTATGCACACCTCGGCGTGGGGGTTTGAGGGGTATGCACCCCCAGAAACCAAAATACCCCCAGAATTCAATTTTTGAAAATTTTTTTTGGTTTTTTTTCGCAATTTTTTTATGCAAATGGATAGTGCTCGATGAGAAACGTTGAAGGGTTTTTTCACTATACCACCATTTTTAAAGCCATTTTTAGACCTTTGAAAAATCTTGCAGCCCCCAGAATTTTAGGTGCCGCCCACCTATGATGGTATGACAAAAAACGTCATTTTTTAACGTTCCTCATCGAGCATTAACCATTGGCATCAAGACGTCGCGAAAAAAATTCAAAAATTTAATTCTGAGGGGTATTCTGGTTTTTTTTATGGGGGGGGGGGAATTTTCGGCCTTCTGGAAGGGGGGGGGTGCATACCCCAAACCCCCCAACGCCCACGTGTGCTTTTGACCCCCAGAATTTGGCTCCGCTTAAGTATGGTCCAGCCGGACTCCAGACCCCTTACGCCCATGTGTGGTAGTAGGTACCACATGTGAATGTGGGGGGTTTGGGGGTATGTACCCCCCAGAAGGCCGAATACTACTCAGAAACCAAAATACACCCCTAGAATTCAATTTTTGAAATTTTTTTGTTTTTTCGCAATTTATTGATGCCAATGGACAGAGCTCGATGAGAAACAATTAAAAATGTTGTTTTTTCGCCATACCACCATGTTTAAGACCATTTTTTGACCTAGGGTAGGTAACTTGATAAATCAATTGAATAAAAATTATTTGAGTGATAAAAATCAATCAAATGTCTCGACTTCTCGGTCAAAGTTCAGACATGCTATGCATTTCACGTAACGTACTATTAAATCAATAAAAAAATAGAGATCGGCGTTCGTTTTTTATAGTGTTTGCTGCTGTGATAATTAATGTACCGCTATTAGAAATTCCAGACGAATCTATCGATTGATCCGCTTCTTTGTTCCTGTTAAACAGAATTTCCTCTTTTGGCCTTGTGCCGAATTGAAACGCAAACAATGGCAATTTCGTTACAACAGATTCAGCTTCACTTGAATTGACGGTCGATTTGGCAATCGTAGAAGCAGCAGTTGTGCCTAACAAGAAATTCACATTACCAAAATGGAATAATATTTTTCGTTCATATCTTTTTATCATTTTTTAAAAATTTTTATTATCTACTTTAAAAATTTTGCGATTTTCCTAGAGTTTGCGATTTTTCGAAATTTGCAAAAAATTTGCTAAAAATTCGTACAAAAAGTGCTTTTTTAAAGCGTTTTTTAACTATTTGCTTAAAGGTGTCGAATTTTCCGCGCCATATATTCATATTTTGACTATATGTTGTTCAATTTATTCTACTTTTTTCGAAATTTTCTTATGGTCTTATGCACTAGAAAGATAAAGCATCGTCAAAAACACCGAAAAACGATGTTTTTGATGCGTATTCACCATTTTAGGCCCAAAGAAAGCAGTTTAAAATTTCACTCACCTCCTTCGAAAATTCCCACGCTGTGCATGTATGTTAGAATGCATCTTAAAAATGTATTCGTAATTTATCACTTGGAATAGCATAATCTGCTGATCTGATGTAATTATTACATATTACAAAATTTTTGTAGCACAACGCATTCATTAAAATATACTCTTCTTTATTTCGAAGCCTAATGAATGCAAAAATAAGCACCGTTCTGTATGAAAATATCAAATAGTGAAAGTTACAAAATTAACGACCCGAAACGATTTAATCGCTTTAGACCTACTCTTATTTTATCTTCACTTTGCTGAACTCACCATATTTTGCTGACAAAAATTGCAGGCGTTTCAATTGATTTAATGGAAAATAAATTTTTAAATCAATCTAATTTTGTCAAGCTAATTCATCATTTGATTACGAG
This sequence comes from Mermis nigrescens, assembly GCA_036768485.1. Taxonomy (NCBI): domain Eukaryota; kingdom Metazoa; phylum Nematoda; class Enoplea; order Mermithida; family Mermithidae; genus Mermis; species Mermis nigrescens. The sequence continues at coordinate 107,527 of JAVLUZ010000681.1, forward strand.
TAATTGCTTGATTGTGAATTAATTTGATTTGAAATTTGTAATTCGAACTCGAAATTCAGAACAATTAGACGAAAATTCTCAAAAATTTAAAATAAAGACATTCCGAATGCAAAGTAGTTTAAATGATTTAATAAAATAAATCTTTAGTAATCGCCAAAATCAAAAGAGAATCGGATAAAAAATTAAAAATAAAAAACCAAAAAATGATTAGAAAAATTAGCTCAGAGAATTTCCTCCCAACGAATAATATTAGTACGTATTGCACGCTTAGTAATTAATTATTAGATTTAAAATTTGTATTTGGAATTCGAGATTCCGAACAATATGTCACGGATGATTAAACGATAATTCTTAAATTTAAAATAAAATATTTCGGTAGCAAAATAGTTTAAATGAATCAATAAAATAAATCTTAAAACAAGCGCCAAAAATCAAAAGAGAATCGAATTAAAACATGAACAAAAAATTAAACAAAAAACAAATTGAACTGAAATAGAAAAAATATAAAAAATTGAGGATAATAAAAAATTAAAAAAAAACAAAAAAATAAATTTTTAAAAAATCGGCCTAGAGAATTCCGCCCTCCCAAATAATATAGTACGTTTTGCACTGCCATCTTTCGCCTTCCTATTTCGGCTAAAAGGGGCGCGTTGCCAGTTCGAGTGCGCCCGGGCCAAAGGATCGGGCAAAAGCTGAATTTCGAGCCGGTCCGGTTCCTTCATGTGTTCGTTTTCGGGTCTAAGTCCGTCCTGGGCCATATCAGCGGCGCTAACGCTATCAATGGCGATAAGCGGAACGGCCGAATCCGCATTATTATTCGTCGGTAGAAGTTTTGGAATTTCTTCGATCGATCGATTAATTACTTCCTTGAAGTCCCTGCCTAACACACTTTCAATATGATCGATGAACTTTCTCATTTCGGCGCTCTCTCCCGACGAGCTAATTTCGCTCTCCGACGAATCGCCCTACGAAAAATCGCGCTGAAATTCACATTTTTAATTTGTTGTCGAAAAAATCGCGTGAAAAAATTTAGCGCTAAAATTTCGCATCTCAATTTACGAATGAAGGCATAAATGCGCGTGATTACTCCGTTTGGACGAAATTGAATGTGTATGAATTCGAAAGATATCGGCGGAAGAATGGAATGCGTCCCCGAAAAATTTTCTCCTATCAGAATTCGCGTTTTTCCAAAAGAAATCCTAGAAAAGGTGCCGTTTTAAGTGGCTTCAACTATAAATTTGCTAAAAAGTGTCACTCATTTTTTGACAATTTATTCAACTTCATCGAACTTTTTTGGCATTGTACGAAATTTTTTAACGTTTTTATCGTCTAGAGCATCGTCAGAAACGCCAAAAAATTGTGTTTTGGACGCATAAGACGCAACACATGCACGTATTAACAACAATTTCACTCAGAAATTTGAATAGCAGGCGATTTCTATGCTCTTCATTGAAATTTGGAACCGTTCGTCTCCATAAAATGCCTTAAGTAATTATGGATAATTTAGGTAAACCTTCTTTTGGCTCCTCAAAAGAATAAAAAATAGCGTAATAGTTTATTAAGCATTGAGAGACTCAAAAAGGCTAAATTTCGTCCAAATACGATCCCCAGCCATACGTGGGCAGCACCAGAATTCTGGGGGTGGGGGTGCAAGATTTTTCAAAGGTCAAAAAATGGCCTTAAAAATGGTGTTATGGCGAAAAAACACCATTTTTAAACGTTTCTCATCGAGCACTATCCATTGGCATCGAAAAATTGCAGAAGAAACAAAAAAATTTTCAAAAATAGAATTCTGGGGAGGGTATTCTGGTTTCTGGGGGGTGTATACCCCAAAGCCCCCACGCCCAGGTGTGTCCCCAGCCCGTGTTAAATATAAAGGTTAGTCATAAATGATATCAAGGAGGTTTTGCAACGCGCAAAAAAAATTTTCACACCCCAACATTTCCGATTTTTCCAAATAATTATATGAAATTACCTGTCTTAACCGTTTAAACTATTTTTAAGTATATTTTGCCAAATTTCACCAAATTTTTCTCATAATGCCAATCTTTTATAAAGTCAAATAGATAAAGCAAAAAATTTTGGATTCATCCCCAAATTTCGTGCATATATGACGCTAGTCGTTATCCGAACTAGAAGAGTTGGACAAGACAACCATACAAGCACGTTGGAGTTCAGATATCTAGACCCTCTTAGAATGGAAAAATCGGGAATTTTATGAGAAAAATAAAGCAAAATCAAGGCTAAAAACCGATGAAAATAAAATTTTTCCTTAAAGGTACTAGAAATTGACCAGAAACTTTAGTTTTAACGCTATTTTAGCATTTACATAAGTTTTTGAAGTCATCCTGGTTCAAAAACTCAATATTTGACCCCAAACCGGCTGACAACTATGACTGGCCATACTGTACTTTTATGGGGACAGCCATACATAGATTTGGAGTTTGTAGTATGGATACCCAAAATGCAATAAACCCCCAGCCAGACCTATTTCTTTAATTCAATTTCTGAAAATTTCTTCTCTGCTTGCAATTTCTTAATGTCAGTGAATAGAGAATGACGAGAAACGTCGATAAATGACCTTTTTTGCCCGTTACCATCGATTTTGGCCCACTTTTAATCTTTCGTTCGACCCCCTAAATTTTGGCCCCCGTCAATATATGATGACGATAATCGCCGAAAAAACCACACCTTTGAGTTCACATTCAAAGAATCGGCGCTGCTGACGCATTTGCGATCGAAGTCGGCGTTGCGCGTCGCCAGCGCCGCCGGGCCGTCGCACGAGTTGCAAAAGGTGTCGGAAGACGGCGAGCACGCCGCTTCGGCGTACATGCCGTCGCCGCACCGGCTGCACGGCTGGCACGGCCTAAAATGCCATCCGTCGAAGCGCGACGTGTAATTGGCGCCCGCGACGCATCGCTCGCACGCGGTTTCGCGTCGCGCGTCACAAATACGCGTCAGACCGTAGCCGGGCGGACATTTTCGGCAAACGACGCCGTCGATCGTTTCGTGCGACGACGTTACGCTGTCGTCGATATCGCCGTCGTCGTCGCTCGCTTCGCCCTCTTGGTCATCACGAGTTTGTTCGACGTCGGCGTCAAAGGCGACGACGTCGTCGTCGTCGGCATGAAAATCGGGCCACGGAGCGTTATCGTCGTTGTCGACGATGTATGGTCTCACGATAGGCTCGTGGTTTTTGGCATCGACGTCTCTCTGTGCAGAAAATGGTGCGTTTTGCGTAATGCTCGTAGCGCACAAGCTCAAACTTCCAGGGGAGGGGGGTAAAAATCAAAAATTTGAGGCGGCTAAGTGTTTTGCAAGAAACGATTCTCAGCGAAAACGACTGTATATCGCTTTAAAGCCATCGTTTTGAGCATTTGTGGCAAATATATAGCCTTTTTAAACTCGCGAGCAAGTCCTTTTTGAAATTAGGAAAATGGCATGTTTTTGAAACACAGAAAAAGTGTGTATTTGATATACAGGGTGGCCCAAAAAAAGGCTACATTCCGATTTGACAGGTCATAACTTCGGCTCATGTAAGCTTCAAAGCTTCAAACTGGCTGCATTTGATAGATAAGAGTCTCTTATTTCCAAATATGTAAAAAATTTTGGTCAAGTCTCAGTGCTCCGGGCGCTAAGGCAATTTGTTTACACCCTACTTTAATATTGTCTGAACGCCAATAGCGTCATTGGTCCTGCCATCAATTTGCACCCTCTTTTCATGATATCCTGAAATTTTTGCACTTGGTAGGATGCGCATCTGTTCAGGAGATTTAAAAATATGCTTATCAATTTTTGTGACAGAATATATTGTAAAAATGTCAAAAAAGGATACCAACATACACAGTAATGTAATACAATGCGGAAACCATAGGGTTTATACAGTGAGGTGTAAACAAATTGCCGTATTGCAGGTACCGCTGGAAGCTGGCCAAAATTTTTAACGTTGATCAAATGAAGACATGTTCACCTATCTAATGCAGCTGGTCTTAAAATATTATTTTAAGATTAGCTGATGTTATGACGTTTTAAAAAATGTAGCCTGGCCCATAAAAACAGGCTACATTATTTAATACGGCATAACTTTGGCTGATGTGATCATAAAACTTTAAGACCAGCTGGATTAGATAGGTCAACATCTTTTGTTTGTACTACATTAAAAATTTTGGCCAGCTGCCAGCGGTTCCTGAGCTATGACAGTTTGTTTATATCTCACTTTGACATTGTTTAAACCCCATGGTTTCGTTTGCAGGTATCCTTTTTTGACATTTCTGACAATGTGTTCGGTCAAAAAAATTGATTAGCACATTTTTAAACCCGAGATTAGATATTCGTTGTACTGAGTCCAAAAATTTTAGGATATCGTCAAAAGAGTATGCAAATTAAGGGTAAGTCCAGTGACACTATTTGTGTTTAAAAAATATTTAAGTAAGTTGTAAAAAAACTGCGGTAGCGACCGAACCGTTGACATCTGGCCAAAATGTTTTACACGATCTGAAAGAAGATACTTTTATCTATCTAAAGCTACCGGTTTCGAAGTCGCATGCTCATATAAGCCGAAATTATGACCTGTTGAATTGGAATGTGGCCTTTTATTATGGGCCACCCCGTATATGAACTCACGTGGCATGCTTCTAAGTCCAAGAAAGGCTATAAGGCTGCTTTTCTGAGCCCGTGAAAGGCAATACATCGATGTTTTTTCAACCAGAATGACTAAAAGCTATCAGTTTTTTCGAAGTTCAGGGAGTATTAAATACCCCTAAACCTCAACAGACCACTGAATAAAATTTTTAATTTTTTCCCTTTTTCTCAGTTTTGATGTCAATGGATAGAGCTTGATGAGAAATTTCGGAAGAAGGTGCTTTTTCGTGCTATCACCAATTTTTTGAACCTTTGTAATACTGATTAAAATCAAAACGTGGCATGCTGCTTATACAGGAAACACAGTTTCTTCATGCTTAAAAAACTCGCGATTAAACGAAGCTTTGGGTGAAAATGAATCATCCTCTGAATTTATTTATGCGTGAAACATCTTCATTTAACGAAACAAAAAGCAGATGCAGTTGGTACTCGGCACTGAACGATCAGAGATAAGTTAATTTAGAGAATTCGTTTGACAATTTGTTTTAATGAAATAGGCGCAGGCTGCGATGTTTCTATTCAAAAATAATAGGTGTTTTTTGCATCATTCAGTATTACGCGTTAGAACATGTGGTCAAAAATGACATTTAACGCCAGTTGTCTATAAAAAGCGAAAGATTATGTACGCTATAAACTAGTGTATGGAATAATACGCGGCGAAACTGCAAAACTCTACGTCATACGAATCTAATGAGATTTAGAAAAGTGGAAAATGGCGTAAACAAATATCGTCGGCCCGGGCGAACTCTGCCAAAAGAAATTTTCGAATCAAACAGTGAGCGAATTTGAAAAAATGCGACCTTCGATTAAGATTCATCGCATATGTTTTGGTGTCTTTTGAAAAAAACTTAAACGCGTCAACTTCTTTGACTAAGACTCATGGGTGACTTATATATTAGGTCTATGCATCGCATAGGAGAATTGAATAATTTGAAAGTATATTGAATACTGAATAATATTCGTTTCGGATTGGCATTTGATCATCTGATGCCGATCAGGAGCCGCATACAGGACCGCATGTGTTAATGAATATCAATCAAAAATCATGATTCTTTGGGATAAAAGAATGAAGAATCCGATGGTCAGTGAAATTTAACATCGACCAAATATTGCCCGAAGCCAAATAAGAGCAAAAACTGTGTAGATGCGTATACCAACGAAGTTGGTCAATTCTGCGCTCTAAAAAGTACGCGAATAGTGCGTCTTAAAGTAATGAAGCAATATTGCATTTTGCATCATCGCCTAAACAGACGTTAAAATTATCGTCTTAACTTTTGCGATTCAAAAACGCAACAATCTTCAAAAATTATGCGTGCAACTATACATGTAACAGGGGAATGAGGGATCCTCCCACCCAAATTAGATTGTCCCCCATCCTCGTTAAAGCCAAATTAATTCGACCCGCCCCCATTTTTGGAAAAAATTGAATTTTTTTGCCGTTTTTTAGTGTTTTTTGGCCAAAAATTTGAGGTCATTAACCGCCCCCCTCTAAAAATGACCAGGGCCCGCCCGAAATTTCGATCTGTTACACGTATGCGTGCACCGGTTGTGAAGAAGCATATTAAACAGCCAATTTTCGTACAAGAGCCGTCCAAAATGAATACAAATGCAAGTGGTGTTTGGGATCTACCCTGACCATGTTTACATGGGAAACGAAGTCAAGAAATGGTGCATTGGTATTTAACTCTTTTGCAAAAGAATCATGGAAAATCGGCCGAAACAGATGTCGAGTTTTCGAAAGGTGCTAGAAATATTTTATCGCGTTTGAATAATTGTTTGAGGCCCCTGTTGATCGATGAAGCTAATATTGGATCACTTCTGAAGCGCGTTTATTATAAGAAAACAACCAATAATTTCCTTCTGTCATATTCTAACTGCAGAGCGTGAATTCCCATTAATTTTTTTTACATCAAACCGCAGACATGCGATGCGACTTTAATCCACATTTGTTATTCACATTGCGAATTCGTTTACTCATAATAGGAAGTACCTATGTACGTATGACGTTAAGTTGTTTACGATCGTGAAAGCGATGATTCGTGTTAATCAAATCGTAAATTAAATTTTGGTGGTGCAATTCGATTATTTGCGTTTCAGAGGCATTGCGGTTCAGTGAACAAGAGCAAAAAAGTTGAAAATAGATTTGTGCGATCATAAAATGTGAGAGTATAACAATGTTCTATTTTAAGAATGCGCACAGATTATAAATAGTTATAAATTCTCTCTCTAACGCGCAACGCCATGCCTTAAACGCTTATTGCACTTTAATGCCAATTTTCTTAATTGTTCAGCGTATCAGATCAGATGTGATTAAAAAAGAAGAATAGGACGAATAAATACCATATTTCCAGCAAGCGGTTTTGTAGGTACAATATAAATTATGTATAAAATGTTGCTAATATTTTGAATTGATTGATTTGCGTGGCTTTCCTTTCCGATAACATACTCATAAGTCAAATTTCGAAGAAAAGTTTTGCATCAACAGCTAAACCGTAAAATGAGTCAGACGCGGTGAGACCGCATGGGAAACCTTGAATAGCGGCTGCGCGTATTCTGGTAAAAAATTGAACAGGTCATACCGCATGTGAAAATTGAATAACTTATAATACATACGAAAAAGGTGCAAAAAAATGCATAAAATTAATCAAAGAGCCAAAGAGCCACACGGTAAAAATTGATCAAAGATATGTCCGCTTGTTTGCTCAATTTGAAATACATAGGAGCACGAGTGAAAATGCTAAAAGCGTTGGCTTTACGTATTATGAGCATAGGTGGGCAGCACCAAAATTCTAGGGGGGGTGCAAGATTTTTCAAAGGTAAAAAATGGTCATAAAAATGGTGGTATGGCGAAAAAACACCATTTTTCAACGTTTATCATCGAGCACAATCAAATGGCATCAAAAAATTGCGAAAAAAATTTCCCCAACCCCCACGCCCACGTGTGATTATTAGGGGTATGTGATAGACGTAAAACATAACCTTGCACGAAATGAAGAACTTCGATTTTATTGCAGTTTATAGCTAAAAAATATGAAGAATATAATTTAGAAAGCAACAAAATTTAGCACAAATTTCAACGAAAACTAAAAAGAAAAATAGAGTGTTTTTAACAAGAATTATTCGCGAATTGATTACCATAGAACACAATGATCAAAAATGTAATTACGAACATTTCATAGATGCACAAGGTCAGGGTGACCAGGGAGGAATGAAATTTGGAATTTATACAGTAGTTGTTTATTAGGAAAATTTGATCGAAATCGCTTGAAAATACACTATTTTGGACCGAAATCGCCCGACAGTACCTAACTTTCGGACCCTTCAGTAAGGGATATACCTTCATTCCTCCCTACGCGCATGTATGGAGCATGTAACATTATATAGACGATTGAACTCGCATCCCTATCGAGAACAATTATATACCAATTGCTTGTAATAAAGAAATTATTTCTTACTGCTTCGACCGAGTCGATGAGTTCTTCAGGTTGGCGAACAACGTACGACGAAGCCAAAAGCGGGAGAACTGCCAATATCACAATTTGCATAGTTGATACAGATTCCTAACCAAATCTAGTAATTTAGATCAGTATAAAATAAGGATGACTAATCGTTAGGCACTGCACTACTTTGACGGAAAATCAGTCGTTCAAATCAATGGCAAACTAAGAAATTTCGATAAGAGACCGTCGTCTAAGATAAGCCGTTGGGCATTAAGTAAACACAAGAGTGAACGGCCTGCAAGCTTAGCAAAAGCGACGAGTACGCCTACCAGCGACCACGACTACAGACAGCAAATTTGGGCAGGTAAGATGATGACGGTCACGCTTATTGCTTTATTTCGCATAAATATGACAGCTAATGCAAGCCGCCCAAAAAAGCATCCAAGTTAGGCAGAGCTAACGCAGCTTTTTAGCATAATAATCTAATGGTAATTCGATACGAGACGCTGCGCAATAAAAAAACCCACTCAAAAGTTCGACCTACCAAGCATCTCTGAGTAACACGATACTACAACAAGCCAACAAACCTGAAAAATAGACAAAAAATTGCCAAGGATTCGAAAACGTCCCCGACCAAGGAGTTGTTGTAATACGCGCTATAAGCGCTATTGGATGAATATTGGCCAGTTTTCTACGAGCACGTTTGGCGGCAAGAAAACGAGTGAATTAAAAGTGAAGCGTCGTTTCATATTGCAAGCACATGTGGTGGCTTATTCAAGAACCCGAAAATGGAGGCTACACAACAAACAAAATAGTTTCGAGATCTTCATAAATCATATTTGATCGCTTTTCATTGATTCCACTTATGATCATTCATGGGCAGTACCTAAATTTTTAAGAGTTTAGGGGTACGAAAATTCTCAAATGTCAAAAAAGTGTTAAAAATGTGATGGACGGCGCAAACATTTCCCGACGTTCCTGATCGAGCTCTATATATCCACTAGCATAAAAAAATCTGCCGAATTCTGGAGCTCCAGACCCCCAAGCTCAAGTTTGGCCATGATTACGACTGAAAATTTGTAACGGAAGCAGTGAAGCCATTTTGTGAGCAAACTCAATTTGATTGAAATGACAGCAAGAAGAAAAATAATGTGAAGACTATTCTTATGAAAAAAGTGAAATTTCAAAAAATTTCTTGCGATACCTGTTTCATAGAGTTAAAGCCTTTTCTTAAAGAATTTGAAGACAATTCACAAAAACTATAGATATGCCATTTTGTGGGCCTCAAAAATGTTCACCCTGTAGTTAAGCAATAATTCAAAACTTTCAAAACTACGCAGAATTAGCACGATGCTAGTATACGGCAGGAAATAGAAAAGGATAACATTGAATTTCAGATACTTTCTGCTTAGAGATTTTCCATCGTGTATATTGGATAATTAAGTTTGTTTCACTATTTTTTGTTAAAGCAAGACTGAGCAAAAGAAAAGTAATTCAAGGCCAAGTTCTAAGCTGTGACCGCTCACCGAAAATCCGATCAAACAAGTGAATTCGAGTGAATATCAAGTTTAAATTAAATAAGTCAGAAAGATTCCGATCAAGCAAGTAAATTCGAGTGAATATCAAGTTTAAATTAAATAAGTCAGAAAGATTTTAATTAAATTATATATTTTAGAAGAGGAATAAAAATCGATTGTTTAGCTGATAAAGCTAGGAAGTATCGAAAACTGCATAAGCAACATGTCAATCAATATTCACGCTGAATCAATGCCCCAGGATGACGAATTTATACAATGACTAAGAAAGAATTGAAGATTAAAAATGAGCTCTGATCTTCCAGCTCGTCTATTGACCATCAGAGACGCTCGCCTACGATAAGACGATGACCCAAAGCCCTGCGGGCACCACCTGTCGTTTCATTGTTTGACACCGATACACGCATTATAATACACGTTTTATTACGGTAAAATGGGTAGCGGGTTTCCTAAGACATTTCGCCATCAACGGATTTTGGTAAGATACCAGTTTTCGTAACGTTATTATACGCGTACGTAGAAGATGATCAAGCGTATGGCAAGACAGAAGCCATCATCATCAAACAATGCCATAATTTGGGACGGACCGAGGCCAAGATACGGGTCAAGAAAACACAAGCGCACGCTAGAAACAGAACTTAGAAAAACCCATTCTATTCATAATTTTGTATTGGCTTAACCACAACACATGTTCAAAATTCATAGGTTCAATATAATGGCACAAAGAAATGGCAAGCGAATGAACAAAAGCAGACCGTTTAGTAGTCTCGAAACGCAGCGTAAAACGCGATTAAATTATGATGGAAGTTTATGCAGATTTCTTGAAAACGACAGATGGCCAGTGAGCCGCTGGCGGATCACCTACGGACGTTTCGAAAGTGCTATTAGACGTAGTAATGGGATATTTTTCTACATTTCGCTCACTGAAAACCATTGTTGAAGTGAATTCGCTAATTTTCAATTTCTCAATTCACTCAAGCGCATACGCATTTATTTAGACCGCCATTTTTGAATTGACATAAACGCGGACGCACATTCGTATGCTGATTTGCGACCTGTAAACTTATTAGAAAAAATTAATGCCTGTCGCCGGCTTAAATATAAATATTTTCGATTCGAGGACATGTAATGCATACCATCACATTTTAAGAGTCGAGTCAATGGCGGATTCAGGAAATTCTGACGGAGAAGGGTGAACGGAAATCCAAATTTCCTTAATAGTGCCGAAAATTGTCCAAAGAATCCGTCCATTCTGCTTAGAGTATAGGTTTTTTCGTCTTTTCGTAGACAGAATCATTTGTTATCCGGAAAAAGTTCGAAAAACTTGAGATTTTCAACGAAAAACACGCAAAATTAGTGCTAAAATCAGCACATGCACTAAAAAATACTCAATAAATCATTTTAAAAACTAAAAAATCCTTATTCTGAATATAAACTACTCTGCTGACGTAAAAATAGACTTTTTGGAACGCCAAGAAAATAATTGTAATAAAAAATGGCTAAAATCATTAAAAAATATACATTATTCTCTATTACGCCCAACTATTTCTTGAGGACAGGGGGCGGCCGCCTCCCGCTCTCTCTGAATCCGCGCCTGTCGAGTTAAGAGGTGCATGCCTACACGCGTATACAAGGTAATAAATGCCAATTTTTCAAAATGAAATCAATTATCAACATGGGCTTAGGAGAATGCCCCGTACGAAATTAATTGACGAAAACTGAGGCAAGAAGAGAATCAATTAATTCTTATAGAATGAATTATGAAATCGATATTACTTCATATAAATATCTGAATCATACAACGAGCAGCAAATCTAAGGACATCATCTAGCGGCAACAGGAATAAAAAATTCGAAAATCCCATTGTGTAACAAGCAATCGGTGTGCGAAGCTTGAAAAAATTTCAAAAATGCCAGTCAACAGTTTAAATACGAGTATTAAAAAAATTTTCTTAAACTAATATTATTTATATGTCGGAGCAAGAATTTCCGCTTTTATCAGACATTTAGCGAGTCGAATCTCGAATTAGGTAAGCAGGCAACTACAAGCAATGCAAATAAATGTCAGTTATTTAACTCGGCACCGAACTTGGACTATCGAGTCCTCGATTTTTGGAAACAACTAGCGTTTTTTGGCCGTTTTTAGGTGTTTTTGGTCAAAAAGCATCTAAAATCGAATGGAACAAAAACTCACTGTCAGTGAAAAATCTCACAAATTCAGAAAAAAATCTATAAGGAATTCACGAAAAATAGTAACTCAAAATAAACTCAAAGCTAAAAAATTCCCGTTTTGAGAAAAAACTCAGGGTTAGCAACACTGATTGAATACAATAAATTATGTCATATAGGTATGTAAAGCGATGTTTATGAGTTAATATTAAAACATAGGACCTAAAGCAATCGTAGTGTTCTGTTACAAGTGCCTTTTTCATTATGTACCTGTCTTAGCGCACGCACGAGTCGCTATTGCAGCATGTTTACAATCGCCAATCATTTTGTAAAAATGGCCGTTTGAAATGGTGTAACCTGGGGCAAGACAGCAAGTCTTTCAGAAACAGTGGCGGATCTAGGATTTTCGTAAGAGAAGAGGCGGTACCCCAACTTTTTGAAAAACAGTCGAACATATGTCCAAAAATTTGCCCTTCACGTGATAAATAGCGTTTTTTGGCGTCTTAAGTTGTCTGATTTTATTCAAAATCCCTTTTCGCGCAACATATATTCAAAAAATTTTAAAATTGTCGACAATTTTGTAATAAAATCATTAAATTTCTTTGACTCTAGCGAAAATGCAGCGCAAAGCGCCCGAAAGATTTTATAATTCAGATGAAAGGACGTTTAGAAGCTTGATTTACTGCTCAATTGCGAAAAACGATGAAAATGGAAAATTTTCTTCAAAAGTGCTTTCAACTGGCCAGAAACTGCGTTATAACGTACCTATGTAGTTTTAAGGCTATTCTAGCGCTTATACGAGTTTTTGAGGTCATTTTGGTCCAAAAAGTGTAATTCCTGACCCCGAAACCGGCTGATCCCCCAAATCGGTTATGTTGTGCTTCTATGGTTGGGACTAGTGGTTGTTTGTATAGAAATTGGATCTAGTATACAATTTACCCGCCACCGTTTTTTAGCCGATTCACATAAGCTACAGTGACCAACACTGTAGATCACTATTTTTATTGATGCGAGTCAGAACGTGTTTGATAATTTTTGTGTAAAGTTTGGTCACTGTAGCTTATTTGAATCGGCTAAAAAACGGTGGCGGGTAAATTGTATACTAGATCCTAGAAATGTCTGACAAATGTAGCATGTATTTCATTTTTACAGCTGTTAGGTCAAGGATGTGCTTTTTTGTAAATAGCTACTGTGGTGAGCCATATGAATAAATCTGCTGCAACCTGTGCTACTTACTACTAAAATTTTTCCTTATTCTTTAAACCACAATGTGCTATGCCTGCACAGACATGACCCAAACAAAAAATTTTGCGTAAAGAATTTACCTTCACAGTAAAAAATGACTAAAAACTGTAATTTATGAATAGAATTTTGCAGGCTCGCTTGGCAAAAGCAACAGATTTAAACCGTAATTTATTGTAAATAAAAAGAGTCTGTGTAAAGCGATGATAAATGAGCGTGAGCCACAACCATTAATTTTTTCTGTGAAAAATTCCATGTATGTACGTACGTAGCATGCAACCAGTATAGTGCGCTGCAGTTTGTTTCACATAACTTCGTGCATAAATTATAAGAATTTTCATCGACAGTAGGCCGAGGGTTACGATAATTATATATCAGATCAATGTTATAATCGCAATCTGCCAGCTTATTGTCGGGGATAGTTTTAAAAGTTATGACCTGTAAGTATGTTATTTTCCATCAATAGCTGTCACGAGTCGTGCTCTTAAGACACGATTTCCGAGAGGGTCGACCAAAGTCATGATAAGTTGAAAAAAGTTTCCCTGAAAATTTGATATATGGGTCAGTTTTTCAAGCTAAGAATCATGGCGACATTTATTTTTCATAAAAACGAATATTAATCGAGCTACAGTAATCCAAAGTTTGAAAATTTGTTCATTTTTACGGAATTTTTGTACTTTTGTATAAACTCAGTTTTCTACCGTTACACTAATGACAGAGCAGTAAAATTTGGTGTGATCATAGGGCCATATGTGCTTAATAAGAAAAATTTAAAATTAGAATCTTTTCGCATTTTGTGCGCTTTACACAAAAGTGTGAAGTAAACTTTTTGGTTATTTTTTAACATTTTTTACATTAATCGTGCCCAGTCAGTCAATCTTTGAGAAGCACTAAAAATATTTGCTGTGCATACGTGCGCACATGTCCCCAACATATGTGTAAAGTTTAAGTTTAATAAAAATTGCGATACCCTTTCTATACGAAGTTTGAACAATAAGTGAACAGTTTTTCCCAATATTTTCGGCAAATTCATTTTGATGTTAAGTTTGTTTGTGTATTATTTGATACCGAGCAGCAATTTTTGATGCGAATATAGAGTCAAACATGATCTTTCATAAATTCATAGAATTATAGTTTTTACGCGGTTGTTGCACTTTACACAAATGTGTAAAATCAGATTTTTGGTTAATTTTCAATTTTTTGTAACATAAATTCAGCCCATACAATCAATTTTTAAGAGGCACTGAAAATATTTATACCGATTACATCTACACATGCCCCCAACCTTCGTGTAAAGTTTAATAAAAATTGCAATACCCTTTCTGTGAAAAGTTGAACATCAACTGAACAGTTTTACGCAATCTATCTCAAAAAACTCATTTTGTTGTCAATTTTTTGCCCAACATTTGAAACTGAGCAGCCATTTTTGGTGCAAATATAGAGTCATAAACAATCTGTCAGAAATTCATTGAATTTTTATTTTTTTACATTTGTTGCACTTTACACAAATATGCAAAGTCAAATTTTTAGTGAATTTTTTAGTTTTTTTGACATTAATCCTGCCCATGCAGTTTAATGCTCAAATATTTTTGCTCGTTCATTATAAAACACAATGAAAGATATAGAAATAAGAATTATATGCATTAGTTGCACTTAACCGAAGTGTAAAAAAAATTTTATCCCTGCCTTACATTTGATTCAAACAGCAATACCGCTTTTTGTATGAAAACTGAATTATTTTTGAGCATCCTATACAGCTTTACCTAACGTTAAATTCTGTCTGCATATGCAATGCATCAAATCTTGGTGATGCACAAATTTTCAGCCATCTAAATATAAAGAATTCTATTTTACCACTTGTATAGTTAAAACATCATAGAATATTCGACCAATAAAGCGTGTATGAATATTAAAGTCATAAACACGTGACATGAGACGTGATTTAAACTTTTCTAAAGAAGATTTTCTAACATCTCAGCAAGTGAGTACCTTTTGGTCAAGAGAGGCGAGCCGTCGAAGACAGGAACAGAAACCTATTCTGAAGTATTAGATGATCGTTTGTGTGACAATGATGATGAAGTGTTTCAAGGCCCAGCTATGTTCGATTCACACCTTGAACTTGAAAGTGACCTGCTTAACAGTGACTGTTTCAGTTAATTATGTGCAACTTCTCCAAGCTTTGATTGTATCTAAATTTCTTAAAAATTGCCCTTCGAAATAAACTCCACGCTGTTAGTAGTTGCAATATATTTTTAAATGCTCGCTGTTTCCCCTAAAAATATTTTTAATGTTACTATAGTCTGTTTCTTAAAACATTTGCAGCGAATTTATGTAAATTGTGTGTGTGGTTTGCAATGCACTTGAAGCTTAAGCTACCAATTGTAGCTGCAAGGTTTTGGGAAACAGAGTGTATAAGCTATTCGAATTTCGATGATATCCCGATTCACTGTCGACTTGTGTAAATGAAAAAATATAAATTTTGAACAGGCTATGGACTAATTAACGTAAATTTAATTCCGAAAACCCGACTGAAAGCATATCACAATTTTTAAACTCTTGCACATAGTTATATGTATTTTTAATGCAAAGTTTAATAAGAATATTTGTAGGGTAGTGTATATAAAAATATTTATACATGCACTAAATATTTTCAGTGCAATGGGCTGAATTAATGTCAAAAAAACTTTGAAAAATTGCACTAAAAATTTGACTTTGCACATTTGTGTAAAGTGCAACAAATGTTAAAAAATTCAATGAATTTCTGACAGATTGTTTATGACTCTATATTCTCACCAAAAATTGCTGCTTAGTTTCAAATGATAGGCAAACAAATTGACAACAAAATAAGTTTTTTGAAAATGATTGCGTAAAACTGTTTAGTTTATGTTCAACTTTTCACAGAAATGGAATTGCAATTTTTATTAAACTTTACACGTAGGTTGGGGGCATGTGTCGATGTAATCGCTATAAATATTTTTAGTGCCTCTCAAAAATTGACTGCATGGGCTAAATTTATGTTAAAAAATTTAAAATTAACCAAAAATCTGATTTTACACATTTTTGTAAAGTGCAACAAGCGGGTAAAAATTATAATTCCACGAATTTATGAAAGACCATGTATGATTCTATATTCGCATCAAAAATTGCTGCTTGGTATCAAATGATACACAAACAAAATTAATATTAAAATGAATTTTTCGAAAATGTGTGGAAAAACTGTTCACTTGATGTTCAACTTCGTATAGAAAGGGTATCACAATTTTTATTAAACTTTACACATATGTTGGGGACGTGTGCGCACGTACGCACAGCAAATATTTTTAGTGCTTCTCAAAGATTGACTGACTGGGCACGATTATTGTGAAAAGATGTTAAAAAATACCCAAAAATTTTACTTAAGACTTTCGTGTAAAGCGCATAAAATGCGAAAAAATTTCTAATTTTAAATTTTTCTTATTAAGCACATATGGCCCTATGATTATACTAAATTTTACTGCTCTGTCATTAGTGTAATGGTAGAAAACTGAGTTTATACAAAAGTACAAGAATTCCGTAAAAATAACCAAATTTTCAAGCTTTGGATTACTGTAGCTCAATGAATATTCGTTTTTATGAAAAATGAATGTCACCATGATTCTTAACTTGAAAAACTGACCCATATATCAAATTTTCAGGGAAACGTTTTTTCAACTTATCATGACTTGTGTACACAGAGGTCGATTTTATAGGAAATCGTGGCTTAAACACTGTTTTAACTTGTGCTGCTGTTCAAATTTTTTCACGATTTTTTGTCAGAAAACTCTAAGTAAGTAGAGACATATTATATTAAAAAATTTTGTCACAATAAAAAATTGACAATACCACAGTAATTTTTGGAAAAAAATTTATCTTTTCGCGTATGAAAATTTTGTGCAAAACCCGTAATGTAAAGTGTACTAACGCGGACATAAAATTAAATCTCTCAATGTAAAGTGCGTCTATTCGTTGTCTACTGTAAAAAAGGTTTGTGCAATTATCTTGAAGACTGCGAAAGTTGCGGAAAAATTGCAACCTTGGTTTACTGTAGCTCCACGAAATTTGGGTTTCGTGTAAAATAAATGAAATTTTCATTTCATGCGTCAAAACCCACTAGCTGATTTTCAGGGTTATGTTAATTTTTAACTTATCACATCGATGGTCGAATTTCTCAGACACAGGCGCGGATTTGAGGGGGTGGGGAGGGCGGCCGCCCCCCATTGGCCAAAAATATTTGGCGAGATAAAGAAAGGAATATGCAATTTTCAATGATTTTTGGCCATCAGTGATCATGAATTTCTCAAATTATTCCAGCGCTACGCGCCGGGACATTTTTTTTACTTTCTTGGCGACCTGGAAGCCATTTTCTGTTCACGTAGGTTTCAAAACAATTTTAACAGGAGAAACAGCTATTTTTTGCATAGTTTTCTTCTATTTTCAATTGAAAATTTCGATGTTTCGCATCAAATGCTATAAATACAGGAAATCAAGCAGTAAATCAAGCTTCTAGACGTCTATCCGCCTTAATTTCACCTATTTCCCGGCGCTACGCGCTAGATTTTTTCTAAAGTCAAAGAAATTTAATGATTTTTTCGCACAGAATTGTCGAAAATTTAAAATTTTGCGAAAAAAATTTGCTATTTCGCGCTTTAAGGGCAAATTTTCGGACCTATTTTTGACTGTTTTTGGAAAAGTTGCGATACTGCCCACCTCCTTAGGAAAATCCAAGATCCGCCACTGATCAGACAGAGTCTCTTAATTTGTTTTAGTTCCTTTTTTGCAGCTTTATAATCATTGTTTGACAATGTTGGTTGCTCTGGATATGTTTTATACTAGCAAAGAAAAATGCTCGATAAAACGAAAAAGATGAATATACTTGGAATTATGGATTATTAAGGATGTAAAAAGAAGGGGACAAGGGAAAAGCTACCTAAAGTCGCAAAATCTGCTAAAAATCACACTTTCTCTAAGCAACGCAAAAAATCGAAGTATATTCTGCGGCCAACAGATTAAAATAAATATTTAACTATAAAAACAATTGAAAAAGCAGCACGTTAGCTATGCAGTAGCTATGGGAAATGATATTGAGTGAACTAACAGTCTTTCTAAGCCAATTGAATGAAATAGCAAACATCGATGCATTCAAGACAATTGAAGAAATTGTTGGTTTAAAACAGTAGGAAAGGCGTAAGTTGACTTGAAACAGACTAAATGTAGGTACACTAGCATGCCCATAACGATTGTGTGCACTAATCAATCGGCCCCTGCTTTGCTTGCTATAATGCTCATAACAAAATAAAACAACTTTTAATACAATATCACTTAGTTTTCTATTAATCAGGATACGAAGCTAGTCAGCGTTGCTACTTGCCAACAATTTAACTTTGAAAATTATTTTAAAAAAAGACTTTTTTATAGGCCGCAGAATATACTTCGGTTTTTTGCGTTGTTTAGAGAAAGTGTGATTTTTAGTGGATTTTGACACTTTAGGTAGCTTTTTCCTAGTCCCCTCCTTTTTACATCTACTATATATTTTTGAAAGTTTGTTTGTTTGTATCTTCGTATGTTTGTGCCGGGTTGGCTCCGGCCCAATGAAATTTGGTGGGCTGATATTTTGGGCCGAGGTCGGTCCAATGGAGGAAGGAGCCGTAGCGATCTTGAAATTTCGACAAACGCACCCATTGGCCCTGGGCAGGGAGGAGCAGGGCTTGGCCCCTGTGCTATAAGCCTCCACGATTTCGGGAGATGACCGATTTTTTGCTATTTTTCAAAAATTAGTTTATACTGTTTGTATAGGGATACCCCGGCCAAGAGGAGCATGCCTGGCGACACTATGTACATTGTTATATGTTATAGCATTGGTCGGCACTGTGAAACATCAAAATACGGGTTTAACCAAATGATGCTATAACATAGGCAATTTTATAAGATAGGCATGGTATGAGATACTATGTGCAACAAGATAAGCAATGCTATAAGATAGGACGTGATATAAGATACTCTGTGCTACAGGATAGGCAATACTATAAGATAGGACGTGATATAAGACACCCCGTGCTACAAGATAGGCAATGCTATAAGATAGGAAGTGATATAAGATACCCCGACTGCAAGATAGGCAATGTTATAAGATAGTATGGGATATAAGATACCCTGTGCTACGAGATAGGCAATGCTATAAGATAGGTTTGGTATAGATACCCTGTCTGTGCCATAACATGCAGTGATATAAGATAGGAGATACCATCAGCTATAACATATCACGTGATATATGACACCCTTTGCTACAACAAACAAAAAATTTTTAAAACATCAAAAATATGGTTTGACCGAAAAAATTTTCAAAACATCCTAAAACATCAAAAATATGGTTTGACGAAAAAAATTTTCAAAACATCCCAAAACATCAAAAATATGGGTTTGATTAAAAAAATTTTCCAAAACATCCTAAAACATCAAAAATATGGTTTGACGAAAAAAAATTTTCCAAAACATCCCAAAACATCAACAATATGGGTCTTATTAAAAAAATTTCCAGAACACCCCAGAACATCAAAAATATGATTATGGCTAAACAATTTTCAAAACCATTCTGTAACGTCAAAAATATGGATTTGATCAAAAAAAATGGTTGACAAAAGACATTTTAAAAAAATCCAAAAAATAAAATATGGTTTGTACCAACAATTTTTTTAGAAATATCCCAAAAACATCAAAAGTCTTGAAAAATAAAAAATACAAGAGACATATTAATTCCATATAGCTATCAGGCCTAAGTTCAGCCCGGGCAACCGGGCAGCTCAACTAGTCCTTAATAATCCACAATTAAAAGTATTTCATCTTTTTTGTTCCATCGGAGTATTTTTCTTTGCTAGTACCCTACTTTTAATTAGCATGATTTGAGTATATCAGTCAGTAAACACATACAGTAACATGCCACAATAATGACAGCAATCCAAGAATGCGGAAAACAATATTGTTCTTAACATCAGCATTATCCTTTTTACACAAGACAACCTTACATTATCTAAACAGATCAAAGTTTTTCAGCATAAACTTTACGCAAATATCAAGTGTAAGGACACTAACGCTCAGATTTGGAAGTAAAATAAATTTGCAGTATAAACTACATATTAACAACAAATGAATGGTACAAACTTTACACAACTACTAGGTGTAGAGATAACTATCAGTCAGATTACCAATTCTGATTTTACGTAGAACATTTTAAAAAAAATTAAGCTTTCGCAAGGCTCTAGAACTATAGTTAATATCCAGTGTAAACTTTACACAACCACAGAGTGTAAAGAGGATTTTAGTCGGATGCGTAATTCTAATATTACTCTGATATACTGTTAGAATTTATGGAAAAATTGAGTCTCCACAATAACCCGAGAACAAGAAACATCTGTTGTAAACTACTTCACACCACTGTTGAGTGTAAGCAAACGGGCTCAACTGGCGTCTCACATCTGATTTCTGGTACATTTTTAACTTTAGAAAAAATAAAGCTTTGCAAGGCTCTAGAACTAAAATTCAATATGCAGTGTAAACTTTACACAACCACAGAATGTAAAGAAAATTTCAGTCGGATTCGTAATTCTGATATTACTCTGATATTACGATCAACATTTATAAAAAATTAAGTCTCCACAATAGCCGAGGACAAATAAATATCAGATGTAAACCACTTTACACCACTGTTGAGTGCAAACAAAGTGGCGTATCACATTTGGTTTCTGGTTCATTTTTAGACTTGAGTTACGTTCAGACTCATAACCCAGAACTTGGCAGAAAACACAAGACAGAAACACATATAACTCCCCCATTTTTTGACTTTTCACCTCCAGAAAAAGCTAAATATTGATGTAAACAAATGCAATTCGCTGTAACGCGTACTCCTTAGAAAGTAATTTATTTTTATCCTATTCGAGATCGCTCGACTTCTGAACAGAGAAAGTGGCGAACAGAAAAATGGACAAAAACGCATTCTCCACTGTCCACCTCATTGTAAACTTTAAAAATCTGAACCTAACTCCCCATTGAAAGTAAATAAATTTGGTTCAGGCCAGTTTGTAGCCCTTTGATTGTAGTACGTTTGTATGTGCCAAAGTTATGTTCCGCAAAATATTTGATATGATTTACCAATCAAAATACGAAAAAAATCTCTATTTTTTCGGCCATTTTACACCTCAGATTTCGAACTTTACACCCCATAAACAACTCAATATTATGTTTTTTGAACGCGGCTTGCTTCGACGTGTAACCCTTAAAAGTTACTTTATTTCTGTTTTATTCAGTTCATATCAACTGATAACCGAAAAATTTGGCAGAGAAATCTTGGACAAAATATGTTTTTTACTCATCCACTAGAGTGTAAGTTTAAACCCCTGTTACTAACTGCGTATTGATTGTAGAAAAATTTGCTGGCAAGCTCCAGGATAGCCCTTAATCCGTAGTACATGTCTGTCAGAAAAATTTCTTAAAACTCATAACCGGAGTTGTTGGCAGATATAAACAAGTCGAAAACTCGACCAAAATGTGTCTTTTCACCCCAGATTTTCGCACTCTTTACACTCCATTCGAGAACTAAGGCGAAATTGAAAAAACAAAAAAGTATTATCTGCAGAATTCCTTCCTCTACAAATCTATGCTATCAAATTGCTTGAAGAGTCAATACTGAGTTGTCCACAAGCCCGGTAAAAAAACCCCAAAAATTCGCAATATGTTATAACGTTACGCCAAAACTTTACACCTTCTTTACACAGTCACTTTTGAGTGTAAAGAAAAACAAAAAAGACTGGTAGCGATTTTTTTTTATTATCTTTCTTTAAAAAAACCGCACATCCCAGATATGTCCCGTTATAGCTGTGGAGGGTACACAGGTTGCTGGGGGTACCCAAGCATATTATAGGTACGCGCTAACGCGCTACCTATGATTAAATACTGACCCTAAAATGAAATAGTGAACATAAATTTGGAGTTTTACAAAACGATAAATGAAGAAGCCAGCGAATTACTTAACCTGAATAGATGAATAAGTCAAATGAAGTGCATGGTTTTTGGCAAAAGAATTAAAAAAATGAAAAAAGTCAGTATTCATCAGATTTGAACCCATTAATCTTTTTTAATTCCACACACGAGAACGGACACGTCAGCCGCTTGCACGAACTCAACCTATCGGCGGATTTTGATACAAGTCACTAATGATATATTATAAAGTTTAAACTTGTGCTAATAACGCAATATTGGGTATATAGAAACAAAATAAACTAGGATGTGTAACGCTAAGGTCAGGGCACATTTTAAGTATAATTAGCATGTTTCGCCTACTTAGCGGAGTAGCTGAAGAAATTTCTTTTTTCGTCTCGAACCCTTTACACTAAAACGATTACAAATCAAGAAACATTGAGTAAAAAGAGAAGAAAAAAAGGGTTTTGAGATATTGTTATCTTCTACAACATAAAACCAATTGGACTGCATAGAAACTAAAATTGAGTTAGATAAGCTGAAGGACACGCAAAGAGTAAAAACCCGTATACTTTAAATTTTTTTGCAACAACCATTCAGTGTAAAGAAATTTTAAGATCATATTCGTAATCTACAGCTCAGGGGCAAAATTAAAAAAATTGGCCCTCCGCAAATTATTTGATTTTTCGGTTTAGACTTTACACGCTCATTGCTAACTCGGTATTGAGTTTAAGCAAAAACACACCGGCATCGAATTTTTTAATTATCTATCGATTAAAAAAACCGCACCTCCCAGGTGTGTGTGCCGTTGTTGCTGTGAGGGGGAAGGCAAAAATTTCGCACTCGCTGTGATAAACATATCGTGCCCTTAGTGCTAAAATGTTCTAAGTCCAAAAAAGTAGTTTTTGAGAAAAACGAGTTTTAATGTTTGTGATAATGCAGTAAATCACTCATTCATTGCCTTCAACCAATATTTGGTACACATATACACACTTATAAAGTCTCTTGACACCTAAAATCTCAATTAGAAAAACCTTTTCCTTCAAGCTAAAACAAATGCTATTCGGAGATAGTACATTTCGGCATGGTTTCCAAACTTTGCACATAAAACATAAAACTATTTCTAAAATTTTTTCAAATAATGTTTCAGTTCAAGAAAACAAGAAAACATGTTCATCTAATCACTGTCTGTACAGGATTCCTCTTCCCTATCAGCAGGCATCCGAATCGCCTCAAAACATGGTAAAGCTTTGTAAAAATTGTGAAAGCGGCGTGGTATCACACTAGGTTCACTCTTTGCAAAATGAAACTTTCAAAGCACTAATTTTTGGTGCTTGTCTAGTTACCTTACATGTAACAGGAAGGGGGCACCCCCAGAAAGCCAAAAAGTGTTTTCCATACCACTCCCCCAGGATGGAAAAGTGGCCTAAAAATGCAGTAAAATCGCGTTTTGTCTTGTGAATGTTTCGGATTTACACCCCTTCCTTCCAGCCGGTCGGAGCTGTTGGATGTCTGCCAGTTTAGTTACCCCACAGGGGGATACAACCACACCTGGGCGTGGGGTGGGGTTTGGGGGTATGCACCCCCAGAAACCAAAATACCCCCCCCAGAAATCGAAATAACCCCCCCCAGAATTCAATTTTGAAAATTTTTTTCGTTTTTTTCGCAATTTTTTGATGCCAATGGATAGTGCTTGATGAGAAACGTTGAAAAATCGTGTTTTTATCGCCATACCACCATCTTTAGGGTCATTTTTAGACCTTAAAAAAATCTTGCACACCCCCTCCCAGAATTTTCTTGCTGCCCACGTATGGATACAACTTCATTCCCTGAACCACTCATAACCCCACTGGGCATGAGGGGATTTGGGGGTCTGCACCCCTTCCCTCTGAGAAACCAAGATAGCCCCCTACCCACTAGAAATCAAAATACCCCCCCCTCATAATTCAATTTTTGAAAATTTTTTCGTTTTTTGCGCAATTTTTTGATGTTAATGGATAGTGTTTGATGAGAAACGTCGAAAAATGGTGTTTTTTTGCCACACCACCATTTTTAAGGCCATTTTGTGACCTTCGAAAAGTTTTGCACCCCGCTCCCCAGAATTTACGCGCTGCCCACATATGTACCCCACTTATCTGTAACGGTAAGATATCAGAATGTGACATAACTGACAAACTAATACGCGGTAAACCGAATTAAAACACCAATCAGAAAGCAATGACATGTGCTATGTACAAGAACATTATAGTCAACTTATGTGACAAAATGTACCATGTGGGAGATGGTACATTTTTGCACAGATGAGATGAAGCAAAAATGTACATACTAGTGGCAGTTAGTATGTTTTGGCACTTGAAAGTTGGTCAATTTGGAGATAGCATCTTTTTGAACTATTAATGCTGCAGTATATATCACAGACTGTACATAGAACTTTTTAGCACTAATAAATAACCTTTCCATGGCAACAATAGCATGGATAACTCAAAAATGAAAAAAATGGAGATAGTACATTTTAGCACTAAGGGGACGATATATCAAAACCGATGGCCAAGTATATTATAGGTAGCGCGTATCGCTACCTATGATTTGCAGTACAAGTGAGCAAGATTATGAGCAAAAATACAATTCCTCATCAGTAGATTTTCTCCAACATTTTTTGCAAAAGATAGCTGATGAACGTAAAATTATGCGGTGATGATCTATCGAAAAACCGATGTTGCTGTCGGCCAAGGCGACGATTGTTTGATTGGCTCCTTCGTTCTATTTCATATAGGTACGTGGACAGGATGGCAACATACGTTTATATTAGTATGTAACAAATATGTTGATTATTTAAGTAAATCTTATTCAATATTTTTAATTAGAGCATAAGGCAAGTACAATCCTCATGCAAAGTATCGTACATACACATATGCTGGTATGTTTATTTGCAATGTAAACTCTACACAAGCACTGAGTATTAAGAAAATTTGAGGATTCGTAGTCACCTCATGCGCGGAAAATTATTTCCAAGAAAAAAAAACTATTTTCTAATTAAAGAAGGATGCGGATGTGTGTGTGTGTCCCTTGACTTTAGTTACATTTTAAAATTAGACCATGTTCAAGTAGGGTTTTATTTTTCATTTCAGATAAACGATATAATACTGACGGGCGATATCGCCAAGCATTTTTGGCGACCAGAGTACGGTTTCAATATTTACTGCACAGCTCAAGCATATAATTCCTAGCAAAGGAAAATGCTCCGATGGAACAAAAAAGACGAATATACTCGGGATTGTGAATTATTAAAGATGAAAAAGGTGGGGACTAGGAAAAAGCTACCTATGTACATATTTGCATAGCAGGCCGCCGAAAATGCGAGACCGCAAGTTCAGGTATACACTGCTCTTATTTGCCAATTCTAAGCTGATTGTTCATTTTGATATAAAATGAAAGATCATATCTAGGTCCACATAACCAATACATCTTGAAGAAAATAGGAAGATATTTTGGAGAGATATACTGTGATGAAAAATGTTTACTTTTGGGGTGCAACTTTGGAGACCTCGTACGCCTCTGATTTTGCTTATGTTGCAATTATATTGATTTCTAGTCTCAAAAAGTAACAAATGATATATTGATTCTTTATCTTTGCGCAGAAGCGTTTATCATACAAAATAATGTCCCAAATTTGGGACGGCCCGCCAATGACTGCAGCACCTGTGTGCATCGGGAAAATCAATATTTTACTTGCATAACTGCTACATAGCATTTAGATACGTCATTTATTTACAAAATCTTATCCAATGTGGCCGCTAAAGCACATTCGTGTCCATAAGAGCTTATTTTTTAAGCATAACTTTTATGTGTCTTTGTGTGTTAATGGGGTATATTCTTCTTGAGAGCTGTCCCAAAAAAAGGGATAGACACTTTATTAAGGGCAAAAAAAGGGATGGACGCTAATCAATGGGGAATCCGATTATCAATATGAATTTAATTGAACTTTCATAGTTCACAGGCCCACAATACGGTTAATCAATTTAGCAGCAAAGCAGGCGTCAGGACATGGGCACGGGGAGGTTAGGGGTATACATGCCCCTCCAGAAGTTGAAACCTCCGCAGATTACTGTAGACCCCGGAATTCCATTTTTAGTAATATTTTTGGCGATTTCACCCACCAGAATTTACTTGCTGCCCATGTAAGGGCGTCAGGTGGATAATTGCCATTGAATAAAGGATTCAATTTTTGAATTTTTTTATGTTTTCTCTTCGCAATTTTTTGATGCCAAATGGTGTTTTTTCGCCGCTTCACAAGTCCTGAGGCCATTTTTCGATCTTTGAAAAATCTTGCACCCCCAGAATTTTGGTGCCGCCCACCTGTAAAAGCACCCCAACATGTCCATTGATTCCGGTCTCAATATCTCCATTTTGTTTTATGACTTATGATTTGATTATTTGCCCCTAATTTCTGTTCTTTGGCGTGGCGTAATATAGAAACAATCGTTTAATTAATACGTTCACACGAACACGTTCAGCGTCGAAATAAAACGATTTGATTAGGTACCAGACGGAATACAAGTCTCACCGAATAGCAAATATAATACACGTTTTCACTACGACGAAAAAACGGATAGATATTTATTATTAATTTGTACGTTTAAATGTATGATAGATTGATCGATTTCGTCGAAAAAATAATTAATAAACCGAGCGAGCAAAATGTGATTACGACGAGCTTGTTTCACGCAAATGAGTAGACAAACAAAATAAAAATAGAGGGATGACTACAGTTGATGCGTATTTCAAGCCAAGTAAAGCATAGTACGTTCTACGTCAGACTAAAAAATACAGTGTACATACATACGCAATAAGACACGCAAAGGAAGCAAATACAACGTGCATTTGATTGCAAGGAAATAAACAGAATGTGGGCAAATATCGATTGCTACTCAAATTGCCATTTATATTTTCATTTACAGTGGGCAATCTCCGATTAAATCTGGATTATTCTAAAAATGCTGTAGTAAGGGAATAAAGAATAAATAAATAATGTCAACAGGCATGCAAAACATGAACATTCTGGAAGGTGGACATTTCAAGTGCTTTTTTGGGCTCAAAAACGGGGGTTACCATGGAGGCGGGCGGGCACCAAAATTCTAGAGGGCGGGGTGCAAGATTTTTCAAAGGTAAAAAAATGGTCTTAAAAATGGTGGTATGGCGAAAAAACACCATTTTTCAACGTTTCTCATCGACCACTATCCATTGGTATCAAAAAATTTCGGAAAAACAAAAAAAAAATTCAAAAATTGATTTTCAGGGGGTATTTTGGTTTCTGGGGGAAGCATGCCCCCAAACATACACGTATACCCCACCCGCCCACGTGTGGGGTATACGTGTCAAAATCATCGTTTTTTCAACATTTCTGACGCTGCTCCATCGTTCTAAAAGGTAAAGACATAACATGGACGAATTCCGGGCGATGGTTGGAAAAGTTCTATGGGGAGGTGAAACCCTTTTGGAGGGTGAAAGCCCACCCCTGCAAGATCACGTATGCATGCAACTATATATGTAATTTAAATTTCCGGTATTAGCTCAAAACGAGAGGCCATTCTGTAGGAAAATATTGAAAGACGCATCGTTTTTGTCAGCAAGGCGCAAAGGATAACTTTAACATTCAATAGCGGCGAAAGCTGCCAAACTTCGAATCCAATATGATTGAATAATTCACGATATTTTCTAATATTCGAGCTTATATACAAAAAAATTAAAATCGTTAAAAATCAAAAAATTTTGTTCTATTTATGCAATATATTTCTGTGATAAATAGCACTTTTCAGAGAAAAACCACCATTCGCTCATCAGATAAGGCTGAGAAGCATAAAAAACTATATGTATCGGCGAAGTCTTACATAATTCTCCGAATACGCGTCCGATGATTAAAGACTTTTCAGGATTTGTAATGCAGCTTGCTCTATCGAAAGCGTTGATGCCGCATCATAATTCCGGCTGACAAAAAACAGTTTTTTAAACTGATTAATTCACAAGCATCCGCTCGGTATTCAGAGCTAATTACAGTCGAACTTCGATAATGCGTACACGGATGCGTTTTCTCTGCACTCATGCGTACAGTATTCCTAGGCCCGGACCGAAAGGCCATGTAAAACATAAGGCAATAGCATGGGACAGCTGCGTATTCTCGGTTAATGCGCTAATGCGTGCAGCCGATTTCATCCATGGGCCCATGCCTGCATGTTAAACTAACCGGCTTAATGCATACAGCGTGCATTTTTTCACCTCAGATAATGCGATCAGCTCGAAAATGTTTGCGTCTCTCTGCCATCTTCGACGTGCATCATTTTAAATTTTGATACATTTTCTTTTTCTACTAAAGTTCCGTGTTTATACGAGTACTTTTGGCCAAATTGACATCTGTGTTGGGGGAGCCTGTTTTATTAAATGTGTATAATTTTTAGTCTGTATCTTTAGCTTTCTTTGAAAAGCTCAGAACTCTTAATTTTTAAGGGCATTCAGCCTTCAGCGAATTGTTATTTTGATTGGTCATGGCTTTTTCCAAAAGAACAAAGTTTCTCTGGGGACAAATTTCAAAATGTTGACAAATCACCGCAAGTTCTGTGGTTATGCGAAAACTTTAGGCACATCGAGATGAGTGTTGCGCCTATTTGTTTTAAATGTGCATAATATTTAGTTTCGTGACCTGGACGATCTAGGAGAAACAGAAACGGTTCCGAGCTATCAGGATTTAAAACTGAGTATATCGAACATACGAAAGTTTCTAATGGCACAGGACAGTTGCAGACACAAAGCTATTCAGCGAAATGAATGATATCGAAAATTTTTGTGACTTTAAGCGTGAAAATATGTTAAAACAGACTTGTATTGCTGATTTTTTCTTAAAAAATGATTTTATCCATAATAGTGTATTCCTGTCTGGGGTGTTCGGATAATGTGTGCACTCGGATAATGCATACAGAAGGGCTTGGCCCTTGAGTGTACGCATTAAGCAAGTTCGACTGTAATTGCATTTTAATCTTATCGATCAGTCGACCAAAACTCGCCCCAGAAAAGTTTTCACTCCTTCAGAAGTTTTTTCACCCCGCCCCCAGAATTCGCGATTTTTCGAAAGTTCCTCGGAAATTTTCTAAAAATTTGTATAAAAGGTGCTTTTTTAAGTGATTTTGTGCTCGCATTCGAAAATTCACCATTAAAAAAATGATAGTACTCACATATTTACATAACTCAAATAAAAAAAAGACCGAGAAGAAACACTGCATGCTAAAATATTAACCAAATATGCAAATATGGAAGTCGATCGATAATACAAAGTACAGCCGAAAGCATCAACTCTACGCGTTTATCATTGTATAGTATTTAGCTTAAGTTGTAAGGTACAAACATAATTGATTTCAGGCGATGCAAAAATTAATAATTATTAATTATAATTAATTACAGAAAATTTAATTAAGCACAGAATTAATATTGTTTCGTTTACACACGACGCAAAAACTGTAAAGTTAGTTTGAATAACAGTAGAAAACAGTCTAACATTGGACGCAATGCTGATAAGCAGGCACGTAGCTGGCTGGCCGTCCTATTTTGGGGGCCGACGCCAATTTTTGGGGGACTAAGCCCAAAAAGGCCAAAAATAGTACAAAATAACGTTTAATAAGTCATATTTTTCCGATTTTTCTGAATTTGGGGGTCCGAACCCCCCAATTCTCCCAGAGATACGTGCCTGCTCATGAGACGAGGAGATCCTTGCAATTAGAACGCACTCCATTCGAACGACACCGTCAATTAATAATGACTCAGTAGAGAGAGCAAAAACAAAATTACATCGCGTTGAATCGATCGATCGAGTGACGTCATTTTTCGATTATTATCGATCGATTTCGGCGATCGACGCGTCGTTGTCGCCGCCGTCTTCCGACGACGACGTCGAATCGCCGCGAATGAAACGCAAGTATCGCGGCACGATGACGTCGGTTAGTCGCGTCGCGTCATCGTCGCCTTCGACGACGCGACGACGATGCGATTGGTCGGCGGACGCCGTCGACGAATAAACGGCGGCGGCTGGCAATAACACTTGCGACGCGTACAGCGATGCGACGGCGTTTGCGGCGATCGCTCGGCTAGCGTCGTCGCCGTTTCGCGACGCGGCGGCGGCCGCCACCGCCGACGACGAAATCGTCGAGTCATCGCGGCGCAGCAAAAGCGCGTTGAGATCGTCGACGACGCGGCGACGACGGCAGCCGAACATCGTCGACCTGCGGTGAACGCGAAAAGAAGCATGGGAATAAGAGTTTGTGACAATTAAAAAAATCAAGAATAATTAGAAGAATCTGAGATAAGAGGAAGAATAAGAACAGGAGAATAAATGTTAGGAAAAAAATTTTTAGTAGATTGGAATTTTTATTAATTAATAATAAATTTATTAATTACACAGGGTGGCCCATAAAAAAGGGTACAACATGCTTTTGTCATAGAAAAACACCATACGCTACTACAGTAATCTATTGACACATGATGCGCACGTAAGAACAACAGGGATTCAATGCATATATTGAAGGGACATAACAACTGAAGGGAACCAGTCCGAGCTTAGCACGTAAAACTGCTGAGTGAGGAGTCAGCGCTGATAAAGGCTATTGAGTTCGCACAATAGCACCGGTTTTATTAATGCGTGTGCGCGTGATAATATACACAGCTGCAAGCTGTCTTGCGGATTGTGCAGCTGTGTATATTATCACGCGCACACGTATTCATTATAGTATGGGTCACTTCGCAAATTTACGTCGCCCGGTAGTGGGTAAGTTGAAAGTTTGATTAATTTTTTGTTTGCTCTTGCGTTTTCGATTTACACTTTTGTAGACACAACTTTTTCGATATGTTACACCGGAAAATGTTGCAAATCTAGAGGCTATTAATTAGAAAATCTCTGCCTGAAACGTCAATCTGAAATTTTTGACATTAATAGCCATAACAGTCTTTAATCTGCTCTTTAATGTCCTTAGATTCACACTTACCATTTTTATTGTTCGTTTTGGTTCAGTTTTGTAAGATTTTCATCACATTACACTTTAACTGCGTTCGTATTCTACAAAAAGTAGGGTTCACAAAAACTTGTTACTATATGGGCGACGACCATACATGCACAGCATGGAAATTCTGAGGGGGGGTGAAAACCTAAAGTGCCTTTTTCGGGCCTAAAAATGGCCGGTACGCGTTAAAAAACATCGTTTTTTGGCGTTTCTGATGATACTCTATCCTTCTAGAGCATGAAATCATGAAAAAAATTTCGAAAAAAGTCGAATAAATTGACCAATATATCGCTTAAAACATGAATATATGGCGCGAAGCGCGAAAAATTTGGCGATTTTGAGCAAATAGATAGCCAAAAACCCTTAAAAAGACACTTTTTCTACCAATTTTCAGGTAAGTTTAGGAAACTTTTGAAAAATCGCCAATTCTGGGGGGGGGTGAAAAATTTTTTGCGGGGGTGAAAAATGATTCTGCGGGGGCTTTAAGGTCAAAAGACGGGCTTTTCACCCACATTTTGAGTATTACCCGCACGTCAGAGACGTGTTTCTCGCTGAGATACCGCAAGGGGTCGCGACTCCCAAGGGCTTGATCTTCGCCACACAAGTGCAGCTTCCCATTTATCGACCCCAGAGGGATGAAAGGCTGGGTTGGCCTGCCGAAAAGAACTGCGTCAACGTGAATTCGAACCTAGGACCTTGCGATCCGTAGGTTAATGGTCCTCGAGATTTCTGACCGGCGCAAACCCCTAAAAAATTGACTTTCTGGAGGTCTACTGTAATCTGTGGGGTGTTGTTTAGATTCTCGGGGGTCTAAACTACCCCAAGAATTCGCAATTTTCCATAAAATCGTAGAAAACGTCCGGTTTGATTGTTTTTTGGTTCGAAAATGTCGATTTTTTCGGCTTTCCTCGCTAAACAGCAATTTTGACTATATTTTGTTGAATTTTGCTAAGTTTCCTTGAAAATTATATGTTTTTATCGTCTAGAAGAAAAGAACGACGTCAGAAACACCGAAAAATTATGTTTTCTACGCGTATTCATAATTCTGATCAGAAAATATTTAAATGATTTCATCCCTCCATTAGAGTTCCATCCCAAATTATAAAAAAACAATTTTTCAGTTTCTAACAAAAAATTAGATGTGCATATCGGGACTTTTATTTGCACGACCCCACTAGCGAATCCGGAGAAAAAAATTTTTGGGGAGGGGGCGGTCCGAAAATTTGAAGTCAGAAATCTCGAGAACAATTAGGAGATACGCGGAAATAGAGGCTGTTTGAGCGTATCTCGACGAGCTCTATACGATATAGAAGAAAAATTTCAAAAATTTTACACTTCATTCAATATAGATATACAGAAAATTTAAGCCAGCTGCACAACCGATTTCTCATCATTCGATTCACCGATAATTTCTTATCTCCTGTCTTTGTATTGATCATTATGCTTCACAGAAAAAGATTATACAGATAATGAATAATTCTAAAAAATTCAGCATATTCTGCGATTCAAGCTCGAATTTTGGCTAAAAGCCAAAAAACATAGATAAACAATAAATCCGGCGCGCAGCGCCGAAAAATTTCATCTTCTCCATGTCGTAACTCAAATTTGAGCTGTTTCAGAGCGCGCTAGAAGGCAAAAATTATAGTTGAAAAGAGAATCTGGCGCAAACCCCTAAAAATTGAGCATACTCTCTATGCCCAACTTAAATTTGACTGATTTTGAGCGGCCAGAGGACAAAACCATACATAAACGATAAATCCGGCGCGAAGCGTCGAAAAATTTCGAGTTTACTAGCTCAAAAGACGCTAAAAATCTGTTTGGCAGTGTTTTAGACGCACTTCGCCAATCTGCCTAAGGGACCCTACGGGAGAAGCAAATTTCGGGGATGAGGCAGTCCCGCCCAATGGGTCAAGTCCATAGGTGCGCGGCACCAAAGTTCTGGAGGGGGTGCCAGATTTTTCACAAGGTCAAAAAATGGCCTTAAAAATAATTGTATGGCGAAAAAACACCATTTTTCAATGCTTCTCATCGAGTAGTATCCATTGGCATCAAAAATTGCGAAAAAACAAAAAAATTATACTAAATTTAATTCTGGGGGAATTTTAATTTCTGTGGGGGTTAATACCACCTTACGCCAAGGTATGGTCAGGTCACACATTTATAATTAACCCGACTATTTGAGTGCCTTAGATACAAAAGGAACGCAATAACAACCATTGCTTTTACAGCTGGGGGATTCGGGTTGACGCGTTCAAACGCCTCTCAGCGGGCCCGAGGCGGAGCGGAAAATTTTATTAAATGAAATGTTGAATTGTAACGTTAAAACTTTCACCAAATCAGCCAAAGTATGGTTCTAAAGTCAGCCTAAAAACAGTTAGAATTGACCAGCCCCTTTACATGTGCAAACCATTACAAACTCTTGCTGTGAAGTCGGTGTTTTTTTGTGCAAGGTCCGTTTGTACATGTACAAAGATGGTCCCCAAAAGTCTTTGTACGTTTTGTACATGCGAATTTCTTCGTACTATAATATGGTACAGTAGCGATTTTAGTGTAGTAAAACGGGGTTTTTCGACCTTTGGTAGTGTATTTTAGCTAATTGCTGAGTTTCTGAAGCCAAAAATTACTGAAAATTGTCTCAAATGGCGCGAAGCACCGAAAAGTTAGACATTTTCACATTCTAAATGCAAATTCTGCCATTTTAAAGATATATGGGACAAACAATTACTCATTTCGGCGCAAAATTTTTTGAGAATTTTACATTTTTTTTACAGTTTTTGTCTTCCCGAAAATCTTTGTACATGTATATATAAAGACGGCCCTGAAAAGTCTTTATACATCGGGAAAAATCTTTGCCTAATACAAAAAAACCGTGCGTGAAATGCGTCCTGAACTAAAAAACGCAACAAAACGAAAAATTGCCAAAGCGGCACAAAATAATTTCCAAACATTTTTAACACGATGTCCAACCAGCGTTCAGAGTTTCAACCGATAAATAGTACAATAAATCACTAAATTGAAGTGAAGCACTGAAATATTTTAGATGCTTAAAGGTTCCAAACACAAGCTGGAACGCTATAACGAAAAATAATAATGATTCAGCGACAAACGCCGAATATTTTTGAAGTTTTTGCTTTTTAGCTCAATTTCAAGCGCATTTCAATGTATATCTGCTGCTCAATAAATTTTCAAAAAGGGTTTTGGGGAGCCGCCCCCTTCGCTGGATACGCGCTGCACGACCCCCAATTGCACAAATTCAAAAGAAATTGCCAGGTCATTAGCACGCTTTGCACCAAGTCGTATAGGTTCCTTCATATGTATAAACTCATAATTACCTAGATTTTCCGCCATTTTTGTTATTACTTTAGGAAAAGACTTAAATAATACATTCAAACTTCAATTAGGCGAAAAGCGCTAAAAATTTTGAGAATTTTGAGCAGGAGGACCACGGTTTTTTCTTATTCGGCAAAGATTTTACCCGATGTACTAAGACTTTTCGGGACTGTCTTTGTACATGTACAAAGATGTTTCAGAAGACATAAATTGCAAAAAAGGTCTGAAATTCGCGAAAATTTTCGGCGCTTCGCGCCGAAATGAGTAATTGTGTACTCTATATATCTTTATAATGGCAGAAATTGCATTTGGAAAGGAAAAATGTCAAACTTTTCGGCGCTTCGCGCCGTTTTAACACGATTCTCAGTGATTTTTGCCCTTAGAAACCCATAAATTAGCTAAAATACACTACCAAAGGTCGAACAACTCTGTTTTGACAACACTAAAATCGCTACCGTACCATATTATAGTACCAAAAATTTGTGTGTACAGAATGTACGGACTTTTAGGAACTATCTTTGTACATGTCACAAACGGACCTTGTATAAAAAAAACACTGAGGAGGGCTGAAATTGTATTTTAAACACGAATTTTCTCCAAGTTTCCCTTTCTTTTTCGAAGCTATTTCTTTGTGTATTGTGCAAATGAGCGCCAGAAGTTCATTTTCTGCGGCCGGAATTTCACGTGCACCGCGCAAAAAAGCCGTGGCATACATTTGATTCCGAAAAATATCGCCCGGGGCCTAATAAAAGATTTCGATTATTACGTGCGTTTGAATATAAAGTGTATGTAGGCATGAAGTAAAAATCGGTCGTTATCGGAAAGAAACAAAAAATACATAAAAATCTATAAAAAAAGGGAAAATTTGCAAACTTGATAAAATTGACAAAAACGGCGCAAATGGACAGAGCCGTGGCGACGAAAACCAAATAAAATCCGTCTTCAAAAAACACATTCACCGATTCGCTGGACGCAAGGGCTCTACGCTGCAGTCGAGTGATCAAAATGCAATTCCAAACCGTTAAACACATGGCACCGCAATTGATTAACGCTGAGGAAAAAACGATGATTTTTTAATAATAAAATAATAAATTGTAAATAAAAAATAAAAAATAATAATAAAAAATGATAAAAATAAAAATTGACCTAATAAAAAAACAAAAAAACAAGATTCGTGATTTCCAGGCACGTAGCTGGCCATCCTATTTCGGGGGGGATTGCCAACACCAATTTTGGGGGGACTAAGCCCAAACGGGCCATAATAGCACAAAATAACGTTTAAAAAGTCCTATTTTTCCAATTTTGCTGAATTTTTGGGGGTCCGAAACCCCCATTCCCCCCAGAAATATGTACGTGCCTGGCGATTTCCCAAAACTTTTCAAAAAAATCTCGTAGAAAAGAAGCTCTTTTAAGCGTATTTTACTTATCTATCTGCTCAAAAGTGTCAAATTTTCGGCACTTTGCGCAATATACTCCATTTTTGAACATATGTATTTTGTTAACTTTGTTCGAATTTTTTAATTTTTCTAAATTTTTTCATGTTTTTAAGCTCTAAATGCCACAAAAGACGTTTTTGACGCGGATCCGACATTTTTCAGCCCAAAGATAATTCAAAATTTCTCAACCCCCTCATCGGAATTTCCAAGCTGTGCATTTCTGGTGGATAAGCGTCAAAAACACTATTTCTTGACATTTCTGACGACGATATATTCTTCTAGAACGTAAAAAGCTGAAAAAGTTTTAAAAAGTTTTAAGTTTTCTACGAATTTTTTCGGGAAATCGCAAATTCTGGAGGGTGAAAACTTTTCTGAGGTGAGAACTCCCCTAAACCTCACAAGATAAAGTATGAGTATAAGAAACAAATACTACATGAACAGGCTATAGCCAAGAGGCAAGGGGGGGCAGTTGCCCCCCTCAAACCAAAAAACAAATTTGGTCCCTGGCGAAGGTCCCCAAAGGAACAGATTAAAAATTCTAGAAGTGCATTTACAAGGTCCCCAGAACAGGTTTTTTGCGTACTTTTGAGCTAGTAAACACAAAATTTTGCGGCGTTTTGCGCCGGATTAATTGTTTCTGTATGGTTGTTGTCTTTAAAACCGTTAAAATTTGAGTTGGACATGGAGAAAATGTCGAATTTTTCCGGATTTTCGCGCCGAATCACTAATTTTTCTGGTCTCCTTTGCAGAGCGCAGAGATTGAGTACAAATACGAAAAGCTAAGAAATTATTTATGGACTACTTGACAATGAGAAATCAGTTGCGCAGATAGTTTGGGCTATAGATTTTGTTGTGTACGATTATGAAATAAAGTGAAAATTTTTTTAAATGTTTTTGGAAATTTTTCTTCATTATTGTTAGGATGGAGCTCGTTGAGAAAAAAATCAAAAATGCCCTTATTATTGACTACCCTCTAACGGTTCTCGAGACACCTGACTTTCAAAATGTTTTGCCCCCCCCCCCGCGGAATAAAATCCTGGCTACGGGCCCGTACATGCGTGTATCACTTATTCGCCGTGCTTTGCGGTCTATTTCTTTTAAAAAACCCACCAGTTAACGCCTGTTTATTATTAAAAAAGAATGAGTATTCGATAAGATCGATCCTACGCGAATGTATAGCAACAGTTCGATAAATCACTAATTTTTAAATAATTAATAAATTACAAATATAATTTAATTAGGGTCAATAAATTGAATAATTTAGATTTTATATGTCCCTACTCGACATCAGAATGAGACGAAGAAATTTGTTACAGTGCAGACGGTTAATAGGGGCAGCCAGGCAAATGATATACATTATTCACATCATTTCCAATTTCCCAAGATCCAAAGCTTCCATTGAAGAAGCATTTCTTTAGTCCATTCCTTTTCTAGTTGAGTAAGACATAGTCTGTCATGCGTGTAACGGCTCATAATCACACCTGGGCGTGAGGGAAGGGGTGTGGGGGTTTGGGGTGGGGGTATGCACCCCCCTCCGAAAACCAAAAAAACATCCCAGAATTCAATTTTTAAAATTTTTTTTCGTTTTTTTCGCATTTATTTTATGCCAATGGATAGCGCTCGATGAGAAACGTTGAAAAATGATGTTTTTTCGTCATACCACCATTTTTAAGGCCATTTTTGACCTTTGAAAAATCTTGCACCCCAGAATTTTAATGCTGCCCACGTATGCTCGTAATTGGGGGGCCCGGCCATTTTCAGGGGGATGGAGGTAAAAGACCTCCAATTTTTGGCCAAAAAACGCCTAAAACAGGCCAAAAAATTCAATTTTCCAAAAATCGGGGGAAATCGGGGGGTGAGGGTCAAGAATTTTCTGGCTTTGGGGGGATGGGGGGACGCCCGACGGGTGGGGGATCCCCCGATACCCCACGTGTCAAATATGCAGTTTGCATTCTCAAACCGTCAAGCCAAATCACCTCAAATTTTTTAAGTTTTATAAATTTTTTAAAATTTTTTTTCAAATTTTTGTAGTCTTTTCGATTTGTTTCTGGCTCCTTACCGGAAAACAGACTGAAAATAGATGTTCGCCGAAGCTTAGCCCAGAAAGACTTTGGCGGTACGCCAATCAAATTGATAAACAACGATATCGAGCTGCAAATCAGCGAAGCGAAGCACATGCCGATCAATATGTGAAAGACGGTCACTATTTTTGGTGTAACGCAATCGACAAAGACTGTAAACAAGTAGGTACATATTTTAATATTAAATCAAAATCAGTACTACGCTATTACTCATCAAATAGAATGAAAAAATAAATACCTAACTAGGACGAATACAATAATTTTCATAAAATTAGGAAGCTTACACTGATAAACTTTTCTTCCTTTTTCAAAGATAAGATAAGCTGTTTTACTTTTCATTTCGAACAGTAAAATTGACCATACATAGCGTATGTCAATAAAATTCAGCAAAAAATAGATAAGATGCAGGCACTTATCTCTGGGGAAGAATCGGACCCCCCACCAAATACAGACAAATCGGAAAAATAGAACTTTTTAAACGTTATTTTGTGCTATTTTTGACCTTTTTGGGCTCAGTACCCCCAAAAATTGGTGTTGGTCCCCCGAAAATAGGACGGCCAGCTACATGCCTGATTAGATATTGAAAGTTAAACTGAATTAAAATTCAAATATTTACATTAGATAGAGGGGCATGAGATATGCATGTAACGGCTCGAAATTCGGCTAAAAACACATAAAAAAGGTTTAAAAGCGAATGTTGCTATTTATGAGTTGTTGTTGTTGTTGTTGTAGCAGCGCTCAATCATTGATCAGTCGAATCCAGCCCCAGTAAGCATGCTAATTTAAATGGATGTTTCCATAGGTCGATTGAACGAAGATTGGTCGGTTTTGTAGGGCAGTGGAAAAGATGGTGGACGTCATGTGGCCCATTTCCACAGTCCGGGCATAGATTGTCAATGGTTGGGTCGAGGCGTGTCAGATAGGTGTTTAGCATCCGACGAGCGAAGTTGAGCTAACACGGTCCTTGTGGCACGTGAAAGTCGAAGTTCGGCCGATGTTACAGGAGGTGGGTAGCCGCCCAGCACCAGGTTTGGTCTGTAGCCTGCGATTCCGTCTGCAACTGCCTTGCTGTGTGTATATCTTTGAGGGCTCCTTTGTAGTTTGCGTTGTCAGCTTTGAGTCGCTCAGTGTATGGGTCTATGTTAGGTTGGTAGTGTGAAATATCTTTGCGGATATTTCTTGGTGTACAGGCTTGTGTGATCAGATTGTGGTTCGGGTGGTTGGTCAAATTGCATGACAGTAGATACTGTCTTGACAACATTTCGTTGTTGCTTAATGGGCAGCAATTTAGTTTCAGTTTGCAGATGATCTGCATAGGTAATCACATGGCAGCCAGTGATAGTTCTCATAGCTGCATTTTGTGTTGTTTGTATAGTAGTCCAGTGGGTTGGACGGAGTTGAGGTGTCCAGATTGGGGCGGCATAGTTAGCGACAGAACGACAAACAGCTTTGTACGTTGTCAGTAGTGTTTCTTTGTCTTTGTCCCATGTACTACCCGCTAGTGACTTCAGTAAATTATTGCGTGTACGGAGGCGGCTGCAAATGTAGTTTGCATGTGTTGAGAAAGTGAGCATGTTGTCAAACACAACACCCAACAGTTTGGGATTCTTCACTGTTGGAATGCGATGTCCTGCAACTTGCACATCAAGTTCATTTTTGATTTCTGTCGACCATGTGGTGAAAAGTGTAGCCGTTGATTTTTCGGTGGAGAGATTCATGTTTCGACTAGTGAAAAACTCGTGTAGGACTTTAAGGTAGTCGTTGATTTTGATGCAGAGTTCAGCAACATTGGGACCAGTTGCAAGAACTGTGCAATCATCGGCATATGTTACAATGTTGATGCCGTTTGCTGGTGGTAGGATTTTCGGTAGGTAGTGATTGAACAGTGTTGAAATGAACAATGAACAATTGAACAATTGAAATTGAATTGAAAATTAAGAAAAAAAATCAACAATTGAACAAACAAAAAACAAACAAAAAAATGAACAATTCACTATTTATGAGTCCGGGGGGTGGGGGTCAAAAATCTTAAGCATTATGGCGTTCTGTTTTGATCAAAAATAGCAGAAAAGCACCTACAATAATGCAAAATTGACCTTATAATACTACAAAAAAGTTTTTTGCCTAAATTAAACGTGAATAAAATTTCAGTTGGATCGGTCGTCGGAAGATATAAAACAAATCTAAAAATTCGGCAAAATTAGTCGCATTGTATATCATATGCAGTCTTTTGTTGCATAAGCGATTCACAACGTATTTGTGCACATGCAAAGCACAATTTGAGGAGCAATACATAATTTTAAATTTCTATGGACTTTGGTTGCCACCTACCCATTCATAGGCTGATTTTTTACCCACATTTTTAGCAAAATCCTGCGCTTTTAGGCCGTTTTAGGTGCGTTTTGCTATTTTTAAGCAGAAATATAACATCACTTACCTCCTCCACCTAAAAATGGCCGACTTCAAATCTCATTCCCCAAATTGCAAGCCGTTACATCCGACAGCTTTTCACTTTGTGCATTTCCGTACCTAAGTAAATTTATTAATTTTGCTTGAATTCGGAAAAATTCACGCAAGCATAAGAGAATCAAAGTCTTTTCCTAAGGTCCTTTCTACACATAAATATCAAGAGGTCAAGGAATAAAATGGACCCAGAACCAGTGGTTTTTTTGTACAAGGTCTGTTTGTGCACGTACAAAGATGGTCCCTAAAAGTCTGTGTACATTTTGTACACACAAATTTTTGGGTACTTTAATACGATACAGTGGCGATTTTAGTGTGGTAAAAACAGAGTTCTTCGACCTTTACTAGTGTATTTCAGCTAATTTCAGAGTTTTTGAGGGCAAAAATCACTAATAATCGTCTCAAAACGGCGCGAAGCGCCGAAAAATTTGACATTTTACTTTCGAAATGCAATTTCTACCATTACAAAGGTATATAGAACACACAATTACTCATTTCGGCGCGAAGCGCCTAAAATTTTGTGAATTACAGACTTTTTGCAGTTTTCTTCTTTCCAAAAATCTTTGTACATGTACAAAGACAGTCCCAAAAAGTCTTTGTACATCGGGAAAATCTTTGACAAATACAAAAAACCGTGCCCAGAACGTTTAGATGTAGTATTTATAATTGTTAGTTACTGATATTCATAGGAAAAACATTCGCATGAAAATTGTAGTTTATCACAATTTTATCTAAATTTTTGCATTTTAAATAAAAATGTGCAAAAACGAATTAAGCTCCCGCGCTCTAAAAGTCGCTAAAGTTTTTCTAGCCATCCGTACAAAAGGTCGAGCAAAAACGATACAAAAATCGAATATCTTTGTGAAACATTTGGCTGTAAAAACGATAAAAAAAGTCGTATGTTTTTAAAATTTAATTCGAAGATTAGCCCCAGAGCTTTTAATAAATATGTATGTAGGTGATTATTATCATTATTATTGATTATTATCACCATGATTATCCGTGATATAAGATATACGCTTCCGAATATTTTTTCTAGGCGTAATGAATGATGAATCATCGTCTGGACGAAAGTC
This sequence comes from Mermis nigrescens, assembly GCA_036768485.1. Taxonomy (NCBI): domain Eukaryota; kingdom Metazoa; phylum Nematoda; class Enoplea; order Mermithida; family Mermithidae; genus Mermis; species Mermis nigrescens. The sequence continues at coordinate 148,962 of JAVLUZ010000681.1, forward strand.
TAAGTCGTCCAAAATTAATCGTGGCGTCGTTTCGGGAATATTACTGTACCAAAATTGAAATTCGCCTTTGCCATAGAATTGAAGCAAACCGAGATGACTGTAAGGACAAGGTCCGCCGTCCAAGTAAATCCACCTGAAATTTATTTCGTTTCACAGAATGTTCCAAAATCTTTATACCATACATTACTTATTCGCAGGCACGTAGCTCTGGGGGATGGGGAGGGGGTACGGAACCCCCTCCACCGATTCAGAAAAATCGGAAAAAGTAGGACTTTTTGAACGTTATTTTGTGCTATTTTTGGCCTTTCTGGGCTTAGTCCCCCAAAAATTGAAGTTGGTCCCCTCAAATAGGACGGCCAGCTACATACCTGCCTGCTTAGTCGATCAATCTAATACTTCTATTTATAATAGGAAAATATAATATCACTCATGAAGGGAGAGTGGGGGCCCCTGAGCTTTAAAAAGTTATAGATATAAACAGTCCCGTAGCCAGGATTCTCTTCCGAGAGCAGGGAAAAATTTTTGAAGGTCAGATTTCTTGATAACCAGCTCTAGGAGGTAGGCATAAATGAGAACATTTTTCACTTTATATATCATACTCAAAAACACAAAATCTAATGCTCAAACTATCTGCGCAACTGATTTCCCATCATCCAGCCCATGAACTATTTCTTAACTTTTCTTATTTGTACTAGACGTGTTACGTGTTCTTGTGGAAAGGGGTTTGGGAGGTTTTGAACCCCCCCCCGCCGAAATAGCCACTGACACCCCCACCCCCACAAAACGGCTGCGCTGCGACCCCCAGAATTGTCGATTTTTCGTAAAAGTTGGTAAAAGTTGCAAAAAGTATGCCCTTTTAAGCGTTTTTAACTCATATTTGTCCCCAAAATCTCAAACTTTCGGCGCTTCGCGCCATATACACATTTTTTGACTATGTTTTGTTCAATTTACGCAATTTTTTCAAATTTTTTCGAAATTTTTGTTACGTTTTCATGCTCTAGGAAGGACGAGCATTGTCTAAAACGTCAAAGACGGTGTTTTTGACTTGTACCCTTCATTTTAAGCCCCAAAAAAGCGCTTTTTGATAAATTTTTCGGGCCTGACACCCCAGAATGCCCATGCTGTACATGTATGATTTGTACTCAATCTTTATGCTCTGCAGAGAAAAACGACTAAAAAATTTGGCGCGAAGCGCAAAAAATTTGTCATGTTCTCAACTTCAATTTGGACGGTCATTCTGCGTTTACTGGCCCAAAAGTACGCAAAAAATTTGTTTTGGTGACCTGTTAAATACACTTTGAAAATGTTTCATTTCTGCTTTTGAGAAACAAAAATTTTTCTGGTTTTGAGGGGAGCGACTGTTCCCTTCTTGTCCATTCATGGCTGCGGGCGTGGCTATTTATATAGCCATTTTGGCCGAAAGAAACATTGCTGTATAACCTTTGTCAGGCTCAAAAACTAGCTACAAGTGTACAGCCTTTTTCAGACTCTAAAACGTGTTTACCCAGTGAGCTTAGAAACGTTACATAGCTGTTTTTAAAGTTTTTAAAAAGCAAATACATATTACTATTTTCTCGGCTCAGAAAACGGGTAAATAGCTATTTTTAATTCACAAGGGCTAAGATATGTTTGTGAGTTCGAAATGCTATATAGTTGCCAAAAATGCTCAAAAACGATGGTCTTAGAGCGATATCATCGTTTTTTCGCTATAGAACCGTTTTTTAACAATGAACTTAGCTACCTACTAGTTTTTGATTTTCACCCCCCGTGGTTTGACCTTGCGCACCTATAGAATGTTCAATACGAAAACTAATAAATTATGACTGTGACGATAAAATCGCAATATATCATAAATGCACAGCACGGGGATGGTGGACGGGGCAGCGAGGCCAAAAAGTTTTTCTAAGTGCCTTTTTCTGGTCTCAAAAACGATAGATACTCGTCAAAAACATCATTTTTGGCGTTTCTAACGATGCGCTTTTTCCTATACGATAAAAAACGTGAAAAAATTTCGTCAAAAATTCATTACCAATTAACAAAATATAGTCAAAAAGACTGTTTGGCGTAATGCGCCGACGGAATAGACACATTTGAACTAAAGATGACTGTCAAAACCTTTTCGCGAAAATGATTAAAATAGACCAGAGTCGGAGATTAAACGTAGTTATTAAGCTTTTTATACCGTTTTAAGCTGTTTGCCCCCAAACCAAGCTGACTCGAGACCGGCCATGCAACGCAAATACAACTGTCGCTGAAAATAACTCGACCACATTCACACAAGAACATAGGGAGGGGTGAGAGGTAGGTATTACCTCGCCCTCAAATTTTGAAAAACCGAGTACTGTTCGGCGATTTTGGTGAAACATAAGTTGCTCCGAGGAAAATTTTGATTTTATATTGGGAAAATACAGCTCAGCTAAAAATAAGTTCAGTCTCCCGGTCAGATTTCTGCAAAAGCATCAAATTTTTCTATAATCTTAGACTTTTTTCAAAGGATTTGTCTACTTTATAGTGAATCCTTCCTGCCTTCCCGGTAAAAGCGTATGGTATGATTTATATGTTTACCATGTGATTGTTTTTAAATTCACCCCTTCCAGGTCACTCCTACCTTGCCCAACTATGACTACATTCAAGAATGGTATCGGGAAAAAATTAAACGCGCTTAGTCGTTGACATCTCTACGGAAACAAAAGTGAAACTGAGGAGGGAATGAAATAAGCTTCCGCTCATTATCTTATTGTTAATCCTACTTATTTCAATCAATCAAGGCACAGGTGCGCAAGGTCAAACTTCAAGGGCGGGGCTCTATAGTCCTTTTGAGGTCAGAAACATTAGCTACATAGTCTTCTTGATCTCAGAAAACTAGCTATATATCTTTTTTGGATTCACAAACATAGCTATATAGCCTTTTTGGACTAAACATAGCTATTAATCCCTTTTTGGAGTCGAGAAAATAGCTATATATCCTTTTGAAACTCAGAAACTCAGAAAAACAACTAAATAGCATTTCTGTGCTAAAAAAGACGATATAGCTAGTTTTCTGAGCCCAAAAAAGGCTATATAGCTAACTTTTTGAGCCCAAAAAAGGCTGTACAGCAATGGTTTTAAGCCAAAATCGTTGTATAGCTACCAGTTTTTCGAAGCTGAGGCCCCTAACCACACGTGGGCGTGGGGGCTGAGGTATGCACCCCCCAGAAGGCCGAATACCCCCTCCAGAAATCAAAATACCTCCTCAGAATTTAATTTTTGAAAATTTTTTCGGTTTTCTCGCAATTTTTAGTTGCCAATGGATAGTACTCGAGGAGAAACGTTGAAAATGGTGTTTTTTAGCCATACCTCCATTTTAAGACCATTTTTTGACCTTCGAAAAATTGCACCCCCAGAATTTTGGTATTGCCCACCACGGTTTTTTTGTATTCGGCAAAGATTTTTCGCGATGTACAAAGACTTTTGGGGACCGTCTTTGTACATGTACAAAAATTTTTGGAAGACAATTACTGCAAAAAAGATTCGAAATTGGCAGAAATTCTCGGCGCTCCGCGCCGAAATGAGCAATTGTGTGTTCTATATGTCTTTATAATTTCAGAAATTGCATGTTGAAAGGAAAACTGCCAAATTTTTTGGCGCTTCGCGCCGCTTTGAGACGATTATTATTGATTTTTGCCCTCAGAAACCTAGAAATTGCTAAAATACGTAACCAAAGATCGAACAACTCTGTTTTTGCCACACTAAAATCGCTACTGTACCATATTATAGTACCCAAAAATTGTGTGTGTACGAAATGTACAAATACTTTTAAGGACCATCTTTGTACATGTACAAACGGACCTTGTACAAAAAAAAACGCTACTGCCCACCAATGCCCCTCACCCCAATGCTCTTGTATGAATCAAGGCAATAATTTGGATCTAACAACAATATTGAAATTTTGGTCCCCGGTGCTGGGGCCAGACTATTGATGCATGTCACGACGAAAATTATGAGAGGGAAACGTGGACGACCATACATGATCTTCAGGGTTCCGGGGATGTCACCCACCAGAAAAGTATCGCCCAAAATTTGCGATTTTTCGAAAAATTCCAAAAAGTTCGTATAAAAGGTGCTGTTTTAAGCGGTTTTTAGCCATCTCTTTGCTCATACATACATGCACACGGTTAAAAGCGCTGACAGGCGGTAAATCAAGTTTCCTTGAGGGGAGGGTAAATGAGTAACGTTGCACACATTTAATGTCAAAATTTCGTACTTAATTAGTCATATTGATTTTATGTGGTTAAATTGCATGAAAGCAATTACAATAAGAGCAATGGGATGACCTGTGACATCAGATATATACAAAATAAGAAAGTAAAGTGTCTGGATTGATGAATTAAACAGTCTACTGCTCGAAAAATAAGTATATTTTCTTGAAATTATATTGTCATGCGTCATTTGACGCTTTTTCGGGCTCAAGCAATGAGTTTTGGTCCAAAATGGCCTGAGGGGTATGCCTTCCAAAAGTCCTAATAGATGAATGCCCCCATAACCCCAGTGTGCATGTGTGTGTGTGTGTGTTTGCTCGAAAGCGTCAATTTTATAAACTCGTTTTTTGACTATATTTTCCTCAATTTGTTCGAATTTTCCATATTTTTTCAGATTTTCTTTTATGTTTTTATGCTGTAGAAAGATACGGTATCGTCCGAAACAACGAAAAACGATGTTTTCAAAGCGTATCTGCCATTCTCCAACCCAAAACAGGAACTTAAAAATACCCCCAGGATTCCCATGCTGTGCATGTCTGTGAACGACTGCAAAAATTTTAATGTTAACCCACCAAATACTGAAGAATAGAAAATAGAGATTTCGAGCTGAATCAAGCGACAAATGCGTGTGACGTTTATCTTCTTACTCATGCATGTAGGGTAGGGGACCCGGCCATTTTTCGGGAGTGGGCGGAAATCAACTCCAATTTTTGACCAAAAACTGTCCAAAAACACCTGGAAACAACCCAACCGACAAATTAAATTTTTTCTAAAAGTGGGGGGGGTAGTGTCAAGATTTTTCTAGCTTAGAGGATGGAGAGACCACCCAACTTTGGTGAGGGATCCCTCCATACGTGTATGTTCTTACCATTCATGCACAAAGGGAGGGAAGAGAGGGGTATTACCCCTCGCTAAAAAGCCCAAAAGTTAGGTACTGTCGAGCAGCGATTTTGACGTAAAAACTGACCATAACCGCACTATGCTTAGTAAAAATCCTGGATTAAACCCTCTCTGACTCTAAAATATCGATTTTACACCTCCATGGCCAACATACATTCCCATAGGGGGTGAGGGGGTATTACCCCCACTTCAGGGTCCGAGACTTGAATCACTGTCGGACGATTTTGAGCTATCAAACATTTTCTGCATGATTTTTGGGTACAAAAGCAGCAAAGATATCAAAATTTTTTCGGCGCTTCACGCCGACTGATACATTTCTGTTTCGTTTACTCATGAAATACCTAGAATAATTTGAAATGATCTGAACGAAGAGCCAAAATGTTCGATGATTTCTTATATTTTTTTACTTACAAGAGTGACGAAACTATTCAGAATGGGACAAAAAGTTGTTAAAAATGCAGCTTTTCACATTATAACATGCTATATAGGATGTTTTAGCCATTTTTCATATTTGAACTGCAAGAAAGGCTAGACTCTAAATTTGGTGGTCCCTAAATTTTGGGATATTTTCACCCCGCTGAACTTTCGACCTTGGGAAATTATAATGACCAACCTGACCTTGTACATTTATGTTTCTTACTCGTCCTCGCATAGGGCACCGGCTAACAGAACGACGGATATTAGACTAATAAATGCAGATAAAACATTTTTGTCTCTCTGCAACCAGCGACTACAAGCATTTCGTATGAGCTCTTTAGTCATGACACTTCGAATCGAATTCGTTAAAGAGCTTAAACGCTAGCTAATACGTACCAATGTAAATACTAAAATACAAAGTAAGGCACTTTTACAACGTTAAAAAAGCGTATCAGGTGAACACTTTTGCGCCTCTATAACTATTTTTGTGCAAGAACCATTCTGTTACAAGCAGAAAAAGTTTTAAAACAAAGTTTTTATTTGAGCGAAATTTTTATGCAGAGAACAAATAGGTTACCTATCTTTTCGGCTTAATATAGTATGTATATACAATACCAGCATACATGCACATAGGTAGGTGAGAGGGTATTACCCCGTGAAGGATCAGCCGGACAGGTATTGTCCGGCGACTTTGAGCTGATGGAACATTTTTTGTATCATTTTTAAGGTGAGAGCAGTAAAAATGTCCAAATTTCTCCCGCGCTTCGCGCCAGATCAGTACTTTTAAGAACTTTTTACTCAAAAAACGCCCAAAATTGATAAATTTTTGCATTTTATAGTGTTAAAAGATCATATATAATGCAGTCAAATTGGACGAAAAATGCTATTAAAATGCGATATTACGATGAAAAACGTTTTATAGGGTATTTTGACTATTTTGATTGTTAAAACAGCAAAAAGATCGTGAGCCTTAAATTAACTGTTTTGGTTTTTGGGATTTCACCCCCTTGTCGACCCTGACCTTGTGCACCTATGACAGTCTGTATTCTGCGACTCACATATTATATTAAACAGCGCTACTTTGACTTAAACCAGGTCAATAAGGTAATCCATACGGAAAAATCGTTCGATTAACCATATATCTCAAAAGGGGATGCGAGTAAGTCACTGAATGAAAATTTTTGTCAGCCGCACAGAGTTACGAGACGAGTACACGCCTAATTTGAATCAATTTTCGCTGCGGGTAATATCTATATTAAATAAATAGAACTCAACAGCATATAAGCAAGAATAGCGATGAATAATTCGATAGGCACAGGAAGACCGATAAGTACTTATGTAAGCGTTTTAATACAAGTCTACGTAGTCCAAGTCGCTTTAAACGATCGAAAATATTGTTTGACAAAAAGCCAAATTTTAAAAATTTTAGCATTTGGGTTTTTGGATCTTTCGGAAAGTTCTTGGCGGATTTTTGTTATTTTTTGTGGGTTTTCGACATATAGGTGCGCAAGGTCAAACTTTGAGGGGGAGGGTGAAAGCCAAAAATTGTTAGATAGCTATGTGCTTCTTAAAAAACGGCTCTATCCTTTTGGGGTCAGAAAATTAGCTTTATAGTCTTTTTGGTCTCAGAAAACTAGCTAAGCTATATAGCCTTTTTCGATTCACAAACATAGCTATATAGCCTTTTTGGACTAAATAGAGCTATTAATCCCTTTTTGGAGTCGAGGAATAGTCATATATCCTTTTGAAACTCAGAAAACACAACTATCTGAGCTAAAAAAAGACTATATAACTAGTTTTCTGAACCCAAAAAGGCTGTATAGCTAATTTTCTGAGCCCAAAAAAGGGAATACGGCAATGGTTTTTCGGCCAAAATCGCTGAATGGCTATCAGCTTTTCAAAGCACAGGGGATACCCCCTCACCCCATGCTCTTATATGGTTTTCGGTACTAACAGTCAGTGATCGGATTGAGGGTACTTTTTGGACCCTGGCCTCGGCCGAGGCAAGGGTGACTTAAAATCCTTGCCTCGGCCTCGGCCGAGGCCGTTGGATATGCCGAGGGTAAGGTTGTATACCTATATGCCCATAAATAGTACTCTTAGAATATTTTGTATGCACATGAGCTAGAGAATAATCGTAATATTGAACACTTTATCGTATGTCAAACAATTCATTCTTATTTTCAATAATAGTAGATTGAATGTGTGAAGGATTTATTCAATAAAGTCAGCAGCAGGAAAACATATCTTATTTAACAAGTTGCCGTTGAAGACTTGGAAATTTTAATAAAAAATATGGCTGAACAAGCAGTTAAAAAGTTTTATTACCATTAAATACGAAAATAGTGTCGAAGAAATAAACGAACAAACAAAATAAGCTATGTGAAGACAGAACTGCAGCCAATGTTGTGCTCGCTTTTGCAGTAAAGTATGTTTAAACACGCTTTTTCAATCATCCAATCCTGGTGTGGTAGGTAATATGACGGAAACTGCACTGTACTTTCCGATCCGATCAGTTTCCCAAAGTCCAGAGTTGAGGGAGGAGTGAAATCCAAAAGTGGGGGACTAGTAAATTAAGTAGTGTATTATTATTAGCCGACATCATTTTTTGTACGAGCTTCTTTGTGCTTTGCCGTAAATCCCTTCAATTCGAGTTCACCGTTCATTTTCCAGATCGTTCCAACAAAAATTCTTTAAATTTATAATTTTCGGAATTCTATTTGTCAAATAATGGCTCGTGGTCGTCGAAGCGTCGTTTAATAAAATAAATTTACCAATGACGATTAATTCGCTACCCGCGTCTTCCAATGGGTCGTAAAGTGAAATTGGCTTCGGATAAAGTGTGCAAATGCCCGAAATGCGACGAAGCGGTCGACCCGAATTCCAAGGGGATTCAATGCGACCTTTGCCACTGTTGGTTTCACACGGCTTGCGTAGGTTTGAACGACGCCCAATACAGCGTCTTGGCACTGTTGGACCAGCTGTTTCTCTGCCCGATGTGCTTACCAGTTGGTAAGAAACTTTTGACAGTGGAGCAGAAAGTTTCCACTTTGGAAAATCGCTTCGACTCTCTCGAAGCATCTATTAAAGAACAGTTGGACTCTTTAGCCAAGCAGGTCACCCAATCGCAGGCACCGCGTTTCACGGCTCCTAATTTTGCGGCACCTAACTTCGCGCCTATGAGGCCGCCGCGGATGGCCGATATCGACATCAACAAAGTGGTCGTTTCGGCAGTGAAGGACGCCTTGGAGGCAGATTCCAAGAAAACCACCGTCGTCCTGGAGAATTTCGTTCCCATTGGCGACGACAGCAGCTTGGAGGACGACGTGAAGCAGTACGTCACCACCGCCGGGTTCGATCCCAAAAAAATCGTCGGCATTCGGCGCTCCGGCCCGGAGGTCAAATCGTACAAGGATGGCACCACCTTGCCCCGCATCATCAAGGTCAAGTGCGACTCGGAGTCCTCCAGGGCCGAGTTGATTCAGTTGGCCACCAAATACGCGGATAAGGGGCGTAAATCCAAAATCTACGCCCGGCCGGATCGCACCTGGCAACAACGTGAGGCTCTCCGTCGATTGAATGCTGATTTGAAGGAAAAACGGGACGCGGGCGAGGAAAATTGGTTTATTGACCGTAACTCGTATGAATTGAAACAATATAAAGTGCGCATGCCTCGCCCTTAGGGAGTTAACGCCCCTGTTAAACCCGATTTAACTTCAAAAAATGATGAAAATGATAAAAATGTACTGAATTGTGCCTTATTTAATGCTAGAAGTCTAGTGAACAAATTACCTGAACTTCATGCTTTACTCATTTCTGAAACCTACGATATCATTTTTGTAACAGAATCTTGGTTAAATGATACAATTTCTGATGGTCTTCTTTGTACTTCTTCTGTTTATTCCATTTATAGATGTGACAGGCTGGATTATAGAGGTGGTGGGGTAGCTATATTGTATAAAAATGCACTGAAAATTTGTAATATTACTCTTAAGGAACCATTTGATTGCCCTGAAACTCTTATTTGTGAACTTCACTCCAATGATGAATATGTGCGGTTTATACTTTGCTATAGGCCACCAAAATATGATATTCAATATGCTCAAAAATTGTGTCTTTTTCTTGAAAAGTACATTGAAAACACGAAAAAATGCATAATACTAGGCGATTTTAACCTACCTGACCTAAACTTTGCCTCTCATTCTGCATACAGGAACCCAGTTACACAAATATTTTATGAATGTTTTGTAAACCTAGGTCTCAATTTAATGACAAACGAACCAAACCGAAATCTAAATATTTTAGATCTTATTTTGAGTACATCTCGTGAACTCCTTTTTAATGTTTCTGTTAACGAACCTTTTGCTAGTAGTGATCATGAAATAATTTCGTTTAATTTGCCATTTAATAGCAATGAGGATGAAAATCTAATAACGCTTGATTTCAAAAAGGCAAATTATCAAGCAATTGAAGCTTTCTTGGCATCTGTTGAATGGGAAAAAATTTTTTCGTCTTGTGTAAGTGTTAATGATTTCTACGAGGCTTTTTTGTCCATTCTCAACACAGCTATTTCCGAATTCGTTCCACTGAAAAAGAAAATGCGCAGAAATCTTCTGCCAAATTCTGTACGAAAAATGCAGGCTACAAAGCGTAAACTTTGGAAAAAATACAAAATTAATAGGGATGCTAAAACGTTAGAGAAATGTAAGAAATTGACCAAAAATATAAAAACTTTGATGAATGAACATCTTGCAAATGAGGAAGGAAAGTTACTAAAGTCGAATAATTTAAAAAACTTTTTCTCTTTTGTAAATGATCGATTAAATAATAAAAAGAAAATTCCATTGTTGAAAAGCAACGGCATCACTATTGTGGATGATTTAGACAAAGCAAATGCTTTTAATACAAATTTTGCCAACAATTTTGTAAATGACAATAATGTTTTACCTGTATTTCCTGATAAAATTAACCGTAATCATAGTGTTTCTTGCAAATTTGACTTATTTACAATTTTGGATGCTCTAAATCGACTAAAACCTTCATTGTCACTTGGCCCTGATGGCCTGTGTGCATATTTTGTGAAAAAGCTAAAATTAGTCCTTGTTAGACCTTTGATGTCAATTTTTGAAGTTTCTTACAGGACAGGGTGCATCCCCGACCTGTGGAGGGAAGCTATTGTTGTGCCTATACCTAAGAAAGGTGACTTATCATCCATAGAAAACTATCGGCCCGTGTCCCTTTGTTGTGTTCTGTGTAAGGTCATGGAATCGATAATTAATATTAGCCTAACTACCCATTTAAATGAAAATAATTTGCTTTCTGAAAATCAGTTTGGATTTAGAAAAAATAAATCTTGTACACTGCAACTTTTAAAGTGCAAAAATCAGTGGTCCAAAAATCTTGATGAAAATTGCCCAATCGATATTGTTTATATCGATTTTTGTAAAAGCTTTTGATACAGTTTCGCATGAAAAACTGCTTATAAAATTAGCTGCCTATGGCATAAGTGGTTTTTGCCTAAATTGGTTAAAATGCTTTTTGAGTAATAGATCCCAAAGGGTTAAAGTTGGAGATTCATTGTCTCTTCCGCTCCCTGTTTCCAGTGGGGTGCCACAGGGTAGTGTTTTAGGCCCTACCCTTTTTTTGTTATTCATAAATGATTTATGTGATTTTCAAAGTACCAGCTCAATTTCGCTATTTGCTGATGATGTTAAAATATCTAATTCAGCTTCCAATTTTTTGGACTTGCAAAATGATCTAATGCATATTAAGAGGTGGGCTGATATCTGGCAGCTTAAGATCTCACTCAGCAAATGTTTTGTTTTGCATTTAGGAAAATCTAATCCCAAACACTCTTACGGTATAGATAATTTTGAAATCCCACATGATATATCCGAGATGAAGGATCTTGGTGTCTTAATAAGTAAAGATTTATCTTCTAGAACTCATTGTACAAACATTGTAAAAAAAGGCATGAGAATTGCAAACTTGATTTTACGGAGTTTTGTTTCAAGAGATAAAACTTTGTTAGTAAAAGCCTTTACAACCTATGTCCGACCAATTTTGGAATATGGTTCGTCTGTTTGGAATCCTTATCTGTTATGTGACATAAATAATGTTGAAAATGTCCAAAGAAAATTTACCAAACGATTTTTTTCTGATAAAACTATCTCCTACGATGCCCGATTAAAGGAATTGGGCTTGGAGAGACTCGAATTACGTAGAATGCAAAGTGATTTATCAATGACACGCTCTATAATCAAGGATAATTTGTTACCTGTTGAAGACTTCTTCACATTTAATGTAAACTCAAATCGTGCTGTAAATTCTTGCAAACTTTACGTTAACCGTGTAAACAAAAATGTTAGAAAATTTGAATTTTGCAATCGTGTGATTTCTGTCTGGAATTATTTGCCTGATGATATCATCTGCTCAGCTAATTCGAACATTTTTACGATGAAATTGAAACAATTTGATTTATCCATTTTTCTCAAGGGGCGTATCTAAGCGCAGTTATAATTCATTGCCTGTACGTACCCGCGTGTCTTACATTTACATTACACTACTTTCTTTTATCACTTTATTCGTTTTTTTACAATTAAATACGTGTGTTTGCAATATGTACATGAATTTCAATTATGCATTTATATGACATTTGTCCTTTTCCTTATTATTTGTATTGTAATGTGTACGTATATTTTAAATTTGTACGTGTATTTTGTAGACCGAATAAATCTTTCTTTCTTTCTTTCTTTCTCTAGCACAAAGATCTCCGAGAAGGTCTTTGTATTAGCGGACAAATTTTTGTACATACAATTTTTACATACTGCCAGTGGTGACCTACAACCGGCATGCAGTCCTAAATAATGTTTTTTTGTGCAAGATACCTTTGTACATGTACAAAGATGGTATCAAAGTCTTTGAACATTTCGTACATGCAAATTTTTGTGTACATGGCAGAGTAGCTATTTTAGTGTAGTAAAACAGGGTTTTTCGACCTTTGGTAACAGTTTTCCATTTTAAATGCAAATTCTACTATTTTTAAGATATACAGGATAGACAATTACTGATTTCGGCGCTGCGCCGATAATTTTCGGGAATAACACACTTTTTTACTCCCCAAAAAATCTTTCCGCTTGTTGAAGTCCAAAATACAGTAATACAAAATTTTAAGTTATAACCTGCACGGATGAATAACTTACTTACCCTTTTCTAGCCTTTCTCAATTGGAAATCCAAAGAGTTAGGGTTAACCCCGATGGTCACTAACTCACCCAAAATGGGGTTATCTCTATTGAAAAAGCCATGAGTTGACCCTACTTTGGGTTGAGTTAGACTTAACTCTGACAAGACACAGCACTCTTCAGATGCTTGAATTTAGTCTATATAGACGATTAAGTGCATTAAAAATTTTCAACTTTTCTGCCGAAGGACAGTAAATCAGCTAGTTGGCATACTGCAGCCTTAGAGAAAATTTGCTCAAAAAGCTCTCGAATAAATGAAACAGACTATAGTATGTATGTATGTACATATATGTCTTTACGTTGAACGCGTCAATCCATTTACATATGAGTGTGGTCTAAAAGTATGTGTACATATGTATGTAGGTCGTTCGGATGGAATAGACTGCTGTAACAATAATAATAGTAATGGAAAGCGATGTCTACCTATCGGGTCTAAACCATAAGTGGGGAGCACCAAAATTCTAGGGAAGAGAGGGAGTGTGCAAGATTTTTTAAAGGATAAAAAATGGTCTCAAAAATGGTGGTATGGCGAAAAACGCAATTTTTAATGTTTTTCATCGAGCACACTATCTATTGACATCACAGAATCGCGGAAAAACAAAAAAATTTACAAACATTGAATTCTGGGGGTATTTCGGTTTTTTACGAAGTGGGGGGCATTTTTATCCGTTTACAGGCGTTGAACTTGTATGTAAGCAGTTTCGTTTGAACATTGTTTCTTTACAGCTGGTTATTTACTCATGCTTCCACTATTTTGTTTCTGTCTTTATTTTTGCTTTTGGCAACTACAAATTATTTATGTTTTTATACATTTTACGCAAGTGCACTGTATCCCACCCTCGGTGTAATTCATTTTAAATCTCACCAAGTCATGAAAACAGTGGTGGATCCAGAATTGTCTGACAAAGGGGAGGGCGGAACCCTACTTTTTCCTAAAAAGGTCGAAATTCATCCAAAAAACCATCCATTATGCTTAAAGTACCTAGCTTTTTTGACGTCTTTTAATCGACAGAAATATTTGTGACCAGGAAAAAGTTAGAAATTTTCGGAAGTTTTCACGGAAAACGCACGAAACTAGTGCAAAAACCGACACAATGCACCGAAAAAATACTCGAAAAATCACCGTAGAACTAAAAAATCCATGTTTCGTACATGAAGTGCTCTTAAATATTTTTTTTTATAAATAAAATAAAAATAAAATAAATTAAAATAGAATGAAGTAAAATACTCTCAAGCGCCCAATATTTTTAACGACAGGAGGCGGCCACTCCCTACCCCCCCCCTGCCTTCTCCCCTAAATCCGGGCATTCCTGAAAATAAAAGTCAGCTCATTAGGAATATTTTTTATTTTTCTTCATTAAACTTTAGTTTGGAATAACAAAAAAATGAAGCATTCATACTAGTCAATTCAAAACAGGGTCGAAAAAATGTTGACCTTTGTCTATTTTTGACCTTGTGCCTTATCCCTAGAAATTAACCCGTTCTGTAGCAGCATTTAATCGTTTGTTAATCGACTGTACGGAAAAGCTGAAGAAAAATTCAGAATCGAAATTTCCTTACCCAGTTTCTTCAAATTGATCGAAATGTTTTATTAACAATAGTGCATACACAATCGCAAACAGGGCAAATGTGCTTAACTTTTTTAAAATTTGATTCAATATTTTTTCATCAGAGATTAAAATTTTACTTTAACAGCTAATATTCGCCTCCTCATCTCATTTCTGATTCTGCAAAATATAAAATTTTTCGGCAGATGCATTTTCGACAAGATACATATGTGCATCAGATGTTCCTTTCAATGCTTGTTTAATTAGCTATGATATTAGTGAATGACGGATAGATTTAATTCTTTCTAAACATCACCTCGTATATGTGACTAATTATAGTTATCCTTAATTGAATTCAGCGATTTTGCAGGCGAATAATTAGGGAAAATCGGTTGTGAATGAAAATTAAAATTTATTTTATCCTGAGCGGTTTAAACTGGACCGCCAATCACAAAATAGAGGCAATTAATGTAATTTTCTGGCACTTTTTCAGCTAGAATTATTATTGCGGTATATCGGGTTTTATATCAAAGATTTTTAAACAAAATGGCTGAAACACTTTAAGGATTCGCTTCGTATTCATATAGTTAATTTTCGGCTGTCAATCAAATTCCAGACAAGCCACTTTTTTGTCTGCATTTAGAGCATATTATCCCATTGTGCGAAATCAGGGTTTTTTGTTCGCCAAACCGTCGCCTGTGGCGCGTTTGCAATATTCGGCCATTCGTCGTCGGCTGAATGTGTATCCGTGTGATCTAAAAATGGAAAATATACTCAAATCGAGCTTAATTTGCTCAAATTTTAGTGATTTTGAATAATTCTAAAAACGTTTTCTTTCTATTTTCCTATCTTATGCGCACATTTTTTGGACATAAATAAGGAAAGCGAATATAACTGCACTTGACATAAGGGCGATATTTGATTATATGTTCAAGAAATTGAAATAATATCTTTTGTGGTCAGAAATAATGTTCTTTTTATAATTATAAGTGTCTCTTATCTTTACCGTTTCGTCTCACGATATGACTGACACTGACGCTTTAATCAAGATCCCTTAAGTGTTGCATGTATTCTTAACTGACTGTTTTAGCAATTCAAGCCGCCCACCTCTTCCCTGCATGATACCGACCTATTTTTACTTGTACCATAAGTACTATGCTTAACATTTAAGTACGTACTCACTTCATTTCTTACCGTCGTTTCAACAATGGCCCTTTAGCATTATTTTTTCACAAGATTTTCATGTACTAAGCTACTTAAGAAAATAAATCGATTTCGTCTATTTTAGACTAATTCAACCCGCACCTCCGATTCGTTAATATGTAATCAGACATCGGTTTCGACGTGGAATACAATTATTTAGATAATTTACATTTGTGTATTCCGGTTCGGCAATTTGCGTGAAATAAGCTTGTTTTCTCATTATTCTGCGTGCATGTATACATACATATGTATCTATTCATCATACTCTTATACCATTAATTTTCCGAGCATTGAGCTGTTAATGTGATTAAGTTTTTATATGAATCCAATGGCTTCGTGATCAAATTTCAGATTTCGTTTTTGCACGGAAACAAGTCTGTTAAGATCAGCAGAAATTGCGTTTGTGATATTAATAGTATTTTTAATGAAGTTTAGGGAATATTAGGATCTGAAATAATATCGAGGAATTGCGCTAGTAATTGTGATTTTAAGGAGTTTCTTGGATACCTAGACACAGATGTGAGCGCATTGAATATCATTTTAACTGCGTATGTTATCTTTTTCCTAGAATGCGCTCGCGAGGGAAGTAGCCACAAATTATTTTCGTTGGTAGTTATGGATATCCTCTAGCAATTTCGTCTACCATAGGTGGGCAGCACCAAAATTCTGGGAGAGGGTCAAAAAATTTTCAAAGGTAAAAAATGGTCTTAAAAGTAGTCGTGTGGCGAAAAAACACCATTTTTCGACGTTTCTCATCAAGCACTATCCAATAGCATCAAAAAATCGCTAAAAAAAGCAAAAAAAATTCAAAATTTGAATTCTGGGGGGTATTTTAATTGGGGGGGTATTTCAACTTCTAGGGGGTGCATACCCCAAAAACCCCCCAAGCCTATGTGTGGTTGTATGACTAAACGTAAAATTGTGATTCATCGAATTTCTTGTACTAGAAAATGTATGTTTACGGTGATACTCCAGCAGCATGAGAAATTTCTTTGGAAAAAGTTTTGCCTTTTATGCTCAGTGAGTCTTAAGCCCAACGCAAAGTGTAGAGCTTCTGATTTTGAAGATAAATCAGTGTGAATTTAGGCTCAAATTTTGTGAATTCGAGTAATTCTGGATCATTCATAGATGATAGCTGTTTGCTGTACTTGAATTAGTAAGCTGCAATTGTTAGTAATAAATATTTTTTTCTACTTTTGGGTCAAATCACGGCGAATGATATGGCTTTTAGCTATCATTCGAGTTGGCACAAGCCCTTAAGAATGAAAAATGCATGTGAAGAAAAAATTGGCATCGATTCAGAAGAAATTTACTCCCGCGACTCTAATTTGAATAATATATTTTCCGGAATGCAAATCTGTGCAATGTATTTGCGTATTTCAAACGCTTTTTCTGACAAGGAAGTATTTCCGTATTTTTAAGCTAGCTGGATTTCCCGATAAAATTCTAAGTCGAAAATAATAGTCGACCAATTTAACTATGGGGAATTTCCGCGTTGCCTTAGCAACTCAAACGCAATGCCCTTAGCCAACCATTTTTTTGGTCTGACAAATTAAGCACCTATTCCACAAATAAACGGTGTAAAAAACTCATTGATTCATTTGCATATTTTTATGATTTACGAACTTCCGTCTTGCACTAAACCATTGACGCTCCTTTGTAAATTATAGCACAGCACTGAAAATTTTCCTTTAAAAATTGTTCTTTCCATTTGACTGAACGGAAGAAATTTATTCTTTAAATGACTCATGTGCGACATACGAACAATTGCTCAATCCCCACTGTTTGACTCATTTCGTATTGTCATGCTCTTTACTTCGGCTCAATATTTGAAGCGTGTCCGATCCCATTATTGAAGAAGTTGATCTGAAAACATCAATTGGAAAAATTATCGAAAAGATATTATTTTCTTATTAAAAATTAAAACAATTCGCATGTGTATCTTTTAATAAAAATGGATCGAAAAAGTGTAAAGCGAAGTTTGCTGTCCTTTAGCGTTAAGGTTATACTTGGATGGATAATAGACGCGTAAATGGGGAGTTACGAGATTCATCACATATCTTTGAATAAGAAGAGGGGAGATTTAACGAAGAAATAAGGCAAAATGACAGAAACGGACAGAAATCAAAGTTTTCTGAGACGTAGTCCCATTTCTTCGTTTGTTTCAATTCTTCGCGCATCCCACATTCTTGAACACCCTATCTGTTCGACCACCCGCTGTCCGCAAAGTGATGTAGTATGAAAGTTGGTGTAGATATTACCACCCTACTGACATCGCCACCGTGACTTCCAACATTGCCACCACGATTGCCAACAGTGCCACCGTCCAAACATTGCCAAAGAGAGTTTCAAGATTGCCATAACGAGCCTTGGCGTAACAACCACATGTGGGCATTGGGCGAGGGGGGGCGTTAAACTACCGTAAAATCGAAACTTCCCATAATCCGGTAGACCTCCAAAACTGTATTTTGACGTTTTTTCCGCAATTTCGGCCCACAGATCCCCTCCTAGAATTCAGATTGACGAGGTCAGCCAGATTCTGGGATTTTGGATGTTACGAAAGTCTCGAGCCCTTCAACCCGGCCAACGCCCGTGTGTGATTGCACGCCAAGATTCAATGTGGTTACTTTGAGGTTCGCGGTGGCAATGTTGGCACTCGTGGTGGCAATGTTGAGACTGGTGGCACTGTTGGAACGGTGGCAATGTTGGGACGGCGGTAATATTGGGACACGATCCGAAAATTTATCAAGACGGAAAATCCCACTTTCTTACACGTCCCACCTCATCGCAAATCCCACTTATTTGGAGAATGACGTAAAATGAAGATTGTTGTCGCAAAAAATCCTTCCTCATCGTATGTTCCACTTCTTCGAACATCCGACCTAATTGCACACCCCATATTTCTTCGAATGTCCCAATTCTTCGAATATACAACTTTTTCGAATGTTTTACCACTTCGGCATAATAATAATCTACAAAACGGAAATATTTGCGATTAAAATGTCACTCAGCGCTTGAAATGTCCACTCTATTGTGTGTCATATAGCGCCAATTGTATGCAAATTAATGCATGCTCCCTTCTGCAAATTAAATTACATTATAACTGCGGTAATTTACATACCAGTTAAGATCATAAATGCTTGCTGCGAGAAAAATTGTGATTGCATTTCAAAGAAAATGATCGTCAATGAACATGTCACTGCAACTGTTTTATTCAAAAGCACGCTTTTTACGTTAGAAAATCACTCAGGAAAAAAATTGTTGCTAGTAGAACTTAACGAAGGGTCCGAAATTTTGATAAAATCTTATAGAATAACCTGTCACAAAGATGCGAATTTGTGCTTCAAGTTTACTCAAACATGCGATGGAGTATGATTTACGAAGAGACGAGACGTTCGATGAGATGGATCGTGCGATGAAATGAAGATATTCGATGAAATGGGAAATTCGAAGAGGCAGGACATTCGATGGAACGGGACGTTTGAAGAGGTGGAACCAAAATTGTAACCGAGGGTTCCATCAAAAGTCGATCGTTGTCTTCCCATCTCCCCGCAAAGTCAGAAAATTTTGACCCCTCCCTCTCCCCAATTTTTTGGAGAAAATTTGCGTTTTTTTGACCATTTTTAGATGATTTACCTTTTTTTCGTCCATTTTTTGGCCTAGCATTCGAGGTAATTACCCCCTCCTAAAAATCGCTGAGGACCATGCGTGGGCAGCAGCCAGATTCTGGGGGGTCCGATGGGGCTGAATTGCAAAAAATAGCACCAGAAATTCAATTCTGGCGGTCAATCGATTTTGTAGGGGGGGTCCGCCGGATTCTGGGGGTCCAGCCAGAACCCCCACGTCCATGTGTGCTGGGGATACCCAACCAAAATTTTGTGCGGTTCCAAGTCTACGTGAAACATTAGAAAAGATGGGGCGTAAGATGAGGTCGGACGTTTGATGAGATGGAACGGCCGAAGACATGAGGCACAATCTTCCTCAGCAAAATGACTTGAAACCGATCATAAACTGTCAATACTCAATAAACTCATTTTGTATGCTATTTAAATCTCAACGCCATTTTAAAAGGCCATTTTGTTTCAATAAAGCTCTCCGGCTAACGCTATCGGGCACGTTCCAATATTGATTACGCTCATACATGGGCAGCGACCAAGTTCTGCGGGGTCTGGGTGATCTGGAAGTGGCTAAAAACCCAAAAAACATGCAAAAAATCTATTCTAGGGGGTCTATCCATTTTTAGGGGACTACTGGATTCTGGTGGCACAAACCCACCATTGCGAAGCCCCCAACGCCCATGTGCGGTCACGCTGCGCATCTAGGATGGAGGTGAGATTTTTAAAAATTATAATGTGGTTAAAATTTCCGCCCGTCCAGCTTGGCCGTCTGTCCAGCATGGCCGTCCCATGCTGTATGAGTGCAAAATTAGGGCGTGAATATTATAGGGTGGCCATCTATCTATCCAGGATGGCCGTCCACGCTTAAATATGGCTTAATTATAGATTGTGTCCCGATTCTCCGAGCTTGTACGTACTACGTGTTGTGCAGTCCGAACGCATTTCCAAAAATTTACTTGTTTCGCACGCTCGTCAACCTTTAGCATGGACGAAGAATTGGATGGTCGGAGAATCAGGACGGACGGGGAAACGGGACGGTCGGAGAATCGGAAATTTTAAGTGTTTAAAAATAGCATTTTATTGGTCGGAGAATCGGGACGGTGGGAGAATCGAGTCTGTCGGGGAAACGGAAATTTTGGGAATCTAAAAATAACCTGTTTTACCATTAGACGGACAATCGGGACGTTCGGAGAATCGGGAAAGTCGGAGAATCGGGATAGAGTGTAATTGTACTGTCCAGAGTGGCCGTCCGTCTATGCTATATTTAGTTTCTGTTTTAAATGCTGCATAATATTGCGCCAATATATATTTGAATATTACTCAAACGAGTATTATTGGCATTATCTGTTGTACAAAATGCACCGAATTGATATGCATGTTGCAGAATAAGAAAAATACCTCATCTGTATGCGCCTTTTTTATTTTGTCATTCTCTTGTCAAGCGAAACGTGTGTGCAGGATGTTCCCGTCCGCAAAAAAACATATTTTCAGTTTTATTCGAGTATTTTTTGTTGTGAGGTGGTTGCTTGAAACCATTAATAGTTTTTGGAAGGCAAAAATTTGTTACAAGTGTGTCAGCGTACTTAAATGGCTAGAAAATGTCACTCACAACCTATTTAAATAACTGACAACAACTTTTTTGGGTAAGCCAGAATAGTAGCGTAATAATTCATACATTAAATGAGTGTTATTCCTTAATACTACTCTCTAAAACGAATCCATAAACCCCTTAAGATAATTTTTACGAAAGCGATTATCATACAACAAGTCGGACGATCGAGACGGTCGGAAAAACGGGATCTTGGGTAATCTAAAAAATGACTTAATCAATTTATAGGAGAATGAACAGTCGGTGAATTGGGACGTTTCGAGAGAGGTGACAGAGCGGTCAGGCCATCTAACCAGTTGGGGCGGCCACATAGGACGGACGGCCACCCTGGACAGTAACCCTAATGTTTGTTCATATAGCACGTTATATAAACTATAAATATACCCACTACTGAAACACGATTGTTGTCTGTTGGCTATTTTTCTGTACCTACTCTTGTCTTTCATCGCCTTCGTCCATGTTTTCATATTTTTTTCGAAATAATTCGTTGCTAGAGTGAATGCGTGCGTATGCTTAATGCTTTTCGAAGCTAGTCGATTCGAATTTTTGCTTGAAATAATTAGCTTTGTCGTTAAAGTACATGCTCGAGCGGATCTTTCAACAAACGGTGACGGATACCGCACCCTTCTGAGTAATTTTGATATGTATGTCCAAAAAAAATATGTTGTTGTTGTCCCGGTACCTAATTTCTCATTAAAATTTTGAGCTTGGTTGATGCGAAAGTTCGCTTTTTTATTTAGCCTATAAATTGGTATAACCTATGCAAAAGTCGCTTTTGCCATAATCCGCTTTTGTGTAATATAATTTTTTTTATTCGAATTTCGAGTCAAATAAATAGTGAATAAACGGTGCGATTTTTGAAGTAAGGCAAGTTATTGCTTTTGCGATTCACTAGCTCAGATTTTTTGGCTGAAATACATATAATGTTATATCTCCGCGATTAAAACACTTCGGAATTATAGTACTTCGATTTAATTCCGTCCACTGTTTTTCTAAATAACGTAGATGGCACAGCTTGTCACCTCTACTTAATTTTATTTCTTGGACTTTAAGGACAAATTACCGACTAGTCGGATTGAATCTTTAGCTGAAGCCTTGTGCTGACAACGTTGGCTCTTTTGCATCTCTTGCACCTGGTTGTGTTTTCAAGCTAGACCCCAACTATTGCGAGCTGAAATCACAGTTTCGAAGTTATGTAGTAGTCCTTTCAAATACTTTTTACAGTAAAGATTGGAGTTTCAGAGATTTCGGTCTAAAGGAAGTAAACTCAGCTAACTGTTTAACGGACGAGATATTCAAATATCGGCCGGCGATTGCAGAATCGCTCCGTTATCCATGACAATTTAATAAAAAACCAGTATCTTTTAGCTCGAATGCTCAGCTAATCTATCATCTGTGAAAACGAGCTAATATAAATAAGATGACTTGTTTCAACAACCTGGCCGGTCTAGGAGACAGTCCACGCTAATGAATCAGCTAAAGAGCCTTTTAGCGCTAAAATGACTTTAAAATGGGTACAACTGTTAAAGTATTGCAAAACTACCTTAGTCCACAGTTTCTGGTCGATTTCAGGCTGTTTTACAAAAAGTTTTAATTTGTATTCGTTTTTGGTTTAGATTTTGCCTTACTCGTAATGTTCCCCATCAAATTATATTTTTAATCCATCTGGGGTCTAGACCCTCCGGATTCTCCCTTCATCGATGCATGTCAGCGCGCCACTCCTACTTATACGAAAGTCCAGTAATATCAGTTTTATGTTGCGATCACTATGTGTATATATTAGTCATCAGTTCCTAACTTTTTAAAAATCTCGTTAACTATTCCTGAATCATTAAAGCGCTTTTTCTAGGCTGATGCTCGCTATAGGGTGTTTTCTATTTTTCTATATTATAAATAAAAACGAAATAAGTCGAAATTCCACGACTCACTTTACTGGAATTAAAGTTGCTCCTACTAGATCCATTGAACGATTCAGTATTGCAACTTTAATTTGCAGGGACCGATGAATTGATAAAACTTTATTTTCTCCCTTCCGCACAAATTTGCCTAATTAGCTGAATTTGAAAATGGAGCTTCAAGCTACTAAGGCATCCTGTGCGTTCGAGAGCGCGACCGCTCAACTTTTGCAAGATGGAAAAACGAAAGCCCATCTAATTAAGCCGAAAGACGGTCAAAAGAAAAAAGCGAGAGATTTGGACGATTTAAAGCAGGAAGTACAATTGGTAGGTCAGCTTGATTTAATAACTTTTCATGGATTTGCTTTTAATGATTTTTGTATTTTTCACGAAAGGACGAGCACAAGATTAGCATGGAAGAATTATTTAATCGCCTTGGGACCAATTCAGAGACGGTAATATTTTCATTTATCGCCAATCTATTGCATTTAGTCGAATTTTTGTTCTTTTATTATTTTATGATACGCAAGACGATTTTTATTGATGTTTTGTACCAGCCTTTTTGTGATTAATTTAGGATTTATGTTAGCTTAATTCTCTTTAAATGATGCAAATCAGGCTATTCTGCTTGGTATTGGATTGGCATGTTACGACCATACATGGGCGAATCGTGCAGCTTCATTGAACGCTTTATCAATGGGGGCCAAATCGTATCAATCTGCCAGTATCAATGAAAAATTTTGCAAGCTGTCATTACAAATCAAAGAAAAATGATGGAAATACATAAAAATGATTCACCAACTAATAAGCAAGTCAATAAAAAAAGGACTAACCAATCAGCTACTCAATAAATGAGTAATCAACTAATAATCACAATTAAGCTATCAACAATTACACAACCAATCAACCAACAAAACAATAACTTTACACATAAGGACAACTGACCAAAAAACCAAACAATTGGGCAGCTGGTAGGGAAAGGCCGGTCTTTGTCCACGTATGGTCACCGTGACCATTTATGCACAGTATGACAGGTCTGTGGGTCAGCCAGGAAGCTATTTGAGTCAAAATGAACTTGAAAACAAGTATAATTACTGTAATATATTAAAAGTGGATAATCCACAAATTCTGGTCAATTCTAAGCAATTTTCTAGAAATTCTACAGTTTATTCCAGTTTTGGCCTTCATTTTGGCTTTTCCTGAAAATTTTCAATTTATCATTTGAGGGTCTAGACGCTAATTTTCCCTATTTATAAGTCTGTTCATAATCTACAAGCGAATCAAATGATTAATAAAATTTTTCTTCTCTTTGAGGAACTCGATAAATCCTGAGCGTCAAATTTATTGCATTTCATAAAATTTTTAAGAAATTGTAATTGAATGTTATGGGATACATTATCTACATTATCTGATGTCATATTTTTTTATTTAAATCCTTATGTCAGGTAGAAATGCGACACACTACTACAGTAATCCAATGACACCTGATGCGCATGTTAAAACTACACGAATTCAACGCATATAACGATGAGACATAACATCTTGATGGAACCGGTCCGAGCTCAGCAGGTAAAAACTGCTGAGTGGAGTCAGCGCTGATAAATCGCCCAATAGCAACGGTTTTATTAATGCGTTGTCTCGTACGTTGCTGAACTTTCCCCCATTTCTCAACAAATATAAAGCTCTATCGAAATTTATCTCCAAAAGTGTGTTTTTATATTAAATCGCTCTTAAATTCAATTAGGGTTTGAAAGACGAGCAGGCTAGGCAAATTCTGGACAGAGATGGTCCCAACTCCTTGACTCCGCCTCCCAAAATTCCCGAGTGGGTGAAATTTTGCAAAAATTTGTTCGGCGGCTTTGCTATGCTGCTGTGGATCGGCGCCGTACTTTGCTTTCTAGCTTATGTCGTCGATTGTACAACTTCAGAAGAAGCTTCAAAAGACAATGTATGCTAAATAACTAAGCTAATTGCTCAAATTGTGTATTGATATGGAAAATTGTTGCGTAATCGAAAAGACATCGAATTGAGTGCTTAAAATATTTTTCAGTCTCGTATCTGTAAGAGTGTAAATAAATAGAAATATCCTAAAATATGATCCACTTATCGTGCGGAACGATCACTTACAGTCCCAGAATTTTTTCAAACGTACTCTTTTCGGCTTAAGAACAGTGAATGCGTCGGAAACGCTATTTTTCAAATTTCTGATAATATTCTTCCATTCTAGAGCATAAAAACAATGAAACACTACTGAAAAATTCAAGCAGACTGATTAAGATGTAGTCAAAATATATGTAGATATTGCGGAAAGCACAGAAATGATACTTTTGAGCCCAAAATCGCTAAAACGCCAAGATCAACACGTTTCCTGGATTTTTTGGAAAATCAGAACTTTTCAGAGGCCGGCGTTAGACATGCACGGCATGGGATTTCAAGGAGGTTGGAGTCAGAATTTTTTTCTAAGGTTCCTTTTTGAGTTTAAACCAAAAACATCATTTGTGGCGTTTCTGACGATGCTCTATCTTTCTAAAAGGTGAAAACATCAAGATTATTTAAATAAAATAAAAAAGTATTGCCACAAAATGAGTACATGTCGCAAAAGCGCCGAAAATTTGGTATTTTTGAGCAAGGGGATAACTAAAGCGCTTAAAACTTCACCTTTTATACGATATTCGGAAAATCGTGAAATCTTGGGAGTGTAAATATTTCTAGGATTGATAACCTTTCGGGGGGATGAATACTCCCGACTTCCTAAGATCATCATTTTAAATTCAACATAATAACGTCAGCATTTGTCAGGGGTCAGTATAGCTGCCTTTCTGGGGATCAAGCCCCCCACCTGCCAGGAACACGTATGCCAGCATCTCATAAAATCAGTATTTTATGAGAAAGTGATGCAGCAATTATTTGAATTGCGTTGAATTATCAAGAATATATGTGAAAATCTCCATAACGAAGCAAGTGATTACATTGTTATATTTTTGTATACATGCGCTTGAGCGGCAGTCTTAAATTCAGCCGTTTTTGTTATTTTCTCATTAACTTATACATTTCAGCTCTGTATTTATCTTCATCTGACGTGTCGCTAAAAATTAATGCGTTTCAGCTCGGGATTATTTTTTCTTTTCCTCTCGTTTTTTCAGCTTTATCTCGGCGTTGTGTTAGCCGTCGTTGTCATTGTCACCGGATGTTTTCAGTATTATCAAGAAGCCAAGAGTTCCAAAATTATGGAATCGTTCAAAGATATGATTCCGCACGTAAGCGCGTTCTGGTCAATTTAGCACACTTTATTTATATATTTCCTCCATTCTTCATCGGCTCAGCTGGTTTTCTCATTAATAATAAAAGTGGAGAAATACCTCAAAAAAATAAAACGAGCGTAATTGAATGCGATCATTAAAAATGGAATAAAGAATCCATAGAAGCGAAGCCCTGAAATGTCGATATTCATTATAAATACATATCAATACTTACTTCGCTTTAACAAAGCTTCGTCGAAAACAGAGTGCTTTGCCAAAAGAATATATTAAAACTAGCAAAGAAAAATGCTCGATGGAACAAAAAGGGGGAATATACTTGGGATTGTGAATTATCGAGGATGTAAAAGGAGGGGACTAGGAAAAATCTCCCTATGTTATATGCCAAAAATCGCAAAATATGTTAAAAATCAGACTTTCTCTAAACAATGCAAAAAAATCGAAGTATATTCTGCGGTCTCTGAAAAAACGTATTATTTTAAAATAATTTTCTCTGATTGACATAATATCTTAAAAGCATATTACGTAATGCAACTTTTTAAAGACTTCATTCGACTTTGAGTAGCTTAATAATGTGACTGAAAGTGAAATGCTGTTAACAAATCATAATTAAGTTGTTCGTATTTCATTATTACTAAGCATATCACTTAGCAGATACAGCCATTCTAAGTGTCTAAGTGCAAGCAATATTCAAATTACCAAAAAAATTGATTGAAAAAAGCAGCGAATTAGCAATGCAGTAGCTAAGCGAATTGAATGAAATAGTACATATCGATGCATTCAAGACAATCGATGATATTGTTGGTTCAAAGCAGAAGGAAACACGGAAGCTGACGTGCAACAGACCTTATGTAGATACTCTTTTACACATGTATACAACAATTGTTTACTAAACTTTTACATTTTTCAAAGGCCGCAGAATATACTTCGAGTTTTTGCATTGTTTAGAGAAAGTCTGATTTTTAACATATTTTGCGATTTTTGGCATATAACATAGGGAGATTTTTCCTAGTCCCCTCCTTTTACATCCTCGATAATTCACAATCCCAAGTATATTCCCCTTTTTTGTTCCATCGGAGCATTTTTCTTTGCTAGTACCCTACTTTTAATTAGCAAGATTTGGAAATACAATACTAGATTTCATTTACTGTGCGGTTCTTCTAATAATTGAATGGTTTAAACTTTACAAAGCTACTAGTTGTAGAAGAAACAAACATTCTGATTAGTAATTCTTATGTTACGTAGAACATCCTGTAAAGAAATATGCTTCCAAAACTTTCTAGAGCTAAACTTAATTTACATTTTAAACTTTACACAAGAGTGTAAAGAATTTTAGTGGGATTAATAATTTCGATATTGCTCTGATATAACGATCAGCATTTATTAAGAAATGAAACCTCTATAATGTTCTAAGAACAAATTAACATTAGGTGTTAATCACTTTACACTACTCTTCATGCGCCCCTAGCAGACGTATCACATCTGTTTCCATATATATTTTACGACTTTAGGGAAAAAATAAGTTACTGTGAGGCTCTAGAATGAAGCTTATTATATAGTGTAAACTTTACACTAGCAACGAGTGTAAAGAAGATTTTAGTCGGATTTGTAAATTCGATATTACTCGGATATTACGATCAACATTCATGAAAAAATTACGTCTCCATAACGGTTTAATGACAAATAGACACAGATGTAAACCACTTTACATCACTGTTGAGTGTAAACAAGCGCGCCCAGCTGACGTCCCTTATTTAATTCCATGTAAATTTTCAGATTTCGGCAAAAAATTTAGGTTTTTGCAAAGCTCTAGAACGAAGATAAACCACTTTACATCACTGTTGAGTGTAAACAAACGCGCCCAGCTGACGTCCCTTATTTGATTCCATGTAAATTTTCAGATTTCGGCAAAAAATTCAGGTTTTTGCAAAGCTCTAGAACGAAGATTAATTAGCAGTGTAAACTTTACACAACCGCCTAGTGTAAAGAGGATTTTATTCCGATTTGTAAATCTGATATTACTCGGATATTATTATCAACATTTATGAAAAAATTGCATGTCTACAATGGTCTGAGGACAAATAAACAATGAGTGTAAACTACTTTACATCACTGTTGGATGTAAACAAACGCGCCTACGTGACGTCTCACATTTGATTCTTTGAAAATTTCTAGACTCCAGGAAAAGATTAGGTTTCTGGAATGCTCAAAAACGAAGATAAATACATATGTAGTGTAAACTTCATGTAAACACCTAGTGTAAAGAAGATTTTGGTCAGATTCGTAATTTTGATATTGTTCCGATATTACGATTAATATTAATGAAAAAAATTAAGTCTCCATAATGTTCTATGGGCAAACTAACAATAGGTGTAAACCACTTTACAACACTGTAGAGTGTAAACATATGCGCCAGACTGGCATATCAAATTTGGTTCCTGGTCCATTTCTAGACTTGATAATCGTGTCCCTGACTCATAACCGGAGAAGCAGGCAGAAAAAACAAGACAGAAACGCATTTTAAACACCAAATTTTTGACTTTACACTCGCTAAATATTAATGTATAGACAATTTGCTTTGACATGCACCCGATATAAAGCACTTTATTTTTATTCTATTGGACTTATCCCGACTTCTGGACGGAGAAAGTGGCGAACAAAAAACGCAACAAAAACGTATTTTCCATCATTTAGAACACTGTAAACTTTAAAATTCCGTACCGAACTCCCCATTGAGTTTAAAGAAATTCGGTTTGGTACAATTTGTAGCTTTTAAATCGTAGTACATTCCTGTGTGCCAAAATTCTCTTGCAAAAATTATTTGGTATGATTTATTAATCAAAATTCGGAAAAAAACGTGTTTTTTCGCCCATTTTTTACCTCTGATTTCGAACTTTACACCCCCATAAATAACTCAATATTGCGTTTTTTAAATGCGGTTTGCTGCGATGTGTAGCCCCTGAAAGGCACTTTATTACTGCTGTATTCAATTTACCCTGACTCAAAAGCGGAAAAATTTGGCAGAGAAATCTTAGTTAAAATCCGTTTTTTACACCATCAGCTAGAGTGTAAACTTTAAAACCCAGGATCTAACTCACCATAGAGCGTAAAAGACTTTGCTTATATGCAGAATGTAGCCCTTGATCCGCTCTACATTTCTGTCAGAAAACATTTTAAAAAACTCATAACCGGAGTTAGTATCAGACATAAGCAGGTTGAAAACTCGACCAAAATGTGCTTTTTCACCCCCAGATTTTCGCACTCTTTACACTCCCATTCGAGAACTAATGCGAATTTCAACAAACAAAAAAAAGTCAATTTGGAGCATCCCTTCCTCTACAAATCTGTGCCATTAATTTATTTGAGGAGTCAATACTGAGTTGTCCACATGCCGTCTAAAAAACCTCCCAAAATTCATCCTATGTTATAACGTTACACAAAAACTTTACACCTTCTTTACACAGCCAGTTTTGAGTTTCAAGAAAAACAAAAAAACACAGGCAGCGAATTTTTTTATTATCTATCTTTTAAAAAAACCGCACCTTCCAGAAGTGTCCCGTTATAGCTGTAGGGGGGTGCACAGGTGTTAGGGGTACCCAAGTATATTATAGGTACGCGCTAACGCGCTACCTATGATGAAAAAATATGACGGAAAGCTTCTACATACGAGTATGTAGTTATTCAAATTCGTCGTCCAAAATTTATTAGACGTACGCAACACAGAAATTGGGAGTCAGTTTCCGATCTTATTCACTGTTAGGGGCCAGTAAGACTGAATTATGCCAAGAAAGTAGCTTTCCTACGTGCGGCGGCGAGTCAATTCAAAATCTGGCAAGGGCAGGAGCGGATTTAAGGGCGGAGCGAGGGTTGGCCGCGCCCCATTGGCCAAACATATTAGGCCAGATAAGAGAGTGGACATGTAATTTTCTATGATTTTTGGCCGTTAGTGATCATAATTTCTCAAATGTTTACGTCGCTTCGCGCCGGATAATACCTTTTAATGACATTTGTTTACTTTCTGGCGACTTTGGAAGCCATTTTTCGCTCAAAGCATGGCTTTCTAAACGATTTCCAGAGCAGAAACAGCTATTTCAGCATAGATTCCTTCTAGTGTCGACCGTACGTTTCGAAATTTTTGACTTTCCGCGTCAAATATTACAAATACGGGAAATATAGCAGTAAATCAAGCTTCTAAACGTCCTTCCGCCTAAGTTCAACATATTTTCTGGCGCTTCGCACGGATTTCCGCTAAAGTCAAAGAAATTCAACGATTATTTCGCAGAAAATAATTAAGATTTCGAATGTTTTCTAAAACAAGTTTCGCCAAAAGTGATTTTAAATAAAAGTAAACAATGTAAATAATGCCAGAAAAAGCGCTATTTTGCACGTGAAGAACACATATTTGGACTTAGTTTTGACTGTTTTTGGGAAAGTTGAGATATCGCTCCTCCCCTCAGAAAAATCCCGCCACTGGGCAAAGGTTTTGGTGGGCATACATGCACAGCATAGAAATTCTGAAGCTTAGGCCCGAAAAATCTTAAAAAGTGCGTTTTCGGGCTGAAAACGAATGGTACGTACACGTCAAAGACACTGTTTTTGACGCTTTAGACAATTCTCGTTTTTTTCTAGAACATTGAATCATTTTTCATAAAATTTGAAAAAATTTGAAGAATTCGAGTAAACTGAACAAGATATAAGTAAAACTGAGAGTATGGCGCGAAGCGTCGAAAATTCGACTCATTTAAGCTAAAAGTTAGCTAAAACGCTTAGAACACACTTTATACGATTTTTTTGGAAAGACAATTCTGGGGGTCGTGGGGTCATTAGCCATTCTGGGGGTGTCAAAGTCTCTCAGCCCCCTCTAAAAACACGTGTGGATGTTGGGATTGATTGACTAAACTTCAGTTTTGCCGGGCGTTTAATTAAAATTAATTAAAAGTCAGAGGAAGCAATCAAAAGGGTGCAAAACTTGTTCGAAATTTCTCTTTGTGCTCAAGCAAGGGCTAGCAATTAGCTAAGAATTCTCCTGAAAGAGCATTTATTCGAGTCGTGTGATACATATTTTCCTGTGAAATAAACAAAATAATTTCAAAAGAGCAAAAAGCCGCTTGCAAATATTTTATGGTATGAAATAGCTTTGACTAAGACTACTTTATTGTGATTTTAGAACAATTATTAAACTTTTTCTTCTCGAAAATCCTATGTTTCTGCAACTCGTGCGATATTTAGAAAATAAGCATTACTTCCGCAAGGGATGATAGTTAAGCTTCTAACGAAGTAAAAAAGAACAAAAAAATGCCTATTTTCGATTAACACTTAGAAGTATTATTTTCTATGAAGTCATTACGTCTCTCGACTCAAATTCAGAATTCTGAAATTTCAAATTAAATTTTGCAGTATGCTCAAGTCATAAGGAATGGGGAAAAACGGACGATCAGAACCGAAGACGTTGTGGCCGGTGACATATTAGAGATTAAGGGCGGCGATCGGATCCCGGCTGATATGAGAATAATTTTGGCGCATGGCTTTAAGGTAGGCTCAGAATTTTTCACATGATTTGTCAAATGGCTTAAGGGTCAAAGTTTGCAGGTTGACAACTCGTCGTTGACTGGAGAATCAGAGCCTCAATCTAGAAGCCCTGATTGTACTAATGAGAATCCACTCGAAACCCGAAATCTAGCCTTCTTTTCAACTAATGCAGTCGAAGGTAATTTAAATTTAGATAATTTAATCAAATTGATTAAACAAAAATTTACATAAAGCTTACTTAAGTTTATAAGTAAGTATGCTTTGTGAATTTTTGAGGAAGCCATAATCTTTTTTTACGAAATCTTGTGCACGAAAGCCAATTTTCAGCGCTCAAGCAATTACGTAGCTACAAGCTGCTTCTAGACAGTATCAGTAATATTATCTTAATAAGAATATTAATAAATTACAATTAAAAAAAACTTTATTATTATCTTTTAAAGCGTAATTATATTTTTTGTACTTATTAGACCAGCTATAGCAATTAAGCTTTGTAAAAATCAAGAGTTTCATCCATCAAATTGAGTAAGTATCTATGAAGTAGAAACACTTTTCAGATGTATCGCGTCCGCCTTGTTTAATCTGCCATTGCTACAAGCATCTCTAATATTAATCGAATTTCTGTAAAATTCACGCACCTATATGATTTTAAGTTAAGAGGCAAACGAGACTAGCTTCTGAGGTCAAAGGATGACTGGTCTAGATTAATTTTAATACAACGAACTGCATTATTGGCCAAAGATCACGATTTTTGGCGCATAATTTTGTTTTTTGGCTTTAAAATTAACTGCACTTTCTCGAGAAATCTCGGGACTGCCTCGACATTAAAAGCACGTTTTCTAGTTAATTCATCGATTTTTGGTTGAATACTAATAGGAAAGTAAATATTTTTCAAGGAATTTGAATTCGAGAGCGAATAGAGAAAGTCGTATAAGCGTAATATTTCGCCGAATGTTTCAAAAAATTTGTGTTTTCCAATAAAATTGGCTAAATGACGACTTTTGGATATAAAGCGGGCGCAGTCGACTTCTAAAACCTCATTGCCTTTTACAGATACACGCGTAAGTCTAGCAGTAAATAATAGATTTTTAAAGAAATTTTAAATTAATTAATCCAATTGAACTGAACTGAAATATTTTGTCGTCAGAAAGTAATATACGCAAATAAGTAAAATAAAAGCCTGACTAAGCGACGCGACAACTGAACAAAGGACGTTCTCATCACAGGGTTTGAAACATTACTTATTAAATTAATAAATTCATAAACTTTTGACGAAAAACGAATAATTTTAATTTTTTCAGGTGGAGCAAAAGGCGTGGTGATTAACACAGGCGATCGGACCGTAATGGGTCGCATAGCGCATTTGGCGTCGGGTATTGAAACCGGTTCAACCCCGATCGCCCGCGAAATCGAACATTTTATTCATGTCATTACCGGGGTGGCCGTTTTTCTCGGCGTCACCTTTTTCATTATCGCCCTTATTTTGCATTATACATGGCTGGAAGCGGTTATTTTCCTCATAGGAATCATCGTAGCAAATGTTCCCGAAGGGCTGCTAGTGACGGTAACGGTGAGACAACAAGAATTTTTTAATAGGTTTTTTCGGTTTTCTACGAAAAGGTGTTTATCGGGAATGACTCTGACTGTCAAAGTAAACGTGAATTTATGGGTAAATTTCCAAATTTAATATTTTCGAAACATTGCGCTAGTAAATATTTTCGCTGTATGAGGGTCATATCGAAGACCGGCCAAATTTAGTATGGTACCTTCAATCGATTTTTAAACGACACAAGCGGAAACGAACGTTTTAGCGCACATCAACGAGTATATATTATCATACATGGGAGCAGCCAAGTTCTAGGGTCAAAACCGGCAAAGCTGTCAGAAGAACGTGCCGAAAATTCAATTCTGAGGAATTATTAATTTGAGTAGGATGCACAACCGCCGCAAAGTTCATATCGCTAAACGTTCTATACGTGTTCTTGGGGAGGGGGCGTTGACCCTCCAGAATGACTAGTGATCCCCCTGCAATATGGCTGCAATCCCCCAGAATTGTCGATTCTTCGTAAAATTGTAAAAAGTGCGTCTCTTCATCTCATTTTTGACTCAAAAGTGCCCACAACCGTTACTTATTCATATTATTGCTACATCAACACGAAAAGATTTTACTTTGAGAGAAGTTTCTATTATCTTAGGTAGCGCGTTAGCGCGTACCTATAGTATACTTGGGTACCCCTAACACCTGTGCACCCCACTACAGCTATAACGGGACACTTCTGGAAGGTGCGGTTTGTTTTAAAAGAAAGATAATAAAAAAATTCGCTGCCCGTGTTTTTTGTTTTCTTGAAACTCAAAACTGACTGTGTAAAGAAGGTGTAAAGTTTTTGCGTAACGTTATAACATAGGACAAATTTTGGGACCTTTTTACTGCGGCATGTGGACAACTGAGTATTGATGACTCGAAGAATTGAACAGCATAGGATAATAGAGGGATGAATTCTACAGATGGCATTTTTTGTTTTTGAAATTCGCATTAGTTATCGAATGGCAGTGTAAAGAGTGCGAAAATCTGGGAGTGAAAAAGCACTTTTTGGTCGAGTTTTCCAACCTGCTCATGTCCGATACTAACTCCGGTTATGAGTTTTTTAAAATGTTTTCTGACAGAAATGTAGAGTGGATCAAGGGCTACATTCTGCATATAAGCAAAGTCTTCTATGCTCTATGGTGAGTTAGATCCTGGGGTTTAAAGTTTACACTCTAGTGGATGGTGTAAAAAACGGATTTTAACTAAGATTTCTCTGCAAAATTTTCCCGCTTATGAGTCAGGGTGAATTGAATACAGCAGTAATAAAGCGCCTCTCAGGGGCTACACATCGCAACAAACCGCATTTAAAAAGACGCAATATTGAGTTATTTATGGGGGTGTAAAGTTCTAAATCAGAGGTAAAAAATGGGCGAAAGAACACATTTTTTCCGAATTTTGATTAATAAATCATACCAAATAATTTTTGCAAGAGAATTTTGGCACACAGGAATGTACTACGATTTAAAAGCTACATAATTGTACCAAACCGAATTTCTTTAAACTCAATGGGGAGTTCGGTACGGAATTTTAAAGTTTACAGTGTTCTAAATGATGGAAAATACGTTTTTGTTGCGTTTTTGTTCGCCACTTTCTCCGTCCAGAAGTCGGGATAAGTCCAATAGAATAAAAATGAATTGCTTTATATCAGGGTGCATGTCAAAGCAAATTGTCTATACATTAATATTTAGCGAGTGTAAAGTCAAAATTTTGGTGTTTAAAATGCGTTTCAGTCTTGTTTTTTCTGCCTGCTTCTCCGGTTATGAATCAGGGATACGATTATCAAGTCTAGAAATGGACCAGGAACCAAATTTAATATGCCAGTCTGGCGCATATGTTTACACTCTACAGTGTTGTAAAGTAGTTTACACCTACTGTTAGTTTGCCCATAGTACATTATGGAGACTTAATTTTTTACATAAATATTAATTGTAATATCGGAACAATATCAAAATTATGAATCTGACCAAAATCTTCTTTACACTAGGTGTTTACATGAAGTTTACACTACATATGTATTTATCTTCGTTTTTGAGCATTCCAGAAACCTAATTTTTCCTGGAGTCTAGAAATTTTCAAAGAATCAAATGTGAGACGTCACGTAGGCGCGTTTGTTTACATCCAACAGTGATGTAAAGTAGTTTACACTCATTGTTCATTTGTCCTCAAATTATTGTACTTGGGTATTAATATCATAGGTAGCGCGATAGCGCTATCTATAATATACTAGGCCATCCTTTTTCTTATATGTTTATCACAGCGAGTGCGAAATTTGTGTCCCCCCTCACAGCAACAACGGCACACACCTGGGAGGTGCGGTTTTTTTAATCGATGGATAATTAAAAAATTCGATGCCCGTGTTTTTTCTTTTGTTTACACTCAATACTGAGTTAGCAATGAGCGTGTAAAGTGTAAAGCAAAAAATCAAATAATTTGCAGAAGGCCAATTTTTTTAAATGTTGCCCCCCAGCTGTAGATTACGAATCTGACCTTGAAATTTCTTTACAGTCAATGGTTGTTTGCACAAAAGTGTAAAGTATAAGTGTTTTTACTCTTTCCGTGTCCTTTAGCTTATCTAACTCAATTTTGGTTTTATGTGCAGTCCAATCGGTTTTATAATGTAGAGGTTGCAAAATCTCAAAACCAATTTTTTTCTTTCTTATATTGCAATATTTCTTGATCTGTGTTCGTTTTAGTGTAAAGGGTTCGAGACGAAAAACGATATCTCTTCAACTTCTCCGCTAAGTAGGCGTGAACATGCTAATTATGCTTAAAAGGTGCCCTGATCGCAGTGTTACAGATCCCAGTTTCATATTGTTTCTATACATTCAATATTGCGGTATTAGCACAAGTGTAGAGTTTACTAGAAGCATTTTTGCGCCACAGAGCGTAGATGAGAGGATGATTTTTTTAAAAATGTTCTCCGTAAGGTCAGAATAACGAATCTGACCTTTAAACTTTTCTACAGCCAGATGTTTGTTGAGATATTAAGAGGTGAACTTTGAATTATATATATATATATATATATATATATATATATATATATATATATATATATATATATATATATATATATACATCTATTTTCTAATGCCGATAGATAACTCCGCATTGTATATTTTTGATCAGATTTTTCCTATTTCAGAGGTTTTTGACTCGTCTTTAATAAATAGTTATTTTTATCATCATAAATCCTTAAAAATCAGTAGAATGATGAATATCTTTCAAAATAGGATAATCAAGCTGAAATCTGCTGATATGTCGAGTTGGCGCAGTGGTTGACAACTCCTTTCTCGGATGCGGTATTAAACAAAGAATGATGGGTTCGAATCTTCTGAATGCTGACTTTTTCATTTTTTCAATTCTTTTGGCAAAACCATGTACTTCATTTGACTCATATATCTATTTGGGTTCTGCAGATGACACTTTTTTGTGTTTTGAATTTCGCCTCAGTTGTCGAAAGGGAGTGTAAAGAGTGCGAAAATCTGGGGCGAAAAGACACGTTTTGGCCGAGTTTTCGACATGTTTATGTCTGCCAACAACTCCGGTTATGAGTTTTAGGAAATTTTTTCTGACAGAAATGTACTACGGATCAAGGGCTGTCTTGTGCTTACCAGCAAACTTTTCTACAATCAATATGCAGTTCATTCCAGGGTTTTAAACTTTACACTCTAGTGGATGAGTAAAAAAACAGATTTTTCCCAAGATTTCTCTGCAAAAGTTAGGATTAATTAAATAAAATAGAAATAAAGTAACTTCTAATGGCTACACGTCAGAAGCAAGCCGCGTTCAAAAAAACGTAATATTGAGTTGTTTATGGGGTGTAAAGTTCGAAATCTGAGGTGTAAAAGTAGGTGAAAAAAACAGGTTTTTCGTATTTTGATTGATGAATCATATCAAATATTTTGCGGAACACAAGTTTGGCACATACAAACCTACTACAATCAAAGAGCAACAAACTGGCCCGAACTGAATTTATTGTACATTCAATGGGCGTTAGGTTCGAGATTTTAAAGTTTACAATGTGGTGGACAGTGGAAAATGCGTGTTTGTACATTTTTTGTTCGCCACTTTCTCTGTTCAGAAGTCGGGCGAGGTCGAATAGGATAAAAATAGTAAAATTCTAGTTTTTTTCTACGTAAAATCAGGATTGGGAATCTGACTGTTAGTATCCTCTACACCTAATGAGTTGTGTAAAGTTTGCACTATTCGTTTGTTGTTAATATGTAGTTTATACTACAAATTTATTTTACTACCAAATCTAAGCGTTAGTTTTCCTTACACTTGATATTTGCGTGAAGTTCTTGAATTTTTGCCGAAAAACTTTGTTTTTTAATTTACCAACATCCCACCTTTTCAATTTTCTTAAAGTTTAAAATCTTTTACAATTCTCTTTCATAATTTAATGGTAGGTTTAAACTTTAAGTTTCTCTTGGTTTACAACTCTCGCTTAGCAAGCTCATTTTTCAATACTTTTTCATAGTGATCAATCGCGTTTAGTTCGGAATTGGTGGACTGCCCTTATTTTATTGCTCGGCTTAAATAATCCAAGTGACTATCTTTTGATTATTTTCTTTATCGTAAATTCAAACACCCAAATTTCAATTTAAAAATCAATAATTTTTATGCAAGATGACTGGCTGGTTGAGAGCTCTTTTTTGTTGTTTTCATTGTTCATTGTGCTCGTAGGAACCAGAAAAGAAATAGTTTTTCGCCATAGGTATTCTCTGGCAAAAACAAGTTAACAAAGCTTTTTGCGTTAATTATTATTTTGGTCCAAAATAGGTCAACTGACCTAGGGCGAAATTCAGGGTTACTCTAATTACTACTGCGTTAGGTTTTTAGGGCATAGCTGCCAATAGCTCCGTAGGTACGGACGAATTTAGAGTCTAAGGAGTTTGAGACCGTAGTTATTGAGGTCGTGTGGTTGAGTCCGGCGTTTCGCCCTAGCAACCTGACCAGCGCTAAGTGTAGCCAAGCCAGGTATTTAAGTAAGTCCCGTAGGTACGTTATATGTCGTTTCCAAGTTAATGTAAATGTGGGAGTAACTTAAGAATATGGTACTTTCTGAATACTAACAAATAAACTTCAGAAGAGCGGATTTTTTGCTCAGTACTTAGAACATGTTGAAAGAAAGCGCGGAAAAAAATTTCATCCGTCTATGATCAATATTACAAAAGCTATGGGTTTCTTTAATTAGCCTCTTCTCGACCTAAACAAGCATCTTATCGACCTAAGTATTTGAAGATTCAAACAGCTGAATGCAGAATCACATGTAGATACCCAATTTACGTCGACCTAAGCATCTATGCATCGACCTAAGCATCTATACATTGACCTAAGCATCTATACATCGACCTAAGCATCTATACATCGACCTAAGCATCTATATATCGATCTGAGCATCTATACATCGACCTAAGCATCAATACATCGACCTAAGCGGGAGCGACCTCGACCTAAGCAGCTTGAAACACCTTTTAGATATACTAAGCCTAAGCCTGAGTATAATAGAAGCAAAAACTTAGATTTTCGTATATCTTATCGAGTAAAACCGAAAAAAACATGCAAAAAAATATGAAATTTTTTTAAGTTTTTTTAAAATTTCAAACAGCTTTCCGCGCCTTTTTTCTTTTTTCTCCTTCATTGCTATGCTTCCTTCCGTTATTTCAGCCCATATTATTTATTTCTGACAAATGTGTAAGTCCTTGGATCGAGTCGTTTAATCGTCCCACGCAACACTCAAATCGAGAGTTGCCTGCAACTTTGCAAGTATGGCTCAGATTTTCACCAAATTTTCTTTCCGCGCTTCAATTTATCATGTTCTATCATTTTGGCAAAAAAATTTTGGCATTCCGTATTCGGTTTTGCACCTTTTCTGAAAGTACCATATTCTTAAGTTTAGCCGTAAATGTGGAACGACCTCTATAACTTACAGGACTGTTTAGAATGTAACATATACATATTTACTATAGCTAATAAAAAATAGTAAACTTTATACTTCCGACAATCAAGAGCATATCTAACTCGGTTTTAAATTCTATGCAGTCTGATTGATTTCAAAAGGTAGACGGTTATAAAATCTAGGGAATCTTTTTTTAAAACAATATTTTTTAAATTTAGAGGCAATTAATTTATGTTAAGAACAATAATGTTTTCCAACGTTCTTGGACTGCTGTCAATGATTGTGGTATGTTACTGTATGTGTTTGCTGACTGATGCACTGAAATCATGCTAATTATAAGTAGGGTACTAGCAAAGAAAAATGTTCCGATGGAACAAAAAAGATGAATATACTTGGAATTGTGGATTATTAAGGATGTAAAAGGAGGGGACTAGGGAGAACCTACCTAAAGTCGCAAAATCTGCTAAAAATCACACTTTCTCTAAGCAACGCAAAAAATCGAAGTATATTCTGCGGCCTCTAAAAAGTGTCTTTTTTAAATAATTTTCAAAATTTCAGATAATAAACGAAATCTATAATGTTTCCTTTTTTTAATTGCTGGCAAGTAGCAACACTGACTAGCTTCGTATCCTGATTGAAGGAAAACTAAGTGGTATTGTATTTAAAGTTGTTTTATTTTGCTATGAGCATTGCAGGTGCCGATTGATTAGTGCACACAATCGTTACGGGCATGCTAGTGTACCTACATTTAGTCTGTTTCAAGTCAACTCACGCGTTTCCTACTGTTTTGAACCAACAATTCTTGCAATTGTTTTGGATGCATCGATGTTTGCTATTTCATTCATAGCTAACGTGCTGCTTTTTCAATCATTTTTATGGTTAAATATTTATTCTAATGTGTTAACCGCAGAATATACTTCGATTTTTTGCGTTGCTTAGAGAAAGTGTGATTTTTAGCAGATTTTGCGACTTTAAGTATATTTTTCCTAGTCCCCTCCTTTTACATCCTTAATAATCCACAATTCCAAGTATATTGATCTTTTTTGTTCCATCGGAACATTTTTCTTCTGCTAGTGCATATATAATTCACAAATTCGTACTTATCTGTTTCTTAGTCGGCCATTTATTATTCCCAAAAATGGACTTTTTCGAAATTCTGTTTAATTAAACGAGAACCTACATAAATTATATATTAACATGTAATTACGCCTGATCTAAGATACGTTTCTTGTTTAATAGCGATCGCGGCGCTTCTGTACTATGCGGCGGTTGTGCATCCCGATCATCAATTTTTTTTGGGGGGTTAGATTCTAAGAGGGCTGTAAGTAAA
The DNA here is from genome assembly GCA_036768485.1 of Mermis nigrescens. Lineage (NCBI taxonomy): Eukaryota > Metazoa > Nematoda > Enoplea > Mermithida > Mermithidae > Mermis > Mermis nigrescens. The sequence goes on from JAVLUZ010000681.1 coordinate 189,231, forward strand.
CCCCCACGCCCATACGTATATTACTCATTATATCCTAAGATCCTAAGTTATCTATTTTTGAGGTGTGCTTGACGCTTACTGCCAAGCGAATGGCCAGCAAAAATTGTTTGGTGAAAAATTTGGAGGCCGTTGAAACGCTCGGTTCAACGAGCACGATTTGTTCCGACAAAACGGGAACTTTGACCCAGAATCGAATGACCGTGGCGCATTTGTGGTTCGATAATCAAATTATCGAAGCGGACACTAGCGAGGAGCAGAGTCAAGCCGTCTACAACAGAGAAAACGTCAGTTTTATGGCATTGGCCCGAGTCGCCAGTTTATGCAATCGAGCCGAATTTAAAGGGGGTCAGGTGAGAGCATGCGTGTAACAGGGGTATCCAGCACCCAAAGTCGGTCATCCCCCTTCCCCTGAAGTCAGAGCATTTTTGACCCCTTCTCCCGATTTTTGACGAAGACTTGAATTTTTTGGTGAATGTTACTTGCTATTTCTTGCCCTTTTTGAACGGAAATTTGAGGTAATTTACCCCATCCCCGAAACATGGTCAGGGATCACCGTAAAATTTCGAGCTGTTACATGTCTGGGTTGAGAGATGCGGAGATGATAATGTACGTATAAATTTTTTCTTCGCGTTCTTTGTTGGAGGAAGAACCTTCTAACTATGCAGCCAGTTTTTTGTGCATTTGTAATGTATTTTAAAATGTGAAGTCTTCTTCACATCACTGGGCTCGTTGATTTTTTGGCACTTAGTGCCCTTACTGGTCAGTTAGTTAAATACATAATTTGTTAATGCTTTCACCAGATAGCAAGCCTAATCAATAAGATTTTATTACATATGATACAGTAACCCGTTTTGAAAACTTTGATTTTCCGACATGATAAGAAAAGCATTATTTAAACGTCAAATTAATCGTGTTGAGGCAATGGAACACAGAGATGGCCTACTTTATGTCAAATCTGAGGAGAAACTTAAAAATTAAAGATCGCTTCTGTGTAAAAGAATGTGATTTTTATTATTTCTCAATTTTTTAATTTAATTCTGCTTAAAAAATGTTTTCTTTATTCTTGCCTGATTTTCCCCAGAAAATTTTCTGTTTCGTCTTTCTAGGATCTAGAAATCCACGCCTCCTGCGTGTCTGCGCGGTATCAGAGGAGACGTTAACATGTGAAATCAATTGTCTTCAATAAGTCAAAAAAGAAGTGTTAAGGCTCACACGAGGTTTCTAAATGATCTTGACTAGACATGCACGCGAGGGTTTGGGGTGTTAGACCATACGTGGGCAGCACCAAAATTCTGGGGTGGGTGTGTGCAAGATTTTTCAAAGGTCAAAAAATGGCCTTGAAAATGGTGGTATGGTGAAAAAACACCATTTTTCAACGTTTCTCATCGAGCACTATCCATTGGCATCAAAGAATTGCGAAAAGAACAAAAGAAATTTCAAAAATTGAATTCTGGGGAGTATTTTGGTTTCTGAAGGTATTTTAGTTTCTCGGGGTGTACATACCCCTAAACCTCCTCAACGCCCAAGTGTGGTCTAGACCCCCTCAGAATAAAAAATGGAAAATTTTGTGGGGAAAATGAGGCAAAACAAAGGCCAGGAACGGATGAAAATTGAAAATTTTGTCCGAAAGCGCTTCACATTGACATGAAACTGTATAATAACGTAGTTATAACGCTATTTTAGCGCCTATGCCAGTTTTTGATGTTGTTTTGGCTCAAAAAAGCTCAATTTTGGACACTCTTCACTCAGGCTGACCCCCTCCCCTGATCGGTTATGCTGTGCATCTATGAGTTTGACCAAATTAGCGAGCCAAGAAAAATTCATTTTTGACTTAAAACCGAATCAATTACGAAATAATTTTCATTCGCTACTTTTGTTTTTTATGAATTTTTCGGACACTTTTTCATTCCATCTTCCCTTTTTGAAGTCTCTCTTTTCAACCAGAGCAACACAACCGTACTCAAGCGGGAATGCATCGGTGACGCAAGCGAATCGGCTCTTTTAAAATGTGTCGAGTTGGCTTTGGGCAATGTCACGGCTTGGCGCCAGCGCAATCCGAAGGTCTGCGAAATTCCGTTCAATTCGACTAACAAATATCAGGTGAGACCATACCAACATGTATAGCATGGAAATTTTGGATGGTCAGGCCGAAAAATTTTAAAAAGTGCCTTTTTTGGGCTAAAAAACGATGGGTACCGTCAAAACACTATTCTCTTCTGACGTTTCAGACAATGTTCGTTCTTTCTATAACATGAAAATCTGAAAAAATTTGAAGAAAATTGAGTAAATTGAACTAAATATAGTCAAAAAATGTGTATATAACGCGAAGCGCCGATAACTTGAAATTTTTGAGCCAAAAATGAGCTAAAAACGCTTAAAGAGGCACACGTTTTGCATCTTTTACCAACATTTAGGAAAAACCGACAATCCTGGGGTGCCGCAGCCATTTTGTGGGAGGGGGTCGAACCCCACTCCTCCCCAAGAACAAGTCTGGACCACACATGCAACTGGGGGCGGAGATACTCTGCTAAAAGTCTGTCGTCTCCACATCTCCTCAGGCAGAAAATTTTGACCCCTCCCCATTTTCAGCAAAAACTTGCTTTTTTGCTACTTTTGGCCAAAAATTGAAAGTCATTCACACCCCTCCCCGCCTCACCTCAAAATTAGCCGACTACCTCCTCCAACCAAAAGTTTGAGCTATACAGTCTGATTTTGCCTGATTGCTGCATTTTCACATCACGTCAGACTTAGAGAAGTCTTTGAACTCATTCTCATATCATGTTAGATAGTCATTTATATTATGAAAATTTATTGTCGTGTCAAGCAAATTCGTTGTTTTTTCGGTTGCCTTAATCAGTTTGTTTTCAGGGCGATTTAGGATAATAAGTGACAGATTGAAATTTTTATCGATTTTTTGAATATCATTAGTATTAATAGTCAAAATTCGGAATTTTTTCTTCAGTGTCTGAATGCAGGCAAGCTTAGCAAGGGTTAAATTCGAATTGAGTCAAACTCTTTGATTCTGATCGTGTACGCGTAGCTTATATGTGCTTACTTCTAATTATAACTTGAGATAAAATATCCGTCCTAATTAAAATGTAATCTAGCCGACCATTTTCTTAAAGTGCGAATTTTTTTGATTTTCAGTGGCACTATATCTCCAGATTGTTTCAACATCTTTCTGTTTTTTATATTCAAAATAATTAGCTGCTTAATAAGTGATTTTTCGGTTTATAAGTTTTTGTCACTTTTTCTTGGATCTGGGAATAAGCAAGCGGATAATTTACTTGACTGATTTTTCTCAATTGTAATTAGGTATCAGTGCATGAAACTGAAGATGCGAACGATCCCGCCTATTTGTTAGTTATGAAAGGTGCTCCCGAGCGTATATTAGAACGATGTTCGACGATTTTTATCGATAATCAAGAAATACCGTTGACCGACGATTGGAAAAATTTGTTTAATGCAACTTATTTGGAACTCGGTGGCTTAGGAGAACGAGTTTTAGGTACATGTGTGATTGCAGTCCATGAATAAGCAATCCAGTCTGGAAAAATTCTCATTGATTTTGTATGAATTCAGTTTTTATGTAATAGAATTTTATTTCGTGTTGTACCTAATGGAATAATACGTTTTTTAATATAAAACGATTGAAAAAACAAGAAATAACACGGAAAATTTCAAACATATTTAAGAGAATTAATAGAACATTTGAAAAATTGAAAAAAATATCGAAAAAAACATTATATAATAACATATTACCCAATAAAAAGTGTCATTCAAGACAAAAAATGTTTTAAGGAAAAATACGGTTTTTTTAATAGAATTTTGATTAGTGACCGCGTAAGATTTTTCATAATTTGTTCGTAATTGCATTACCTCCAGGATTTTGCGATAAGAAATTGCCGATTGACCAATTTCCAAAGGGCTTTGAATTTAATTCGGATGATCCGAATTTTCCGTTAACGGATTTACGATTCGTTGGCCTGATGTCAATGATAGATCCGCCCAGAGCTGCAGTGCCCGATGCTGTTGCTAAATGTCGCTCTGCTGGCATAAAGGTAGCCATTTAAGCTCAAAAAAATGTTAAAAAATATTTAGATTTGTTTTTGTACTTTATTCAGTTTTTACCTGTTTAATTTTTTTACAAAGAGGCAGTAAAAGCAAGTTTCCAAACAACCGAAATTTCGAAGGGCAAGACTATAGAAAATAGAGAAGGAATTGCTAGATGAATGATAGTTACCTTGTTGTGCAACTATTGTCTCATTATATATTCAAAAATATATGCGTGAAATTCCTGAAACTTATACAAAAAGCTTTCTGGCCTTGTCAGAAGCATAAGGAACTTCCTGGAAATTTTCGGTACAAGAAATAATATTTGCTTACAAATCGTCCAATCGGCTCAAAGTGCCTAAAAATGTGCGGAAAATACGAAATAGATTAACATATTGGCTAAAAAGCTGACTTAGTGACCCCTCAGACCGGCCATGCGGTGCATCTATACATCTATAATCGCAACGCGATCCTAACATGGTTAGCGATTTCAAATATATCGATGCCGAGTATCATAACTCGTGTAATCAACTTCGACCGATGAAGCAGAAAAAATCAAAGAAAGTTCAATGAAGTCGAATTGGCAGAGTGGATTGACAGAGTGTAACATTTTGCATATAAAACAACTATTCTTCTTACTGAATAAATTTCTTGCCTACAGCTTTCATGGACCTGAAAATTGGCTCTTTTTAACTTACGAGCAAGTGCGAAATATTGATTTTTCATCTTTTTTTACTGCCTCAGGTAATCATGGTTACCGGTGACCATCCAATAACCGCCAAGGCAATCGCCAAAAGCGTAGGTATCATAAGCGATGACGCAGAAACGGTTGAAGACATTGCCATACGTACGGGACGCGCCGTTTCTGACGTTGATCCGAGGTGATTAAAAATCGATTTTTAAATCTCAAACGATTTTTTAAAATTTCGCTCATAAATCAATATTGCATTGTCTAACTTGCTCTATCGTTCGCGAAAATTAAAAACATCGCAACGTACGTAATTAATCCTGTTAAATTAATTCGACTAAATGCAATCACTTAAATAAAGTTCAACAGAATTGAGTTCGATTCAAAAGACAACTGAGATTGATACTTTATTTAGAAAATAACGGAAAAATTTTAATTAAAAAAACACTAGAAAAATAAAGAAACAGAATGACGCGGGTGGGCCGAAAATGCTACGCCGTCATGTCATGTCATAATTTTGGCTAATGTAGACGTTGAATTATAAAACTACTTGCAATGATGGATAAAAATGTACTTCTAAACTGTAAAAATTTTCGCCAGTTGCCAGCGTTTGTGCGCTACGGTAATTTTTTATGCTTCGCTGTGATATTGTTCAAGGCTCATAGTTTCTGTATTATATCACACCAGTGGCAGATCTAGGATTTTCATAAGCTAGGGGGCGGAACCCCCAAATTTTCCAAAAACAGTCAAAAATAGGTCCAAAAATTTGCCCTTCGCCCGCAAAACGGCGTTTTTTCGGCATTTTACATTGCCTACTTTTATTTAAAATCACTATTGGCGCAACATTTTTTGGAAAATTTTGAAATTTTCGACAATTTTATGCTGAAAAAATCATTAAATTTCTTTGACTCTAGCGAAAATCTGGCGCGAAGCACCGAAAACTTCGTGAAATTCAGGCGGATGGACGCTTAGAAGCTTGATTTACTGCTCGATTCTCTCTGGATTTGTAGCATTTAACGCGAAACATCGAAAATTTTGGATCGCAAATAGAGTAAACCTATGCTAAAATAGCTGTTTCTGTTCTTGAAATTGTTGTTAAACCTATTCCATGAGCAAAAAATGGCTTCTAGGTCGCCAAGAAAGTGAATAAATGTCATTAACAGGTATTATCCGGCGCGCAGCGCCGGAAAATTCGAGAAATTATGGCCACTGACGGCCAAAAATCATTACAAATTACATATCCATTCTTTATCTCACCAAATATTTTTGGCCAATGGGGAGAGAGGCGGCGGCCCTCCCTCGCCCCCTTTGAATCCGCCCCTGTATCATAGTACTTGGTATGTGTTTGTATATATCCCTTTTTGACAGTATCTCTAGTCAGGAAAACTATTAGCGAATTGATTAAACCTTAGAGTTGGTCACTTACTACTAGATATAAAAAAGTGCATGATCTAGCGAAAAAGGATGAACAAATTGATGGCAGAGCCGCAACAAGCTTTCGACGTTTAAGTTATATCAAAACGTGGTGCAAATCGCTGTAGCGCGCGAACCGCTGGCAGCTGGCCAAACATTTTTTACACTGTTTAAACAAAGATATTTCTATCTATTCGATGCAACTCTTCTCAAAATGTTATGTTCATATTAGCCAAAGTTATGATCAGTAAGATCGGAGTGTAGTTTTTGGGCCCATTCTGCATGATCTGACGTTCCCCTACCTTTTTATTAATGCTCTAAAGCTATGGAAATGCATTGCTCAGATTGCTGTTGTTGAACTCGTGGAAACTTTATGTGAAAAACTCGAGCTTGAATTTTTTTGATAAATACTGCCTTTTTTGGCTCAATTACTAGGAGAATGTTTCGATTTGGGATAAAGTACATTTATGTAAATTTATTCAACCTACGCCTTTATAATATTGATACATTAATTGAGGTGGGGGTTGAAAAAATGTTTCGCACCCCTCCAGATTCGCGATTTTCCTAAAATTCGCAGAAAAGGTGTTGTTTTAGCGTTTTTAGCTATCTCCCTGCTTAGACAATATTTTGTTCAATTTACCCGATTTTCCTATATTTTTTGGGAATTTTCCATCTTTTTTACGTTTAAGAACGATAGAGCATCGTCAGAAACGCCGAGCAATGTTGTTTTGACGCAAATCCACCGCTTTTAATCCCGAAAAAGGCATTTAAGAAATTTTTTGCTCTCACTATTCCAGAATTCTTATAAATAATTTGAAATAATTTTAAATAATTTTTAAATAAATGTTTGCAGATCGGCCCACACTTGCGTCGTGCATGGATCAGAATTACGCGAAATGACTTCTAACGACTTGGACAACCTGCTGGTCAATCACTCGGAAATCGTATTCGCTCGAACGTCGCCCCAACAAAAACTGATCATAGTCGAAGGTTGCCAACGTCAAGGCGCCATTGTGGCCGTCACTGGCGACGGCGTCAACGATTCGCCGGCACTTAAAAAGGCTGATATCGGTAGAGAGAATAAATTTTTCATTTTCTAACAAATTTTGGCCTAGTCGATTCATTCAAATTCTATTTTTAAAAGTTAATCAATTCAATTTTATTCTAGTTTATTATTGTTCTAATTTTAATAATTCTAATTATAATTCTAATTCTTGTTCTATTTCCTAAAAGTTTTAAGAATTTGCAAACAAAATGTGTTTTAATTACATGTATGCAATGCAGGAGCCTTTTTGGATTCAAATAATTCTGCACATAATAAGTAGGATATTGAAGATAACAAAAAGTTAATTGACAATAGTTACACTCAGAAATCTAGAAAAAGTAAAGTAATGCCGCCATTTCTTTCAAGCTTATACGAAAAATAAGCACGAATTCGTATATAAAATGAAATCGTCAAGTCGCATAATTTTTAATCGTTTACCACATGGACATCTGCTCTAATTTGATCATGCACATTAAATTAGAGGTTTTTTACTTCTTTAAATAGGAGTAGCCATGGGCATCGCCGGCAGTGACGTCAGCAAACAAGCGGCCGATATGATTTTACTCGATGATAATTTCGCTTCAATAGTCACTGGCGTAGAAGAAGGTACAATTGATGTTAGACTATAGTAAATTTTAAATTTTAATATTTTCTGACGTAGGCATTCAAAATCTGATCTGACTTCGACATTGAAATCGCCAGAGCTGGTGTGCTTTTATATGAATTCACGTATTCATTCCCAAAATTTTAAATCCATAACCGGACGGGCAATTTTCTATCTTCACCCATTTTTTGGCCTTCATATTGGCTCATTCTCCCCTAAAAATTTCCCATTTTTTCATTCTAGTCGTATTGATCCCTACCCATTCCCCATCCCCTCCGTGCATATCTGGTACAGCCGCCCCAGAATGGCAAAATGGTAATTTTCTCGGGAAAAAAGGCGAAATGAAGACGGCCAAAATATGACTGAAAATCAAAATTTTTTTGCAAAAGTGTTCGAAATTTATTTAAACAAAAAGCTGTAGATTAACATGAGTTTTACGCTATTTCAGCATTTATATCAGTTCTGAAGGCAATTTTGGCTCAAAAAAGCTCACATGACCTCCTGAGACCGGCTGCATTTAGTACATCAATTTTCAAAACTCATACGCAGACATGCACAGTATAGGAATTGGGGGAATGGAATTTCAAAATGCCTTTTGGACCCAAAAATGGAGGTACGCGTCCAAAAAGTACCGTTCTTCGGTGTTCCTCACGATGGTCTATCTTTCTATTGCATAAAAACAAAAAATTTGAAAAAATCAAAAAAAGTTGAACAAATTGAACAAAATATATTTAAAACATGAGTATATGGCGGCCGAAAATTTGGCACCCCCTCCAAGACATAAGACGAAGGCTTTTTTGATTTTTTAAGTGCTGAAGGCTTCCCACTTTCTTATGCAAACTAACATTTTTTATTAAGGTCGCTTGATTTTCGACAATTTGAAGAAATCAATAGCCTATACATTGACCAGCAATATTCCAGAAATCAGTCCATTTCTAATGTTCATTTTATTAGATATACCACTGCCATTAGGAACCGTAACAATCCTTTGCATTGATCTTGGAACTGATCTAGTAAGCAAGGCCTACAAACGGCAAATATAATGTGTTTTTAGTAGTCGTAATTTAGTGCGTGGTTTTATTCAAGCTTCTTAAAAGAACAATTGAAATATGGCAAAAAAGCATCGCTAATGGAAATGTTACATGAAATTTTAATTCGTACTTCTAGTGAATGCATTGCATCACTCAGAAGCGAAAAATGTCGATTACGGCTTCTTGGATGACATTCAGTTAAGTCATGTTCCAACTAAAGTTTATTTTAATGCCTTAATTTTTGTGGAGTAAAACGAGGCAATTTTCTGGGGAAAATGAGGCAAAATGTAGGCCGACAACGGATGATAATTGAAAATTTTCTTCAAAAATGTTTAAAATTGAGCAAAAATGGAATAACACGAGTTTTAATGGTAATTTAGCAGTCGTATCAGTTTTGAGGTCATTTTGGCCCAAAAAAGTAAATTTCTGACCCCCCATTCCTTCCCAAATCGGCTATGCCTTACATCTATGGTCTTGACTCATTTAACTGCGCAATCAACGAATGAGGTCTTTTAACCTTTCACGTTTAAAGCAGAATCTGAGAAGTTAACAATTTAAGGGGAACCAGACTACTTAATTGACTAAGCAAAGTTTAATGCTTAAACTTGAAGTGTAAATTTCCTGGCAGACTGTTTAATCTTTGCTTCTAGATTTTTTATTTAAAGTTGATGCTGATAATTAATCGATTAATATACCTATTTAGTGCGGTGTTTACTTATTTAAAGAATTTTATTCTTATTTTAGAAGATTGAAAAATGTTCATTAGACCCACCGAAAATTTTGAATGCACGTTAAATTACTCATTTCCGGCTTGACAGTCAAGTTTCCTTTTTATCAGTGGCCTGCTATTTCGCTAGCCTATGAAGAAGCTGAATCAGATATAATGAAAAGAGCACCTCGAGACCCAGTTCGAGACAAGCTAGTCAATGAAAGGTAATGGATATTATGAAATAAATCTAATAAAATAATAGAACTAAATATAGTAAAGCTAAATATAAGTGAATCTGAATCTAGTTCTGAATTAATTCTATTAAATTATATTATATTATTACAATATTATATTATTTTGCTGTATTATATTATGGCATATGCGTCAACCAATGGATCATGTCAAAAGTTAAAGTTTTACATTGAATTGATAAAAGTTGACAAAGAGACAAAAATACGTCTGTTTAGGCATTTTCTTCCAATTTCCAGCTCGAACATATCAATAAGTCCGCGCTCCCCTCAATGAATCACTTTAAGACTATATAAATCGTCAATCTTATTTTTTGACGTTTTTTGTGTTTTTACAGTTTACAGTGGAAGTACCTACATGAACAGAAAGAAGAAAAATAATGCTCATTGACATGAATTAAGCGTTTGTATACCCGAACAAGCGAATTTCAGCTAGAAATCATGTAATTGACAGGACACTCATAATTCTCAATTAATTTCTGAATATCTGATTTTCGTAATTGAGCCTCATAATTACCAATTATTTCCTAAATTCTCGTTGCCGAATTTCCAATTTCCGTATTCAATTCTCAGTTTTCAATTTGAATGCCCAATACTTATATACCATGAATTTTTTCCGGTTTTGAAGGCTGATCTCACTGGCTTATGGCATGATTGGCATGATGCAGGCTAGCGCGGGATTTTTCACTTATTTGGTTATCATGGCAGACAATGGTTTTTTGCCATCACGATTGCTCAAAATTCGAGAAGAATGGGACTCGAAAGCCGTCAATTCCGTAACAGACAGTTATGGACAAGAATGGGTTAGCTCAAAATTTTTCATAATTTTAATTATAATGATCAATAATTAATAAATTGAACAGTGGTCGAAAATTTATGCTAAAAATGTTGAGATTGCGTTAAGTAATGCGTTTTTGTAACATTACCTTTCTTTCATGTTATATAGAAATGTCGCTTCGGAAAATGGATGCTTTGCATTAGTTTTTTAGGGACTTTAAAGTCAGTAATAGTAGCAAAACAATCAAAGATACGGAGCGTAGCCGGTGTGGGGATCAGCCTTTACGAGGGTTATCCAGAAAGCATTTATGAGTAAAAATTGACCTTAAAACAGGTTTAAATGGTAAAACAGCTTCAAAACTACGTAAATTCAAACTTTTTGATCAATTTGCAAGCACTTTCAAAGAAAATTTTGATTTTAATTATTTTTTCAAGACCCCTGCTCCCACGTTTATGCCTGGTTATATCTAAAATTTTGGTATTTAGTGGACAACTTACGAATTCGACCATCTGCGCTCATTGATGATACATAATCTTGTGATTTTGCGAGGATTTTTCACCTCCTCTCTGAAATTTTTCAACCTCTAGAATTCATAATTTTTCCAAAAAATTCGTAGAAAAGATACATTTCAAGCGCTCTTAAGAATCATGCTCGCTCTAAAGTGTCATATTTTCCGGTATTTATCTTTTGATGATATTTAGTTCAAATTTTTTCGAATTTTCTCTGTTTTTACCGGTAGAAAGATAGAGCATGTTCAGAAACGCCGAAAAATGACGTTTTGAAGTCTTACCGCTTTTTTAGCCAAAAAGAGCACGTTAGAAAATTTTTTCAGTCGCACCCCTGCCCCACTCCCCACCAGAATTCTTTTCCTCCGTTGAATTCTAAAATAAATATCTAATTTGTTTACGCTGCTCCATAGACTTATGCAAATCGCAAAGTGCTCGAGTATACTTGTCACACGGCTTTCTTCGTATCCATTGTCATTGTTCAATGGGCCGATTTGATAATAAGCAAAACCAGGCGTAATTCTTTGATTCAACAAGGAATGAAGTTAGCTTATTTATAGAAGATTGCATTTCGTAAAGAGCAACTTGATTTTTGATAATACTACTTTTATAGCAATTGGACGCTCAATTTCGGCCTCGTTTTTGAAACGGTCCTAGCCGCTTTTCTGGCTTATTGCCCAGGTTTAGATAATGGATTGCGCATGTACTCTATGAGGTATGAAGCGCATCGTATTCAAACTTGCCGAAATTAGGTGTTCTTGCTTAATCTTGACTATGATTAAAATTATGTTGACACAAAAAACAAAGTTTACTTGTTTCCGCTCTACATGTTGCAGCGGACAAATTCAGGGTTTGAAAATTTTAAAAGTAAAAAGCGCCAGAAAGTTGGTGGCTAAGGCCAAAAATACCATTTTTCGACGTTTATCATCGAGCTCTATCCATTGGTATCAAAAAATCGCGAATAAACACAAAAATTTTCGGGTTAACCGAAATCGCAATAGATTGAGGAATTTAAAGTATCCATGTAAATAAGCGGATCCCGTTAAGGTAACATTTTGCGGATAGATTAATTGTACTTTTCATAATAAAAAAGTTAATTCCGCTTGAAAAATCTCAAAAATAAAAGGTCGAAAATTAACAGAAAAACAATTTATCGTCTTTAAATAGACAATGAGCTTCACAATTCGCAAAAAGGCGTTTTAATCTACGAAATTCGATACTTCTTCGAAAAAGGAATGAAGTTCTACAAGCAGATTGGCTCAGAATAGTGTATCAGTTGTTTTGATAATAACTACAGCTGCTTGAACATATCGCAAAGAAATTAACATTTTCTGAAAGAACAAATCCAGGACCACAAAATTGTGAAGTTTCATTAAATTAAACTTTGCTATTGTGTTTTAGGCTTACTTTTTTGTAAACATCACTTTTTTATAACTTTAACGAAAAAATTGTTAACTAGCCGAAAAAAGGGTACATAAACTCCTCATTAAACTTTTTATTCGGTTTAACTTAGAGAAATGCAGCCTGTATTATTTAATAAAAAAAGCTTTTGCTACAGGGTTTATAATCAGTGAAAATTCACAAACTGGTTTTAAAATGAACAATGAAATTGATTATTCTTCTTAAGCCAAGAACATTTAACAATGGACAAAAGATTCTTTAATGATTCCTGGAATATTGATCACCAACAATTGCTCGCCCAACAATTGCTCGCTGGAATATTGCTCACCGAACAATTGTTCGCCGAACAATTGCTCGCCAAACAATTTACTCGTCGAGCAATTGATCGGCTAGCAATTGCTCGCCAGACAATTGCTTGCCAGACAATTGCTACTCTAGCGATTGCTCGCAAATTATTTGTCAAGCTTAACTCTCGTTTAATATAGTGCGTTCGCTGTACATCAAGTATCATTCCATTGATCTAACTCATACGCGTAACACGGTAGATGGGTAGTGGATTCCCCATCCAAAGTTGACCGTCCTCCGATCTCGCCCCACTACAAAATTTATGTGAAAAATTACAATTTGTGCCCTTTTTTATACGGTTTTGCTATTGTGAGCGAAAATTGAAGGTTATTCTTCTTTTAAAATGATCAGCTGCCTCCACCATCCATAACTTCGAGCCATTAAATTTATGATCTGACTAGTTCTGCGATTACGTTGCATCGATTTACCTACATCAAGACATGCACGCATTCGAATCCCAAGGTGAGGTGAAATTTTAAAGTGCCATTTTTGGATTCAAAAATGGGTTAGTGCGTCAAAAACATCTTTTTTGGCGTTTCTGACGATGCTCCGTCTTTCTAGAGCGTAAAAACAAAAAAATTTTTTTGAGAAATCGAATAATTTGAGTAAAATATAGTACAAAAGGGAATATATGGCGCTAAACGTCGAAAATTGGACACTTTTGAGTAGTAATATGGCTAAAAACGCTTAGAACAGCAAATATTCTACGAATTTTTCGGGAATCGCGAATTCTGGGTTGAAGGTGAATCAATTTCTGGGGGTCTAAGATGGCGTTAAAAGTAAGTTATTCCATAGTTTCTGGTCAATTTCGAGCATTCCGAAAGAAAAATTCTAATCTCCATCCATTTTAAGCCTTCATTTTGTATCATTTTTTCCAGCAAGTTCCCCATTTTTCCATTCTGGGGGTCTAAGACCTCCCAAAACTCCACCTTGTGCCTTTCTAGTCATGAGCCGGATTTGCCCACTGTTTTTTTATCACATTTCGCTTTTTCTGAATAGTGTCGCGCTTCTGACTAAGTGACGCATTTGTGAATAATGTCGCTCTCATGGATGGCGTCGCACTTATGAATCCCAATCATCACATAACGGCCCGCAGGCAGACTGGAAAAATTGTGCGATAAGTCAACATACTTTTTAAGAAAAGAATAATTCCTGTCTCTTGCAAACGGTCATTATTCAACTAATTAAGCACTACGCACTCTATCACATGTGCCAGCGAAATGTTTGAAAGACAATAACTGACGAGCAATTTCTAGGCAAATGAATAATTTGCTGGCGAGCAGTAGCTCTACGCAAGCAATTGTCAGGCGAGCGATTGTTGGGTGAGCAATTGTTGGGTGGGCAATCGTTAGGCGAGCAATTGTAGGGCGAGCAATTGCTGGGCGATCAATTGTTCGGCGATCAATTGTTCGGCGAGCAATTGTTCGGCGAGCAAATTCTCCGACGAGCAATTGTTTGACGAGCAATTGTTCGGCGAGCAATTGCTGGCGAGCAATTTTCCGGACACGGCTTCAATGGCTTTTCAAAGAGCAAAATTAAGATTAACGTTTCAAGCAGAGATTTACTAATTAACACTCCTAATTACTATCTTTTTTGTAAAGAATATACTTATATTTTATGAAATTACTCGTTTTTATGCTTATTTTATAATTTGCGCAACTTCCGTTATACTCTGACTCACAAAAAGTTTTTCATCTAAAAACTATCAGCAAACTTAGTTTAATATCTAAATGTCATGTGTTCGCAAATTCCTTTCTGAATATTTAGCGACCACCTGTAACGACCTGCTTTCTGGTCCTAAAAGTAAACCATGATCCTGAAAAGTTATTTCGCTTTTTACTTCCATTTGCGTCATTCAACCGCCTGACTTCGCCAACACAATTTTCCTCAAATTCCGTAATATTCTTATATACTTAATATAATTGTTAAAAGTTAATCGTTAGTCGTTGTTCGGACGTGCCGTTGTGCGCCTCGCAGTTTCCCTTTCATCTCATAACCTTGTCCACCAAATTATACCATTATTACCTATACTTATTAAAAATGCATATTACTGCATTCTACCACATTACTGCCAACTTTGCATTTTTCGTTGTAACTTTTTTAAAAATGAATGTTAACAAAAGTGTAACCTAAAAAGTGAATAGCAAAGGTAACTCAATGAAATTTTATGCTGTTGTTGCCCTATGTTTTTGTTTATAAGAACATGCTTACAATATTGCAATACGGCTAATGCAGCAATATTTATGATAAATGAATCTGCTAGGTACCCTTTTTGGGCCACTGCAGTTTGTCAATAAAGAAAGTGAATTAAAAATCCTGTATTTTTATTACTCTTATTCTGGCAGTAAACTAAATTATTTCGCTTTGTTCTAAGGTTAGCGTGGTGGTTTCCAGCGCTGCCATTTTCGGTTTTAATTTTTGTCTACGACGAGATTACGACGCTGTATTTTGCGCAGAAATCCGGGAGGATGGGTCGAACGCGAAACTTACTATTAAAATATTAATTGAACGTAGTCTTTGTAGATTGCGTATCGCCTGTGATTACGTGTTGTTATTGTTTTTAATCGCTGTTTTGTTTAGGTAATTATTTTGCAAAATGCCCGAAGTGTGCACTGTTGGTATAATTAATAAAATAAAAAATTATGAGCTGAAAAATGTTTTTATTTAGAAAAAAATCACAAAATTATTGTTATATAAAACTTTTTTCTCCATCTCTCTGCGTCAAATATTAATGGATTTAGAGAATTTATTAAAATAAATTTTGGGCATAAAGTCTTTTTCTAGGGGGCTTTTCGGGTCGTACTCAGATCAAACCTTAAACGCCTGCCCGCTCATTAGTTTTTATGATTTGTATTAAATAAAATTCCTGAAAATGCCAATCAAATTCCGACACAATAAGTCTGCTTTCTTTTTCTTACATTTTTTAACGATTTGCGAATCAAATTACTGATCTGACTCATCTTATCTATGTTCTTCTTACTCAGACAAAGGATTTTAGACGGTTTCATGAGCAGAAACAGCTTTTTCACGATAGATTTATTCTATTTTCAGGCATAACTTCTCAAAATTTTCGACGTTCTACGTCAAATGCTATAAATACAGGAGATCGAACAGTGATTCAAGCTTCTTCCGCTTTTATTTCACAAATTTTCAAGCGCTTCACGCCAGATTTTCGCTAAAATTTAAGAAATTTGATGATCTTTTAGAAATTGTTGAAAATTTTAAAGTTTTTCGAAAAATTTTGCATCAAAAGTGATTTTAAATAAAAATAGACACCTCAAAACACCGAAAAAATGCTACTCCGCACTTGCATGGCAAATTTTTAGACCTATTTCCGACAGTTTTGGAAAAGTTTGGGGATCCCCCTAGGAAAATCCTATATTCGCCACTGATTATTTCTCGGCTGATTGTCTTAGGGCCGTATTCCGAAAGGCGATTTAGCGTTAAATCGATTTAAGTTGGGCACTTGAATCGTCGTAACTTGTTAAATCGTATTCACAAAGGCGATTTAGCTTAAATCGATTTGAAAATCACACCCTTTTAAATCGAGATTTTAAATCTACTGGAAGCAGGTTTAGAGCTCGATTTAGGGCTGTCTTTTGTGTTGTTTGCGACCTGGTTTGATTATGGAATTACTAGACTTTTTCGACAAATTTGATAGAATAGAAGAAATAGAACAGAATCATGTGGATCAAATTCAACGGCAAGTGAAAAAACGCAACAATCCATTTATTTCTGACTAGCTGAGCTACCCGGCGTTGCCCGGGCTAAACTTAGGCCTGATAGCTATATGGAATTCAGATGTCTCTTGTATTTTTTATTTTTCGGGACTTTTGATGTTTTTGGGATATTTCTAAAAAAATTGTTGGTAAAAACCATATTTTATTTTTTGGATTCTTTTCATATGTTTTTTGTCAAACACTTTTTTGATCAAATCCACATTTTCGACGTTACAGAATGGTTTTGGAAATTCTTTAGCCAAAATCATATTTTTGATGGTTTGGGATGTTTTGGAAAAATTTTTTGGTCAAACCATATCTTTGATGTTTTAAAAATTTTTTGTTTGTTGTAGCATTTATCTCTATTAGCCAATGCTTTTGAATTGCTTTCCATGTTTTCTAATATTGTTGCACTTTGACGAACGCATTCAAGTGAGAAATACAATTCCTCAGTCCCGAAATTTGGTTCCCTAGCTTTAGAATGACCCGGCATATTGAATTCGTTTGTGGAAGTGCATACGTAAATCAGCAGTAACCATCCAAAGTTTCACTCCAGACGCAAATTTTTCCACTTTATAGTGCAAAATGCCAAGAAGACAATACGGAAAACCTTTCAAAATTACCTGTGTACATATTTTTTTGTTTGTTCCTTCATTATCTCTTGTTATGCAGACAGTATTTTTTATGCACTTTAAGTCGATTTAGTTAAAATATTGTTAAATCGCCTTTGTAAATACGATTTATCCTTAAATCGTCGTTGCCTTAAATCGATTTAAATCTCGGATTTAATATAATCGATTTAAGACCTTAAATCAATTAAAGCTGAATCGCCTTTAGGAATACAACCCTTAAGTGATATCATACCCCGTCTATTCATCGTTCAGCCTGATCGCTCGCAAAACCATATTGTTCTAAACTTTTGGTTTGATTGATTAATAGATAGATGACGAATACTTTATTGAATGCGATTACGAACAAAAAAGAGTAATGAAACGAATAACAGAATGGTACAGTTATACTTGTTGATGACACAAAAAACTATTTGGCATATTTTGTACACAATTTGGGCAAATAATTCCCATATCCGTACAAGTTTGTTCTATGTGAACATATGTAAATTTACTTAATTTTTATAATAGCGCAAATACGTAAGCTTTCGATGCCTGTGATTAAAGATTCAGCTTCAATTAAATAAGTTGGCTGAGGAAGAAATGACCGTCAGGAAAAGTTTTTCTAGAAAATTTAAAAATCTGATTTTTTAATTTTTTTCAAATCAGCATGTTTTATACTCACTTCTGCTCAATATTGAACAATAAACGAAGCAAATTCTTTGGATTAGCGTAGCACCAAAATTTGAACGGCACTGATAGACCGAATTTAAATGTATACGGATATCGTACATTCAATATTGTCTCAATTTTGTTAGGGCAATAGAGATTCAGCGTTTCGAATGAACAATTTCGTAGCGGAAATATCCATTCTGGTTCTAGATCGGAATAAGTTTGTTCGAAGAAATCCGAATTTCTGTAAAATACTCTGGTTAACGTGGAACAAGTCTTTTCATCCGGAATATTCATTGTCAAATTCTGATAAGAATCGTACGCGAATAAATCCACTTTCATGTTTTCGAATGATAATTGAATGGGATATTGATATTGATCCACCGTGATACCGACTCCACGCAAATTGGGGGCAATCTTGTCGCGGATAATCTTCATATCCCTGAACACGTAACCAATATCGCCGTCGTGGTCGTATCTACAAAAAAATAGAACTTTCGAACATTTTTTCAAAATATATTTGATGTTCGATTGAGTTCAATGATATAGTATGTAGTACTCGCCGTATAGGATATGTAGTATTCCACAGTATCCATCGGTAACGTAAAAAATGCAACCTATTATTCTGTGATTACAGTAGTGCAGCATAGAATCAGCAGCGTCAAAATGTTTCAGACTGATAACAGAACAACTCGGCTTATTTTTTGAAAGTTAGTTTTACTGTAAGTACAGAATAACAGGGTGCGTTTTTTGGGGTACCGATAGGCAGGCACGTAGCTGTGAGGGGGAATGGGGGGTCCGGACCCCCAAAATTCAGAGAAAAACCGGAAAAATAGGACTTTTTACACGTTATTTTTTGCTATTTTTGGCTTAGACCCCTCCAAAATTGGTGTTGGTCTCCCCAAAATAGGAGGGCCAGCTACGTGCCTGCCGATAGGTAATGCGGAGTACTGGTGCATTCTAACGGTGAGTACTGTACGAGTACATATAGCTGTTAATTTAGATTATTAGGATTAATTTATTTTTTTCGGTTAGATTAGGCCAGTCCTCCCCAAGCCTGCTTGTTAGCTCTGCTGTTCCGACTTGTTCTTGTCTTATTTTTATTTCGCAGGCCCAAAAATAAGTATACGTTGCTAAGAGATCCTGCCTAACAGAATTGTTCAAAAAACGCTGTAAAGCAAGTGCTGGTAGAATATTACATTTGTTTTTTTATGGCATGAAGGCATTTGGGTAATTATGGAGTGACATTTAAGTCACAAAGTGGCAGTTTCAAAAAATTTTGAATTCACTCGAGATTGTAGCGTATTCAGATAAAAAGGAATAAGAAAAAACTTCATCCTTGACATGTTCAAAAGTGTAAAAACTGGCATTCCGGCAAGAAACGCCGCAAAAATTAGTACTTTCGTACGATTTTTCTTGGGGGAAATGGAAAAAATCTGAGGGTAAAATTTTTTAGGGGTTCAGAAAATAAACTCATCCCACAAAATAATGTATAGTCAGGTCCATAGAGGCACGCTTGACTAATCGGGAAATCGAGCAGTCTGGAAGGTATTTAATGAGCTGTTTGCACCTTAATAACGTTAAAAACTTGCATAAATGCTAAAATAAAAATATGTACCTTATTCCACGGTTCCTGCTCAATTTAAAGCACTTTTGGCAAAAATTTTAGATTTTTATTCTATTTTGGTCATTCCTTTGTTCCTTATTTTCAAAAAAAAAAGTTTTCCATTCTTCCACTTCGGATGAGGGTCTAACAATGCATTGCACAACATGGCCGATCTAGGAGATATCAGCTGGTCTAAGGGGAGCATCTAAAATTGAGCTTTTTTGGGACAAAAATAGCTTTGAGCTTTAGGACTACATTATTACGCATTTTCTGGTCAATTCAAAGCACTTTTAATGAAAATTTTCAAGTTTCATTTATTTTTGGCCGTCATTTTGCCTCATTTTCCCAAGAAAATTTCTCATTCTTCCATTCTGGGGGTCGAGCGAGACGCCTAAACCCCCAGGTGCACGTCTGGCCTAAACCCCACAACCCACGTGCATGTCAGGACACGTCTGATTTGCATTCTATTGGCTAAGATTAACCCTCACGTTCCCGTGAACTAGGACGGCGTCATAGCCGATCACTTTTTTGTGATTTCTTTCGTTGTATGTTTGTATGACTACAAAACTTTGTCTAGCCTCATTTTAGCCCTAGTTACATCATTTGAAATGTTCAACCTAGTAAATAAAATTATATATCCTAAAAAATTAGCATATTTTGCATGCTTATCACGTAAAAACTTAGATTACAAAAAAGTTTTGGTCAATGATTAGTACAAGATTTGTGGGCTTCTACTTTTTAATCAGCTACTACAGTCCTAAAATGATATTTTAGTCAACCAAAATATACTATTTGTATTTATTTTATGCTTGTCCACCTCATGCCTATGCTTAAGTATAGTAGCAGTTTTTTAGTTATTACTTCCTACAAAGTTACTTTAGCGAAGAATGACAAACATATTAGGAAAGATCTTAAAAAAATCGGACAAAATAATACTAATATTTGCTATGTTGAGTGAGACTAATTACATTTTAACCTGGCTAGGACGGCGTCCTAGCACAGGGCGAGGTTTAAGTATGACTCTAAATCCGATTGGAATATTGAAAAATATTGAATTTTATGGGTCTAGGACAATTCGTAGGAAGACAATTCGTAGAACGACAACTGGTAGGAGGACAATTGGTAGGATGACAATTTGTAGGATAGGACAATTGGTCGGAGGACAATTCGTAGGATGCAGTACCACGATAAATGAAATCAAATTATATGAAGCTTAATCACACACGAACAGCACAAAAATCATGCTCAGATGAAGGAGAGGGTTAATGCGACCAGAGCATTGGTCTTCTGGGGGATATTTTTATTATTGTGCGATTTCGGTCCAAAATGGCGAAAAATCGCTAACATTTTCATATTTTTTCGCGAGTTCGGACAGTTGGGATTGGGGAAGACGGACCCATCTTAAGTGGGGCGATGCCCCCATCCCTCTGTTACATATGTGGCTAATTGATTTCAAAGTGGTTCAAGCTTTCGCTACTTAAAAACATTGTTGTGCTGTTTACTTTAAATGCGTTTGTTTTCAGAGCAACTTACTTTGTGAGATATGTTTTTAAAGAACTGATTTTTGTCAAGCATATCCGTCAAAAAATAGCTTTCTTTTTCCACGCTCAGTCAAGTAAAATTCGTCCATTTAGCAACAAGTCAACGAAATCAGGAAAAATAGCGACCACAACTCTCCTGACATTTAACCGTAAATGATTTTGACCACTGTGACATGTTGACCGAAATTAACCCATTTTTTACCTCTTTTTTTGCGTAATTGCTACCTTCGATTATGTACACACGATACCTACTAGTTGGTATCCTACGAATCGACCTATACAACAAATTGTCTTCCTACGAATTGTCATCCTACCAGTTGTCCTCCTGCGAATTGTTTTCCTACCAATTGTCCGGATTCCGAATTTTATATGATATTTTCGGATTCGATACCTGATCATTTCTGCAGTTCTATGAGCGCCCAACAAAGTGCCGTAATCGATCCAATAAGTCAAATTATGCCCGCGCATCGTCCGATCCCATTGCGCCAGCAAATATCGCAGATTTTCTTTATCATGCTTATCAACGAAACACGGCAGTTCGCCGTGCGATACATCGTAAACGTAGATGAGGACGTTTAAACCCCAAAAATAAACGAAAATAACGAAAAAAATGAGGCAAAGCAATTTAATTGGTAAACCGAGTTTCCAGTACAGGCGCAATTTCATCATAGAAGCTAACACCAAAATTTAATCATCAAATTTGACTATCTCAGCGAATTGATATGATGGCCCGAAACGAAAAATATTTGCTCAAAGGAAATGACGTATGTAACTTAAACAATACGTTTTCGTCGTTTTTGCAAAATGATTAATAGCAAGAATTTTATGACCGAATAATCATGAATTTTTGAAGGCCCGATAGGGCCGAATATGCGGAGGAGCTGATTGAAAAGAATGAAAAATGTCGAAAACAAGCGATCTTAGGCGTTTTCGGTTACGTCATAACTCGGATTTATTTTCATATATAGGATACATAGGTACATTATTCGATTTGGTATTTTTTTACTTAAAATATATCGATCCTCTGAATTGTTTTTTAGAAGTCTCATCTTGAAGCTAACGCTTACTATATGCTTTTTTAAGATGATCATTATAATTTATCGAGTTTCGCACGAGTGGAAGGGATTCGCAACGACCATTTAAGCCTGAAGCATAGTCTGAAAAATAAGCCAGAAACATAAAAAGTCTTCACTTTTCAACAAGCACATCCTTAAGCGATGTTAGCTTTTAGCCTATTATGTTCCATCTGTATATGTTCAAAAAAGCTACTTGTAGAGAAGCAAAGCAAGAGTCAACAACATGAATTATCATTATTTTGGACTTAAGATTTGTGCAAAACAATGCACATGTATCAGTGAAACGTGAAAAAAATTTTTTTCTGAACAAATAAGTAATTTGATGCTTTCCGTCCATCCCCAATTAAATCTAAAAAATACTACGTCATCAACGTTACTTTAGCAGGCGAAGGAGAATTAATTAGCCGGTACCTATCAAAATCATTTATTGCGATCGTGCTGTCTCTTCAGCTGATAAATAGCTTGTCTTCTTAGCTAAAAAATAGCTTGAAATCTTAATATGTTATAGCTAACTTGTATTGTAATATTTTTAAAAGCATGCTTTTTTAATATTCACGTGTAGTAACTCAGTAAATTCGTCAATAATCGGAATTCACGGAATTCACATTTTTGATAAATTGGCGACGATGACTTTACTTACTTAAAAATATCTAAAAGGGCAGACAAATTAAATCATTATTGATATCGCAATAATTCGATGCAGTTTTGCAATCGATGTTCGTTAGAGCGACGGGACATCGAGCGGATATGATTAGAGATCGGCTATGATCAATAACGATTCCTAAAAACTTTTTTATATCCGGAAAATGTGAATAATCTAAAGATATAAATTAATTGTCTAGTCAAATGTCCACACTTCGTATTTAGTGTAGGTACGCATGTTATCGTGTGCTAAGGTAAATATACGTTTTATCGTTTTTTTCTTTTGCCATATGTATGTAGGTAGTACATCTCTAACACGTGTCTGCTTAACTTAGCGTTAATGAGTCCAAAAAAAGAGAAAAGTGAGCAACTTTTAGGAATAGTAAGATCATTAGATATATAATTGTGATATTGAGTCGTACCCTAAATTAAAGATCGTTTTTACCCAAATCTGCATAGCATAAAATATACTTTATGCTTTTATCGTCCAATTTTTCTACAATTCTTTTCCGATTCCTGACGTGACATGACAACATCCTTATGTATTTCATTTTGATGGGAGCCAAGTTTCGCTCTCTTACCAGACTTGTGAGCCAGATTCGCAGCAAAAATGATGTATTCATCTGGTTTACCTTTTAATCCTTTTTATTTAACTGTATGCCGATATTTACCTGGCTTGACATAATTAATCATAGCGTATGAGATTATGAGGGCATATGCACCATTTTCGGACGATTACATAGCTTCCTCCCGCTATTACCTAAAATCATTCCTTGAATTACAAAAACATGTCATAATTTTTGTTCAAAAATTTGAGAAGAGATAAACAATATGCTCTGTATACTAGGACTTGGGGAGAACACCAAAACTTTTGGAGAATATTTGACAAAGACGATTGACTACGATTAAATAATAAATCCATCAAGCGATGCTCCCATAGTAAGTATGTA
Source organism: Mermis nigrescens (assembly GCA_036768485.1). NCBI lineage: Eukaryota > Metazoa > Nematoda > Enoplea > Mermithida > Mermithidae > Mermis > Mermis nigrescens. The sequence continues at coordinate 212,866 of JAVLUZ010000681.1, forward strand.
TGCTTTGGTATCTAAGGTACTCGTATCTGTAACTACAGTCCGTTTCAATTAGCATATGACCTAAGTTTTGCCACTGTAAATCGGTAAATTACGATATTTATAAATTAACCTAATTTAATTATCGTGATGCACTGCATGGCCGGTCTTGGGATCAGTCAGAGAGCTTCTTTAAGCCAAAATAGTTTCAAAAACTAGAATAAATACTAAGTGTACCCGCCATTATTACATTAATCCATAGTTTATAGTCAACTTGCAGCAATTTTGCAGAAAAATTTCAATTTTTATCGATTTTGCACGTCATTTTGACCCATTTCTCCCATCACATTTCCAACCTTTCCATTTCTGGCGCCTAGACACATCCCCCACGTGTACGTCTGATCGTGATCTTACTAGATGCACAGCGTGTCCGATCGTGGGGTTAGCCGACCTTGGGGTCAAAAATTGAGCTTTTTAGGCCAAAATGACGTCAAAAAATGGTAAGCGCTAAAATAGCTTTAAAACTACCTTATCACACTGTTTCTGTCAATTTAAAGTACTTTACTTACATACATTTTTGGCCTTAATTTTGCCTCATTTATTTCATGAAATTTCTGATTTTTCCAATTTTTGGGTGTCTAGACCCCTAACCCCCTCCCGCGTAGATATACGTTCGTGACCAGTCAGATTATTGAAAACATCTTCAAAATTACGCATAACTTTTGTTTAGTCACTCAACCAACCCTAACGTGCCTAAGTGCACGCCTGATAGTGATCAGTTTGATTCTGTTCAAAATAACTCAAAGTCGGTCGGTCGCACACCTATCGCTCAGCGACTAAGATCTTTTACGCCCCTCCCCCATTTTTGGCAAAAACTTGCTTATTTAGATCACTTTTATATGTTTTTTTGCTCCGGCCAAAAGTTGATGAACATTTGCCCCGCCTCCCAAAAGATAAACAGCTTTCCCCTACTTAATTTTGAGCCGTATCATTCCGTGCAACCTTGCGCATTCGCAACCGACTGTAAATGCCAGTTTGAAGTGCTGCAGATGTGCCATATGTCAAGTGACACGATTAATATGTTATTCGCAAGAAACGAATTTGTTTATTTAACAATACTGAAAAAAATCGAGTACACCAAACATTTCATTTAATCACGAAGTCCTCCTTCCATTCTTCTCAAGGGACCTTTCTTCCCGCTACAAGGCGAGTCGACCACGTTGGCGGCGTCGATGTTGATTGCTTGTCTGATTGGGGCGTTGTGATGTTTGCCGTGGTGGAGACCGCGGCGGCCATGGTAAGGATAACTGGGACGATAGTCTCTTTCGCTCGCGAACGCACATAGCGCTATTGCCTGGAACATTTTTGAAAAATTAAAAACTGTATCAAAAAAAAATTTTAAAAAATTTCAAGGAAAAATTCTGGAAATTTTGATGAAAAATTTTTTGCAAATTTTGAGAAAAAGATCGTAAATTTCGAAAGACTCTATGGTCTAGAAAGAAAGAATTTGATAAATCGAATTGAAAGAGCTAGAAATCTTTGGATTCTTCGTATTTGAGTAGGTATTTAGAACAAAAAAAGATAGCGCGGAAAATAAATTTGATCGAAACCGAACTAAACGAAAAAAACGAACAACCTCCTAAAAATTAGTCAAAAAGTGGGTAAATTTTAAAACATGTGTGATCCGAAAGGCAAATGCGCATTTCAATACAAATTCGATTCAAGTACTTTTTAGGGCGTAGGGTGCGGAGGAGAGATTTGATGAAAATCGACTCACTAATAGGCGAAAGAGCCGGCGGAAATCAAACTATAAATCATACATACGATGTTTGAGTGTAAGCAGTTTTTGAATTGTCTCTTAATCATCGTTTTTATTCTATTATTAATAGACATAGGCTTAGTTTAGATGCTAGAAGCTTTAAATACGCTTGGGTCGGCGACAACGCCGCTCAGGTAAGCATAAAGCTGATTGGATAGATGTACGCATTTTTTTAAAAATTTGCATAACTTTGCATATGCTTAAATTAGAACCATATGTTTTCCTCAAAGTTATTTTTAGATTCGTACTTAGTACGTTGAATATGCCCAGAATATTAATTTTTAGCAGAAAACCTTGCTTAGTTTTGCTACCACCTGATACTACCAAAATATCGAAAGTGTTGCGGTTTCAACCAAATCCGGAATATCCCGAGGAATAATGGATGGTTTCAAATCACGCTCCGCCCTATTTTAAGGCACTTATCTGTAAAGCTATTGTCAAGCTACGTTTTGGGGTTCAGTAATTTTGTTGCGATCTACAGGGTAAGTGTGTTCGGAAAAAAGGACACATTTTGTTTCAGTTGAAAGTCTACGAATATTGGGCAACTGAAAAAGATTTTATGCTACTTCATGTCACAATTCTCCCTAAATACGTTAGCAAAAAATTACAGTATATTACTCAGTTCTAATTGCTTGATGCTTTATTAACCAAACTCAACCACGAATTTACCTCTGTAAATTTTTTATTTTCACAATTTTTCATTTTCACAATGCATCGTATACTGCCTGCTGAATAAATCCTCTGATCAGGAAGTTGTCTATGACCTTTAATAAGTTTTATTTTATGTTCTAGATGTTCTCTGAATATTATGTAGCAATTTTAAAGAAAAACAGGCTTGCCGTTGGTAGTAAGGACCCAATTTTTGCACGAAATTTGGTCTTTAACATTTGTACAGAAGAGTATTATGCTTCAATAAATCAGCGACTACACAAAATCTATGCCAAAACCTGCTTGAAATGAATTATTTCGCTCAGAGAGGCGTCTCTTAGTCAATATTTATGCATTTTGAAGAAAGAACGTCACATAGCTTAAACCTGGTCTAAATTTTTTCCTTAGCAACTGTGCGATATTGCGACAAACTTGACCCTGAGAGAAATGAATTACTCTAAACCCAAAATTCTGCTATCCAGTGCCATCTTAAAATTGTTTTTATGTATAATATCATTATTTATCAATCTCCATCAAGCTACCCAGAAGAAATTTCTACATTTATATAAATAAATTTGTGTGACACTGAGCTTTATCTGGACGAACTGTGTTGTTTCAAATCTATTTTAGTGGAGTACACGTTTGAATATTTACTCTAGTATTAGCTATATTTACAGTAAGACAATAAACTCTTAGCACGAAAGTTTTATTAATTTGGCTTCGAGTTATAAAAAAGTTATCAAAAAATGAAAGTGTGACCTTTTTTCCGAACACCCTGTATATTCTGCAATTGCTCGTATTGGTGTATATAAAGGATCCCTAAGTTGTGAATTATTGCAAAGCTTTAATATAGGTATTTAGTTCAGTATACGATTACTTGTCAGTGCAAAGGCATAAAAATAGAAATTTGCATAAATTGCATGTTTAATATCACCAACGGGCTTTTGAGAAAAGTGAACAAGATATTCGCTTTAAAAATGTTTAAGATTTTCGGGAGACTTCATTTTTTTGAGAAAATATTTATGCACATTTTCATAAATCGTGAATTGTCGAAAATATGAAATGGACCTACTGAATCCTTAATTTTTCAAAGTAGAGTGTCGCTTTTAACGAAATAATTTCAGTAGTTTTGCAGATGTTCTAAAAGTGCATGTTCCATGCTTCTCATTTTTCTCATCTATTTTTTATTATTCACGTTTTGCTTACTTTTTTGTTTTTCCGTCAAAAATTTCTTTATTATTTTACCTTGATTTGACCTGAATAATTTATATGCATTGCGGAAAGTGGAAATTCAAGATCATTCTTCCTAGAATCAAAGTAAGAGACGGATTTATTCGAGTAACGAGCTAAAGCCGCAACTGTGTAATAATTGAAAAAAATTCGGAAAATGGAATTGAATGGGAATCTATGACGCCTTTTTTAATTGTTTTAAATTCATGATTGTGTTTTAATTAAATAATAGTCAATGTATTATTCTTACTAATTAAATTGATAAACAATAATTTTAATTATGTAATAGCCAATGTATTATTCATACTCAATTAAATGAATTAATGAATAATATTATTATAGTTACTTCGGTACCTTCCTAGAAATTCAAAGAGAATGCAACTTAAAGCAAATAATTAGCACAGACATTTTTTGAAAAACACATTATTTCTAAACTTGTGGCTTAAAATAAACGATTAAAATAGGATGAAATGCATGAAATGTGCAACACTCAAAACTAGATAACGATTTCATAATTTTTATTCTTTCGGACCACCTTCAAGGCCCTGCACTACCGAAAAATCAATAAATTTAACTTTTTTTCGCCAAACCAATTTTCTATGTTGGTCTAAATTCCAAACAGGCGATTCTCTACGTCAACTTTTGTCAGTTAGAGTGCCCACATACAAGCTGCGCATAGTTACTAATATTTCTTCATGAAAAAAGACGATTGAAAAATCAGAATCAGACATACAAACGTGGGGAAGGGGTGCTTAGAATTTTCCCTTAGAAGGGAGTTTGAGAAAATTTCTGGGAGACAATTAGACAAAATAAAGGCCAAAATAGTTTGAAATCAAAAATTTTTTTCAAAGCTGTTTCGAATTGAACAAAATCTATAGATTAACATAGTTGTTACAGTATTTTAGCATTTATATTCAATTTTGTGGTCATATTGTCTCTAAACTGCTCTTTGGCTGACTTATTCCAGACCGGCCATGCTGTGCATTTACAATCAAAACAAATTAAATGCTAAGCAAAAAATAAGCACAAGGTAAACTTTAATTTATAGTTTCTTACCAAAAGGATTATTAGGGCCCGCATTATAGTCGAATCGGAAAAGAAACTTCGTTTTTGCTAGTGCGATAGTATTAGCTAAGCTCAATATTAGCGCAACATTAGGGCTTTTTTATATATCTCCGTAGCATTAATTAATGCTAAACAATTTTATTGTTGTTTTATCAGAAAAATTTTTGTTTATTTTCAAACAATAAGCGACTGCGAATAGCTTCAATTTTACGCGCATGGAATTCCGTTTCATTCAGAATAACATGATTTTAGCGTAAATCGCGATTTATTCTATTGTGCTTTTATTGTCATTTCGGAAATTCTTACGAACGGCTTCTGCTACATTATGTAGCGTGCGTAAGATCTGAATGAAAGTTCGAATAAGTTATTGTAATCAAAATCATGATTTTTGCTGTTTTTACGGCACCATGCACACGATATAAAATAATAAGTTGTGATATATCGTAACATTAGTCATTTTGCTAAAATTTTTTTGAATTCTTACAGTTTTTCAAAACTAACTCTGATAGTCGGTTACGTACATGGACAGCAGCGTAATTCTGGGGGTTAAAACTGACAAAACCTGAAAAACATGCTGAAAATTTAATTTCGGGATGTCTATCGACTTTTGGATGTCTACTGGATTCTGCGGGATGTAAACCCCTCCTTCCCCCGAAACACCTCCACGCTTATGTTTGGTCAGTTACCGAACTTCACAGTGATCAGCTTTATATTAGTTATATCAGCGATGAAAAGAACATCGAAAATCTTTCATGTTTGACTTGTGAACAAACTTTGTATCCGATTTCCTCGATTTATCCATCAAGAAACAAATTCTGATTTTCAACTATTTTTGATTTTTATTCATTTTTAGTTCCTTGAAATATTTATTCTATGAGTATCAAAGTACTTAATCAGAATTTAAGGATAAGACGACAGATTAGCTATTGTTTTAACTTGAATTAATTGCGTCAACGATTTTTGATAAAAATTTGGCAAAGGGTTTTTCGAGGAATTAAAAAAAACAATCGATTACAAGCACACATGGGCGTAAGGGGAGGGGGAATTGGGAGGTATGCACCCCCAGAAAGCCTAATATCTAAAGAAACCAAAGTATCCCCACCCCTAGATTTCAATTTTTGAAATTGTTTTGTCTTTTTCGCAATTTTCTGATGCCAATGCATAGCGCTCGATGAGAAACGTTAAAAAATGGTGTTTTCCGCCATACCACCATTTCTGAGACTATTTTAGACCTTTGAAAAATCTTGCAGCCTCCCCAGAATTTTGGTGCTGCCCACCTAGTTACAAGTATTCATAATTGCATTACTTTAATTTTTTAATTTTTACCATCGTTGCGAATCCTTACTTGTGATCGGATCGAAATAATTAAAATATTAGGTATTTAAATTAAATTTTTGAAGCTGTTGATATAATAGGAAGTCATCAATACGACACAACAGACAGAAGGAAGAAGAAGGAGAAAGAAAAAAGAAAAAAGGCGACAAGTTTGTTATGAAATGAAATCTAAGCGATGAACGATCTTCGAAGAATACTGAATAAATAAATAACTTTCTTAAGCCTCAATCGCAAGAATTTCGAGATACAATTTTTGTAGCCCGATTAATTGTCCTGAAAGTCTTTTGAGCTCCAGCTTAACTGCTGAAACAATCATTGATTCGTTTTTTAAAGTATGCATAATCTGAACAATTTGTATTTTCTTCACGGAAATTCAAAAATAGAAAAATATGCTCTAAATATCAATTGTCTTGTGAAAAATTGATGCTGTGATAGCTTCCTCGAGAGCAAAAACATTCTTAATATTTTAAAAGTAACTTTTTTAGACTTTTTCTGGCGGATTTTGATCTTGTTTCCGGAGATGCTAATCTTGCTTCTAAAATCATATTTTATTTTATTTATTTATTTATTTATTTATTTATTTATTTACTTAACTATAATAATTACTATAATAATTATTCAATATATGTTCAGCTCCAAAACGACGAAAAATCTCAATGCATTGGATAATTATTCTAGGATAAAAATAAAGATAATATTGATTTCATTAAAATAATATTGGTGGATTTGCGTTCATCGAAATTCTAATTTGTATGTTGAATCATGATGAATTGCTTTATCAAAAGTAACAAGATTTCTCGAATGATTTCGATTTTGATAATTTTTGCTTGGCGCATGCAGAAAAAATTTTGCGATATGTAATGGTTGGACATCAAGAACATTCTGTTTTTGTTTGTTGTGTCATTGAAAATCTCAAAGGCTATACTGCATTTACCACCATACGTGCATGTGGGAGTTGGGAGAAGTCTAGACACCACCAAAATGGGAAAAATGATAAATTTTGTAGAAGAAGTTTGACAAAATAATGGCTAGAAATGGATAAAAGCGAAATTTTTCTTCAAAACTGCTTGAAATTGACCAGAAGCTGTGAAATAACGTAATTTTATTGCTCTTTTAGCATTTATATATGCTTTTGAGGTCATTTTGGCAAAAAAGGTCATTAACTGACCCCTCTCAGTCTAACTGACCATCTCTGATTGCAGTCATCATGCAGTGCATCTATATATACTACTACACACGGGCGTGGGTCTCTAGACCCCCAGAATCCGGCAGACCCCGAAATCGATGAATTTTCCTTAGAACTGAATTTTTAGTATTATTCCTGGCAATTTACCTCCATCAGACGCCAAAAACTTGGCTGCAGCCCGTGCATGTTTACCACTATCCATCAAAATCATTCAATTTTTAAATTCGATTAATGAAATGTGATTTTGTGCATAAAATTAAATCAATTTAACCATTATGCCACTATTCAAGTACCTCGAGCGCATTCGTAGAATCAAAGACGACCGCCATTCATTTCTCCTAAATTTGAATGTAACATTTACAATAGAACCTGCTATCTTGAATCTTGCTTGAACTATCGACTTTTGCTAACGAACAGAATGCTGGCCGCGATCAAGTATAAAGTTTACATACTAAACTTTCAATGTTTTAAGCAGGAATTTTGACAGTGATAAGGAGATGTTATTCATTTACCTATTTCGTTGTCTATTGTTCCAAAAATATTATAAACAATGCGAAAACTTTTTTCGTAAATCACTGTAACAAAATGGAAAACTAATCGATTGTTTGGCATTACGACAAATGAGAGCCATTGTAGACTTTTAAAAAATGACACATGCGATTTCATCAACAATATTTGAGAGAATTCTTGGGTTCTGCTTGATTCTTTCATCGCTAATTCTTTTCGGTTTCGATACAAACAACCGTTTTCTGTGATTTTTCATACACAAAATTGCAGCAAGTTCGGATGAGTTCGACGACTGGATGTTTTTGCCAGTTCAGCAGGCACTCAGACACGTACCTCTGGGGGGAATGGGGGAGGGGTTCGGACCCCCCAAAATTCAGAAAAATTGGAAAAATAGGACTTTTTAAACGTTATTTTGTGCTAGTTTTGGCCTTTTGGGGCTTAGTCCCCCCAAAATTGGTGTTGGTCCCCCAAAAATAGGACGACCAGCTACGTGCCTCTAGGCACTCAGCTGTGGGGAGATAGGGGGACTAGTCCCCCAAAATTTTGGAACTATGAGTATTTTTCACAAGGATCCCCTATAGGATAGATTTGAAAATTCTTGAAGCGCATTTGAAAAACTGCTGGAATAGGTTTTAGCACTCTTTTGAGCTAATAATCCCAACATTCAGGCACTTCGCGCCGCATTTGTTGTTCTTGCATAACTTTTGTCTTCTGAACAGCCCAAGTTTGATTAAGACATGGTAAATAGTCAAAATTTTCTGGGCTCTGTGCAAAATTATTGATTTTCCTAAGTTTTTCTTTGCAATGTGCCAATTGAGTACAAAACGAGTTAAATACAGGGTCAAGCTTGGACTGTGGAGCCATTTTATACTATTTTTTATATGACTGTAATCAAATTAAATTTGTTTAATAAAATTTTTTCCTAATGTGTAGCTCACTGATAAACGCTCAACAACACCATTATTTTCTCCTATCTACTATGGTCTGTTCCATTCCAAACGGCCCATTTTCGCTTTAGTGCTTATTACTGTAGCAGAATATTTTAGGTTAGGTTGTTGCAGCAGTTTGTTAGATGCACCATATGCTAAACAAAATACATTAAACATCAAGAGACGAGTTTGAAGCAACCAGCCGCTACGAGAGCATAGTATTCGAAGATGCCATTTGTGCTGTGAAAAATTTATACAGTAATAAGACTTTTAGCGAAAATAGGCCATTTGGAATGAAACAGACTATAGTAGGTGTTGAGATGGTTGTCATGTCTGGCTTCAACATTTTAGCCCCCTCCTTAAATTCAAAAGACCACCAACGTGCCTGCGGTTCAGGTCGGTCTCTTAGATAATATTACATTACATATTTTCATAATTTTTTCTGTTATCCTTATCAAAAAATGGTGCACTAAATCTGCGATATTACGTTTTTTATTCTTCCTCATTCGAACACACAAAAAATACTACATAATACGATAATTGATTGAAACGAGTAAGTATATCGCCAACAACGAAATATCAAAATCGGCTGCTCCCGAACTTCTTTCTCGATTTATCGTCGCACGGCGGGTGGTGATCATAACCGCAATTTTCTGCGATATAATTCTTGGCGTTGATGTCGATATCTTGCCTGAGGGGTACTCGCTGATGGGGTGGTGGTGGCGGCGGTGGTGGGGGTGGGGGTGGAGCTGGCTCTTCGGTCGGCTCTTCGATCGGTTCTTCGGCCGCTTCTTCCGTTTCCTCCTCGGCGGGTTCCTCGAAAGGCTCTTCGGTGGTTCTCGATCGGTACCGACTACCCTCGGCGACCATGGCGCACGCGATGAACACCTGCATTATAATATGATATTAAATGAATTGTATGAGTAGACATGTACGGGAGTTCGGGTATGGATCACCTACGGGCGTGGGGGTCTGCAACCATCCTCCGAGATATCGACGGACTCTCAAACCGACAGATCCCTAGGATTAAATTTGGTGCTATTTTTAGCGATTTTGCCCTAACGGATCCCCAGAATTTGGCTGCTGCCAACCTATGGTTTGGTAGGTCTACTGGACCCTAAGAAAAGAAAAATGAGAAAGTTAATGAGAAAAATGGGTTAAGGCCAAAAATGTATGCCATATTAAGCAAGGCATTATGAACATGTCTAAATTTTTAGGCGCTTCATGCAAAATTATTTATTTTCTGTATTGTTTTTCTACGTGATGAAAATAATTGGTAGGTACCAAAGTTAGTAAAACACTTTTTCAGAATAGACTGGGCCTATTTTGAACGACGTAGTTTTTTGCACAGATTGAATTTAATTATTTTTTTGTTGATTTCTTATTAAATTTATCTCCAATGTATAGAGCTCATTAAGAAACACTTTAAAATATAAATTTTTTTGCCTAGTTATCGAGATCATTTGTTTCAAAATTTTCGTCCCCCAAATCTAACAGGTTAGCCCGTGCCTATTCTTCAGCACTAATTCTTAAAATTATCGGCACTTCGCGGCAATGCTTCAGTTGGCGTTTATATATTGCTCTGGCACAAGTACGGACAGTAATCATCCTTTCGTCTACATAAATTTCAGGAGTTTTCTACCCGAAACTTTTTTCTAGGTTAATGAAATTCAGGCACTTTTTCGCCAAAAAATCGTTGAATATAATTTTGGACAAAAGTAGACAATCCAAAACGGCGAAAATCGCTATTAGCACGTGAATACAGGAGTTGCACTAATTTGTTACTGTATGGGCCAAAGCTGGGTTGCAGCCTACACTTATAAAAATCCTGTAACCGCCATCTTAGATGAAATGGATTACATAGATATAATAACTTTGTACACTGCTTCGGGCGTTCAGACAATACTTCTTAAAGTCTTGTGCCATGGTTTAGCCTGATAAATGGGCGTATGGAGAAGGGCGGGGGTGGCACCCTCCCCCTTGGCCAAAAATAATTTTGGACAGGTAAGATAATGCATGGAAGATTAATACAAATTGTCATATTTTTATTAGGAAACCTAAAAATTTTCGGCACTTCGCGCCGTACGATCGTTATTTTTTCATAAATTTGGCTCGAGCGTGGCCAAAAAACGTCATTTTTTGTAGCCTATTGAAAAGAAAATAAATGTTCTCTCTCGAAAAGTTCAAATTTTATGGGCTTAATGGATAGAAGTTGTTCGGAAATGTCGGAAAATGCACTTTATTTTGTCTGCTGCCAAATATATCCCGAAATATAGAGTCACCAATTCTCGGCCCCCGAAAAAATACTCCTACCCCTCTAATGTACATATTCATATTCAGTTTTCCGCCACCACTTAGAACGAGCGGCCCCCAGATTGTTTCTTCGCACAGGGCCATCGATAAGACTGGGCCTGACTTTGGCATTAAAAATCCACTAACTGACCCCTAGGCCGGCTTGTCCCCCAGATCGGCCACGATATGCATCTATAATGATAGCTGACTTTTAATAATTATAATTTAAAACACTAATTATCGAAAAGATACGCAAAGGTTTGGACGCTGATTAAGGTCGATACTGGATACTCTCTAGCAAGTTAGTTAAATATTAACAAGATTAAATATCGGAGATTATCTCTTTTAAAGAGCGATTGGATAAGAGACGGTCGCCAACTTGAAAAGCGTTTTTCACGATTTAACCCTTAATTTAAGCATAAAACTAACTAACCACATACATGTGGGAGAAGGGGAGTTTGGATCCCCGAGAATCCAGCGGACCCCCAAATCGATAGACCCCCAGAATTGAATTTTTGGTGCTATTCTTGGCAATTTAGCCCGATCGGACTCAAACGGTGTAGTGCCAACATTGCCACCGCGATACCCAACAATGCCACCGTCCAACATTGCCACCAGTCCCAAAACTGCCACCACGAGTCCCAACATTGTAACCGTCCCAACATTGCCACGATCCCAACCATAGGCAAAGCCAGAATTTTTATTAGGGGGATTTCGAAAATTTTTTACCTTAAAAATCGATAAAAATGTGTAAAAATGCATCCTAGGTGTAAAATAATGCCTCTTTGGACTTTTCACATCGTTCAGCAACAATTAAAATGCAAAGAAAAAATGTTTTCCCAAAATTTCTTATAGTAATGCCTCCTTCACACTTTGCAAGTTTTAATAAGCGGGTAGGACTTTAGATTAGAGAGAATTTAACGGAAAAGCTCTCTTTTTGGGCTGGGGGTCTGGAATAATACGCTTAAGCGCTCTATTCCCAGTGAGATCCTGAGCAAAATCCAGGAATAATTTTGTAAAATAAGCACTTAGGCCCGTATGCACAAAGGCCGATAAATTTAATCGGCGATTAAGGCTAATAGTAGATTAATCAATCGGAGATTAACGACCAATTAAAATCCGTATGCACAAACGCCGATTAATGGTCAATTGACTAATCGCAGATTAAATTTTTAATCGTCGATTAAACGCCGATTAAGAACAATTTTGATTGGAATTTCGGGTACTGGACAAGTCCAGTAGGTAGAAAAACGAGTACCTATTTTTCTGTTTGAATCGGTTATTTTTTTGGCATGCCTGGACAGGATTGATAAAAGCACGAAAGTAAAAACAGGGTGGGTGGAAGCTGTAGTTTTGAAATTTTTTGATATATTTGATCGTATTAATTAAAACTGCGAAAAATGGACATCAGTAATAAACTTCGTGAAAGAATGTAAAATTTTGACAATGAAAAAATCGAATTTCTCTTTGAATGCGCTTCCGAAAAAGCTGAAATTATCGAAAATAAAAAAACGGATTCAAAAAACGGCGACTGCTAAAAGCAAGGCATGGGGTGCTATTGAAGATGTTTTCAAAGCGAATCCCAACGTGAAAGATCGCAGCAAAGCTTTCGAGTAAATTGATTAATTCCCTAGCGCTGTTTTTATTCAACTTGTGTTGCGACCAAAATTCATCATAAGCGTAACTTTCTAGCGGATTTGCTCGTTCCAAAAATACCCTCCATGGAATCACGTTTTCCAAATTTTCGTCATAATTTTCGTCCAAATCGTCAAGAAAGTCAAGAACGTCCATAATCAAAGAAAACAGAAACCAACTGGCTCACAAAACGAAAGAAACTCACACTTATCGGCGTGTAAACCTGGGGAGGGGTAGGATTAAAATCTCCGATTACCACTAATCGGCCTTTGTGCATACCGATAAATTTAATCGTAGATTAAAGTTGTAGTTTAATCTCCGATTAGCGCTAATCGGCCTTTGTGCATACGGGCCTTAAATCTCGATTTATAACGTTAAAATTTTCCCAAAATCATCCGAATCTTATATCTAAAATTAGCTGATAAATTTATAAAATAGACTGGCACGAAGCGCGGAAATTTTCTGACATTTCCGTGCCAGAATGACAAAAATTTTCAGAACACATGAGATGCGAAATCTTTTGTAGACTTGTATTGTCTTGTTGTCAATTGTCATGCTAAGCAGTTTTTAAAAAGACGCAATCTGTACAAAGCGCGCTAATTTTCTGCATACTTTTTAATTTCTATTGACCATAAATGTTTGCAAATAGGTAATTTTTCTGACAGTGACAAACGCTTTATAGCTCTGTGTCGCCACTAAGATAAGATATAATATCCAAAACTAGAAGAAATTGGTACGAAGCTCCGAATCTTGTGGGTTTATTCTGAAAAAATCGTCGCAGAACAGCGTTAAGCAAGTGCATAGCTCAATGTCGAAAAATTCAAAATTTTGCATAGGGGAGAATTCCAGTGATCCCAACACTGACACCGTCTCAATACTGCCACCTGCCCAACACTACCACCGTCCCGAAATTGCAACCGTCCCAACTTTGCCACCGCGAGTCTCAACTTTGTTATAATGAGTCTTGGCATTCAACCACAAATGGGAATTGGACGGAGTAGGGCTTTAAACTTTCGCAGAATCCTACAGACTTCCCAGAATTGTATGTTTGGCGTTTTTTTCCACGATGTTTGACACACCAGGCCCTCTCCCAGTATTCATTTACTGCCCATGAAACAGCATACACATGTAATTTGAAAGCATAATTTATATCATTTTCACAGACAAAAATGCACATGGTTGGGGCCAACGTGGATAGATGAAACTAAGAATCTGTGATGGTGAAATCTTCAATTTTTCTAGAGAATGTCTTATTGCAGTACATAATTCTGAGAAGACTGGACGAAAATCGCGAAAAAACGCCAAAATGCAATGCTTAGGGGTCTGCCGGATTCTAAAAGTTTGGATTTTAAGGGAGTCAAACCTACCCACCCCCACTTAACGCCCATGTGTGATTGTAAGCCAAGATTCATTGCAGCAATGTTAAGATTCGCGGTGTCAACGTTGAGACCGTTGGCAGTGTTGGGACTATTGACAATTTTGGGACGGTGGCAATTTTCGGACTTTTGGTGACAATGTTGGGACTCGTAGTGGCACTGTTGGGACGTTGGCAATGTTGGACAGCTACGGAGAGCTTACTCTCTTCTCTAAATGTACATATAACATATGTATAAATGTTTGTATGTAGTAATGGAATAAAACTCATACCAAAATTAGCGCACAGAGTTCCCGCATATTTGCTGACGATTCAAGATTGAAATTCGTGCGATAAATAAACTATTTTAACCCCACCTATACGATGCACGTATTTATAACCGACGAATTAATTATCATTCTTTGAATAATTTATTGTTTGATCGCGCAAATAACAAACAATTTCGAAAACGAGCGCAAAATGTTTTTATTTTAAAAAAAGTGATGAATTAAAGTAAAAAACATTCTCCGTTTCGGAAGTTCATTTAAATAAGAATTAAGCAAACGCGCGGGTAACAAATATGAATCAGGGCATCAAATTATCCCATTGATAAATTTCGTTGATTTATCGCAGTGAGAATCGATACGCAGTTCGGCTAAATTCTCAAAGAAAGTTGTTTTGGCGCGCGCGATTAGAAACATCGGCTAAAATTGAAAGGTGCATTTTCAAACAGAAAATTCTTCGACCGGGAATTCCCGAATCGTGACTAATTTAAAAGCAACTAAAATTATGTAAAATTTAAAATTAAATATAAGATTATATTTAAAAAATGACGCAAAATGACAAATTTAAAATAACCATGTGTGGAATAAAAATGATATAAAATGTAAAGTTATATAAAATGATAAAAAATGATGACAAAAACAAAAAATAAAAAATGATGTAAAATGATGTAAAATATAAAATATAAAATGACGTGAAGTATGAAATGATGTGTAAGATATTTCGCTAAACTCTAGACAAGTGCAATGAGAAACATTGTTCAAATAAGCTTGGGTCTGAGTTTTAAAAATTTTTTACCGACGGTAAATATTCAGGTCCGCATTTTGAGTCTTGGAATTAAATGATTGATTGATAAATATATCCTTGTCCAGTGGCGGAAATGTACTATAAGGGGGCGGAACCCCAAATTTTCTTAATAGTGTTTAAAATTGACAGAAAACAGCAATTCATTACGATCGAAGTATCGGTGTTTTCGTCTTTTGGGAGACAGAATCATATGGGATGAGGTCATGAAATTTTGAGCTTTCTATGAAAAAGGCGCTAGTTAGTGCCAAAATCCGCACAAAGCACCTGAATTATACTCGAAAAATCATTAAAAGAAGTAAAAAATCCTATTAAACATAAACTACTCTGCTGACGTAAAAATAATGAAAATAAAGTTTTTAGGACGCCCAGAAAGTCTGCAAGTGTCATTAATGAGTACTGGCGCCAAGCGTCGAAAAACTTTGAAAAATCGTGATAAAAAATGGCTAAAATCATCAAAAATACACTTTATTCTCTATTGCCTCCAACTATTTTTTGACGACAGAGGGAGGGATTGGCCGCCCCTCTAAATCCACGTCTGTCCTTTCCCAAACTTCAGTGATGCTAATTCTCTCAAGGCTCTGAGAGAGACTCAGTTCCCTTCACACAGTCATGTCATGTGTGTAAGTGCGGTGCAGTGCATATACACACACACACACACTCATTGAACTCGTGCGCTGCTATAGCTTTCCTGTCAGCATGTTTTCGCTGTTCGGTTGTATTTTCCCTTCAGCTTGTTTCGCTGTTCGGATGGGCCTCCGCGCCTTTTTTGCGCTTTAACCCATCAAGATGACGTCTCATCTCCTGATTTAATAGCACAATTTTTAGGTAACTGAGCACTTGTTCGGCTCGCCCAAGCGACCGAACATTGCGCAGTGGCGTGTCTTCAGATCTGCCCAGTTTTTAGACTTCTCAGTCACATGTATTTGACAATTACATTTTGAATTATATTCAATTTTGAATTACAATTACAATTACTCAATTACATTTTTGAGTCGTGCTTCTGATTACTGTCGCGCTGATTGACCCTACTCAACCTCACAGTCCACGAGCGCGACAGTAGTAAGAAGCACGCGAGATCAAAAAGCATTAGTCATCAAACCCTTGATTCGACCAAACAAGGGAATGGGGTTTTGGGGTCTAGACTTCCGGAAAAAATAGAAAATTTTCTCGAGAAAATGAAGCGAAATGAAAGCCGAAAATGGGTGTTATTTTGTTTGGAAAATTTTTTTTGCATTTCAAAAGTGCTTTAAATTGATCAGAAACTATACAATGACGTAGTATTAGCGCTATTTTAGCGCTTATACCTGTTTTTGAGATCTTTTTGGCTTAAACAAGTTCAATTTTTGAACCACACCCCAGACCGGTTGACCACCCTCCAAAGATCGGCTATGCTGCGTATAAGTGGACGCGACTGTGAAAGGACCGTAGATTTGTATCTTGTTAAATAAGTAGATGTGATTAGGTTCAATAACGTTAGGGCAAAGTTTCTTTTTCATGGATAATCCGACTAATAACAGTTTATATGATTATAAATGAATTTATTACGTAATTAGCCTAAAACGCAGATATCGTAATTTAACCACTTATTGTCGATAGAAATTAGTAAACTCATATCCATATAGACTTATTTGAAACTTTAAAGTATAAGCATACATGTGGAAATAGAGGGTTAGATGGTAAAAAACGAATGGCATACTGGTCCTAATTTCAACGATTCTTGATTAAAAATTGGATGCGGTTTGCTTTATTTAAAAGATTTCTACCTCTGCAAGAATGTGATAAAGTTTCAGTTTCTCTGAATGAACTGTTGTTAGTTTAAAATAAATTAAGTGAAGTAATCTTTTCCAGATGTTTTGCAAATTTATTGCATCAAAGTTATCTTTACATCATTGTCCTATGTACAAGAGCGCGGACTGGCATCGAAAACAAAGTAGGTACCTATGAATACTGCGCACGCGCGGTGTTTAAAAAATTATGAGCTCACAAAATAATACATATGCTTGTAAACTTGTTTATAAAATCGTGTCTTGTTCCACGATTATCTTTATTTAGTAGATAAACTCTCCGAGCTCTTACTCATTAACTTTGCCTTTGATGGAGGAATAGGTTCCCCGAGTTTGCTGAAATGAAACTGATGTTAAATCAGGCTGTACATTGCCAAGCATATAAGCATGGCAACCCAAACTGGAAAGTAAAATATACTGTAAATGAATAAAATATTGTGATAATACAGCGCTGCCAGCTTGCCGATAAAAAAAGTTTACGCCCTTCAGCAACAGAGAAATATGGCTGTAATAGTTTGAAATTTTGATGAAATTTGAAAGTTCACACAGCTGTGCTTTGACAAGAATGGATCTTGTAGCCAGGCACGTAGCTGTGGGGGGACTGGGGGGTTCGGACCCCCCAAATTCAGGAATAACCAGAAAAATAGGACTTTTTACACGTTATTTTGTGCTTCTTTTGGCTCAGACCCCAAAATTGGTGTTGGACCCCCAAAACGGGAGGGCCAGCTACATGTGCCTGCTTGAAGTTAATGTGCTTAAAAAACGAGGAAGAAAAAGAAATTATTCAGAATTTAAAATTGAAGACTCAAAAATTTATATCGATTACACATCTTTGACTAACAACTTCACCAACAAAGATTATAACTACTTACAATAAATAAGTTTCTAATCGTTTCATCCTTGGTTTTTTTGAAAGCCTTCTTCGAATCCGAATATGTACACATTCGGATTCGAAGCATAAGTATTACTGCGTATGTAACACAAGAGAAAAACTGTAGATTGAATGCTACAGCATTCATGCAACATTAATATACCCTGCCACCCTGGTCCGCAACGTTATAACATATACAATAATGAAGTATAGGAGTCCGGCCCGCCCAGGCACGCCCCGGCCTGCCTGGACATGCCCAGGGTTGGGGATGGTGGTAAGACATGCCCGAACCTGCCCACAGGCCTAAACAGTCCTACCTGCCCGTAATACTCAGCAGTCCCTGGAGGGGTGTAGGGGGATCAGTATAAAGTGCAATTTTAAGGACCAATGTGTAAAGCGTGGATGAACCGGCCTGGCCCCAGACGTGCCCAAAGGCCCCCAGAGGGTCCCTGAAGGGGGTTTAGAAAACCGGTGTGTAAAGTGTTAGTTTGTGTAAAGTGTTTACACTTTTGTTTTTAGGAAGAAGAGCGGGACGAAGAAAGGTGAGTACCACACCTGGGCGTGGGGGGTTTGGGGGGTATGCACCTCCCAGAAACCAAAATACCCCCAGAAATCAAAATACCCCCCCCCAGAATTCAATTTTTGAAAATTTTTTTCGTTTTTTCGCAATTTTTTTGATGCCAATGGATAGTGCTTGATGATAAACGTCGAAAAATGGTGTTTTTATCGCCATACCATTATTTTTAAGGCCATTTTTCGACCTACAAAAAAATCTTGCACTCCAGAATTTTCTTGCTGCCCACGTATGGTGGAGTACCCGTTCGCGGTCAGCAGGCTTTGACAATGCGGAAGGGGCTAAAGCTGCCCGAGTGCAGTCAACCAATAGCTAACCATTTTTTATACTTTTTCTTTATTACAACGCCAAACTTTCTTACGAATTTATAATACAATCAATTTCATAATCAATAATCTGTGTGTTGCTATGTATCAGTTTTGTCTTGTATTCCGGCTTCATTTCTCCCCAAATATAATAGAACAGTCCTTCTTTGTAATTTGTCCCGGATCGCTCTAGCGAAACCGCAAAGTGCAAAAATCCGCGTATTTTTCTTTTTCCAGTCAGATTTCTGGCTTGACTGTACCATTCTGCGTCTATTTTCCATTGACCCTTGTGGTGATCGGTAAATCAATTCCAAAAATATGTGGCTATGCGTACCATGTCTTTCTTTTCATAAGTGTGAATGGATTCAAGTAGAGTACAAAAAACGATAAAGGACTCCATAACCGACTGCTCAGTGAAGAAAACTAATGAACAATGACCTCGTTTCCTATTTTTTCCCTTTATATACTTTTTAAAAATGGGGCTTCACCCCAACAGTATATCATAAATAATATAATCGTCGATACATTTTTCAAAGAAGTTTTCGTAATACTCTTTGTTTTTGTTGCTAAACTCGTGCCATAGGTTGCATAATGCTTTCAAATCTTCAGTCTCTATGCATCTTTTCAGTTCATTAACAAATACCTCTTTTATGCGTTAGTTTTTCTTTGTCTACTCTACCGTACTAAACAAGGTGTAAAGAAATGTGTACAAAGTCTATAAATACTAGTAATCTTGGGTTGATTAAACTTATGTTTTTCTTAAATCAAAAAAATGAAGGAAATTAAGGAACAGTCAGAACGGCCTATTACGGAAATTAAGGAACAGCCAAAAACGTCCTATTATGGACGTTAAGGAGCAGTTAAAACGTCCTTGAACTGATATGGAAAAAGTCGTATGGGAGGTCTATCAGGCCCATCCTCATCGGAGCAAGAATTTTTGAAGCCAATGGCGGCTGTTGGTAGTTGGTACGCTAAGAGTCGAGTTATGCCCCAGATGTTGCGATTTCAACAGGGGCAATGCAAGAAGCAGGGCAGAGAGTACTAAGGCGCTACTCTGAGCAGCTGGTCGAGGATGATAAGACCAAGCCTGCTAACTAAAAGTCTATAAATATGACTGCGTTTTATTTTTAGCCATTTACATATTTAACAATGGCGTCTCCAGGCGAACTCATCGTATCGTCACTTCGTTCTAAAGCTAGTCGAAATGGCCAATGCGCGATTCATTCACGTGAGGATATTCAAAAAATAGGCGCATTCTTTTGGTCATTAATGAGTCCTGAGTTTAAGGCAGAACGAAAGGAGTCCGAGAAAAAGGACGCCTTTTGGAATTTTGCTCAGGATTTCAAACGTTGCATCCTACAAAAAGATGTTGAAGAAATGTATGGTCTCTGTCAAGGATTCGATGCAAATGGAAAGGATATGTTAGAGCATTTATATGATAACTGTATTTTGCATTATTTTCGCTGTTTTTAGTATAAATATTTGTTATGACTATTAAAATGAAATAAAAACATAAATAAAAAGAAAAACAATAACAACAAAACTTTCTACAAATTTTGCATTACGCAACTCGAAATATGTCAAAAAATAAATCTATTGAATTGGATGTAATTGGAGAAAATGCGTTAATTATTATTTTGGTCCAAAATAGGTCAACTGACCTAGGACAAAATTCTGGGGCTACTTAATTACTGCTGTGTCAGGTTTCTAGGGCGTAGCTCCTAAATTTCTCTAGGTACAGACAAATCTAGGTCCGAGGAGTTTTTTGGTTGTAAGTATTTTGAGGGTCAAGCGGTTGAATAAAGGCGAATCGCCGTAGCAACCTGACCATGCGCTAAGTGTAGCCAGGTACTTAAGTCCCAAATGTACATATATTGGGTTCTGTTTAGGTACCTGTACGTGTGTTGGTTATCTCCTCAGGCGGCATGCTGTCCATTTAGATATCCGTACATACATCCAGTCACCCATCCAAACCTCCTATATTTACACTAGTGTTTACTGAATTTAGCTTGACTTATCAGTCTACTGTAAATTCTAAGTTCAGCCCACCCGAACCCGCCAATCTCCAAGTTTTGTATACCTAGTGCTGTGCATGTTTTTCCGGCAGCCTATTTTATTCTGATGAACACCACTATCTTTGCTGGTTGAATAAATATAAAATCAGACGCTATTTACAGAGTTAACGACGAGGCGGTGATTGAATATTTTGCGATTATAAAAGGACAAAAAAATTAAAACCCGATCGGGAGTATATACAATAATTTTTGACAATTTGCCATTTTGTGTAGACGATTTGATAGTCCTTTTTATACATTTCAATAAAAACGTTCCGCTCATTGTCCCTTAATATTTTCTTTTCAAAGAGGGTCATCATGACCACCTCTTCGCCTTGGACAAAGGCGAAGATCATACGTTTTAAAATGTCAAAATTGATCGACTTCTTGTTATCAAAATGAAGCCGGTTCACACCTCAAAGTGTTCAGCACCTTAAAGTGCCGACCGGACACTTTAAGGTACTTTAAAATGTCCGAGTTTACCTTAAAATGTCCAGGCCACAATAACGTGCTTAAAAGGGAGAAAAAATGTATTTAAACATTGAGATAGGGTATGCATCATACGTAGATGTGAAAGGATAGGGTTTGAACCCCCAAAATCCAAAGTCTCCAAATTGGTAGATCCATAAATTGAATTGAATAATTTAGCATTTTTTGCAGTTATGCTCCATCTGACTGCAAGAATTTGGCCCATTGCCTATGTAAAGTAGCAGGCATTTAACGGCCCAAAGTGTTGGGTGGGGGTTTGCCAACCATTGAGGAGTGCGCGAACTTCAATTTTTATTCAAAAATTGAAAGAATGCACCTTAAGTGGCTAGAAATCGCAAGTTTTTGCACGAAATTGGGGAGAGGGAATAAACAATTTATGTTTATTTGCATTTATATTTTTACATTTACAACTTCGGTTATGGAATCTCCACCCTTGTTACATGTATGAATGGTAGCATGGTAGGCAATATATATATAATGAAGTCTTAGCAGGTCTTTTTAGAATCATGAGTGAATGGAACCGCATGCAGTTTAAATTCGCAACATTTATGACTGAAATTCGTAAATATCGTCAATTGTTCCTCACAAAAGTTATTTTTATAATCGATTTTATCTCCAAGATCGCTAAACAACGCCACTGACGATGCAACAAATTTTTTGTAATGGATCGGCTTGCTTGTATTTATGTGCCTCATTACATTGAACGAGGTACGCATATATGTACATGACTATTTACCTAATTGTACAGTGAGTGATATGCGTGGATATATATGCGTACATATACTCAGCGTAAAAAGACACTTTAAGGCAGAGCCGGACACTTTAAGGTGCTCTATAAAATGTCCGGTCGGACTACTAAGGCACAGACACTTCGAGGTTTCGGCCACAATTCCGCCGGCGCCGTTAGCGATGAGGTAGCCATAGTTTTTCGGCCCACCTGCTGCAAATTCGTCGATGTAGGCGTCAGCCAGCGCCATACCCTTTCAATTTGTTTGTCATGTCGCCTAAGTAGCAACCCGTTTCAACGACAAAATCGTCCATTGGTTGTATCAAGTATATGATGGAATCTAAAAAGAGTAAGGAAGGACATAAGAGGTATGAATAGGTTAAATTTTTTCCAAAACATTTAATAATTACACAATTAAATAAGCCATTTACTAAGGGAAATATAAATTATTTTTAAGAGGACAAAATAAATATTAATAAAAGTATTTTTAAGACGAAGGAATACTTAACCAAAATTATTTATTATCTATGTAGGCATAAAGTTTCAATTAAATCAGTATTTAGGGAGGAAACAAATATTGATATAATTATTTTTAAGAGGGGGATACAAGCATACGTGGGCAGCATGAAAATTCTGGGGGGGGTTGCGAAGATTTTTTGAAGGTCAAAAAAGGGCTCTAAAAATGGTGGTATGGCAATAAAAACACCATTTTTTGACGTTTCAAATCAAGCACTATCCATTGGCATCAAAAAATTGCGAAAAAAACGAAAAATTTTCAAAAATTGAATTCTAGGGGAATTTTGATTTCTGGAGGGGGGAGGGTATTTTGGTTTTCTGGGGGTGCATACCCCCCAAACCCCACGCCCAGGTGTGGATCACAACTATTAAATACTTAAACGTTTTTGATATTTTTTCAACTGTGTCCATATATAATACTCGGGTGCCCAATTTTTCTAAATATGAATATAATTTCAGCCGCATCTGGGCCGTGACAAATGATGCAATTATTGGGTTGGTGTTTGTTAGTGCCTCGAGGAACTCGTCCACAATGGCGTAGGTGACATAGGCAATCGAGCCGCCAGTGAAATCGGATCGATTTTACTTCCTTTGTGTCATCTAAGACAAGCTTCAAAAATTGGTCCGGTTCTGTGAAGTATTCGTTCTGGCTCATGTTGTTGCGCTGGCCAAACTATAAAACACTTAAAAAAACGACAATTTTTATGCAATGCTGAGCCTGAAATATTTTTCCTCTATCGTTCTTACCTTGCCCCAAAACTATTCAACATGAGCTTGGAAGGGCCCTCATTGCCAGGAATTTTTTCGATCTTGGCCTTATACAGCTGGATGCCTAAAAATTATAAGTATTAGAACATTTCGCATTCACTAGGCCAACCATCGGCCTGCTGTTTAGGGTGTAAAAAGGTATTTATGTACAAGGTGAACAACCCACCTGATTTGGTGGCCGGATCGTATAACTCCATTTTGGTGTAATGCCAGATTTTGTGGATTTCCACCACCTGAAATACAAATAATTAGATTTTATAATTATGAAAAAATGAATTCATTCTTACTCTATAGCCTAATTCAAAGGCTTTGGATATTTCCAGACTGACCCATGATCCATGTAGGGCTCTCTCTTGTCAGAGTGCTGGCACTCTCCTAACTGTTGCTTGGAGCAGGTTGACACAGGGGAAACAAAAGTTTACCGTCAAACCTGTACAGGAGTACTGGGTGGTAGAAGTCTCGAGGCGGAACCACTACAAACTTGATGATGCCGTCATAGGGTTTTTCGGCCAAGTCTTGTCAGTTTTCCGTGATCATTCCCAGGTGTCTTAAAAGAATGGTAAATGTTTTAAAATAGATATAGTGGCTGAAAAAATTGAGTGCCTGAAATAAAATTTTTATTCAAAAGTACATCTCGGATAATTATTTTATTATACTGATGAATGATTACTCGTCTTACTTTTTAGGGAACACGCCCGTCTTACAAACCCACAGATACAATGAGCACACATTTATGTGGTGGATCCTTTCGCCTGGCTGGCATTTGTGATAGAATATAATGGTGTTTGTACACCCACTGAAAAATGCATCTTGGGGCGCCATTGGCGTAACAAAGTCGATGTTGGCAAAGAATTCTGCCATTTTGCCATTGGATTGAAATTAAATAAGAAACAACTACTAATCTGAAAAATACATATTTTCAAATGATGTAAAAAAACTGTTGTACATATTATTTCGAATTATCCATAAAATATACTCACTGCTATCTCCTTTTCTTAGAATCACATTCCCATTTTTCTATGACGGTATATCCCATGGGCTCCAGATCTTTGCATCTATCTATTGTGGCCTGGTAGGCTTCACTGTTTTAGTATGGTCGGCTGTCTGTTTGAATTGTTTTCATACAACGTGGACATCCATGATAGTAGCATCGTAAAAAAGTATTTAAGAATAAGTATTAATTCATATGTAAATCAACACTGAGTACAGATAACAGCATAAAATTATATACAATATATTAAAATTTCAAAATTAAATAACCATAAAATTCGTAGATTATGTATCCACATAATCCGTCCATGCGGTACTTGCCAATTTGAGCTTCACTGCCATTTGATTTGTGCCAAATTCGAATGTTTTATGTATTGGCGACCCATTTCAGCCATTTTAATGCAATTAAAGATTGGTTCTCATTTCGCCTGTATCCGCCATGAGGCACTATGCCTGAAATATAATATATTTTATATTTTTTTTTGTAAATTAATGTATGTTATTATGGCCGTAAATGTAAATATAATCAATTTTATACCCATGTGCTCCTGTTTATCAATTAATTTATTATATGCTGTTCTTACTTATACTTTCTTCAGCTAAGAAGTTTTGGCGGAAAACTTGATTTCATGCCGAGGCGATTGTGATACTTGTGGCAAACGGATTGACGACAGTTTTGTCCATGAAGATGTCCCAGAACGCCATGGAATATCAGGTAAGTATGTCGACATCTGACTCACAATATTTGAAGATGTCTTTTTTGATGTCGAATATTTGGTCCTTGACCATTTCATACTATTATTCAAATTCGGCCTTGACCTCTTCTATCATAAAATTCGGCGAATAGTATTCCACAGCTGGCATTGGCCCTACATAATTGGCATTTTCGGCCCTATTGAACCAGTGTTGAAAGAACCCCTCCTTTAATTCTGGAAAACCAAAAATCTTTGGTAGGGCACTGAGGGCCATGGGCAAAAAATTCATCATGTCGATGACACAAATTCTGGCAGCTTCTAATGACAATATTTTGAGCCCTGAAAAAATTCATTTCAAAAAAATTGAATTATGTACTATTGTAATTTAATAGTATATATTTATATAACATTTTTAAAATATGATTAAGTTAATTATTAAGCTCAAGCCTAAAATTTTTATACATGTGTATGGTAAAGTAACTGAAGTATTACACATTTATATAACATGAGTAAACACATACACACAATATTGTAAACTTAAATGCATTTCTATCTTTAATAATACCTCTCATGATGACTTTTGGCTTAATTGTCCTTTGTTCGTGTAGGTAGTCCAATATGAATTGGCCATCAAATCCACGAGCGTTGTGCGCCATTGCCATTGCTACACGATTGGCTTCCAAGAAGAGCCAATGGCCAAACTGCTCCAACGTATCATCATAAGGAAGATGTGGCGCTTGGCTCCACCACATTGATTGCAGTCGCCCGTCATGTGTTTTGCAGTTGTCACAGATTCTATATGTGACGCAGCAGTTGACCGCATGCTTCCAAGCGCAGCCCATAGTTGTTGTAACCAAATTTGATGTCTTGCCGGGTCTCGAAGTTGAAGAAGATGGATTGTGGCTTTTTAGGCCAGGGGCCAATTCATTTTCCACTTGGAATTCCAAGTCCCAAGTTCCAAGTCTTGGAAAAACGCGGAATTTTCCAAGTCTCAGTTTATTTGCTCCGTCATTTTCCAAGTCCTTGAAATTCCAAGTTCCCAGTTCCAAGTCTTGGAAAACCGGCTTTTTTCTAAGTTGTGATTTATTTGCAGCTCGGTTTTCCAAGTTCCAAGACTTGGAATTTCCCAGTGTTTTTCCCAAGTAAAAGTGCATTTTTCCAAGGGTCGGTTCATTTGCTTCTGAATTTTTTTGACTTGGATTCCAAGTCTTGGAAAATTTACTTGGAAAATAGCATTATTTTTTCCCAGTCAATTTTCAGTTGGAAAAATTTTTCCAAGCGCGTTTAGTCGATGTTATACATATTATTTGGCATTGTAAGTTTATCGGGATCTTCTAAATGGATGATACATCTGACGATGAGCAAATCGGTATTGCAAAAAATTACAATAGTTCTCGGATACTTATTCTCAAAACGTTTTGAAAACAGGTTAATCCGTTCAAATTTCGGTATTTAAGTTTATAATAAAGCTACTCATCTCAACTACAGAAAAAAGTACAACACCTTTAATATCCCAGCGTCATTTGCACCAGCCAACAGGGCCGTATTTAAGGGCGACGAGGGGGGAGGCGGCCGCCCATCCTTTTTGCTTGGAAAAATCTTTGAAATGTGACATAATGCATATAAAGACGAAAAAATCGCATGTCCTTGTCACGCAAACTCTTCAAATTTTTGGCGCTCCACGCCGGATGTGAAGTATTTATCAGAATTTTGGCCTAAACACGACCAAAAAATGGCACTTTTGGTATCTTTTTTGAGCGAGACAAAAAAGTTAATTAAAAAAATGTTTGAATTTTATTATCGTAATGGGTAAAAGCAACCGTTTGCGCCATTTTTCACAAATTTGTCGATGTCAGACATTTATTTCACGACGTTGTGAAATTCCCTGAAACGGCTATTGATTGTCAGCGATTGTGCAGCAAATTTTACAAGTTGAAAAATATTGGCATTCAGTTTGTTTTTCTGAATATTTCGTAAATTCTTGCGATAGCGTTTCTCTTTTGCACTTCTTTCCACGCCGCTTCT
The DNA here is from genome assembly GCA_036768485.1 of Mermis nigrescens. NCBI lineage: Eukaryota > Metazoa > Nematoda > Enoplea > Mermithida > Mermithidae > Mermis > Mermis nigrescens. The sequence goes on from JAVLUZ010000681.1 coordinate 239,729, forward strand.
TTGTCTTTATTCATTAATTTCGCAGGAAATGCTCCAAAGATTACGTCTCTTCTTTCCTCGATTGCCTTTAAAAACGCTAATTTTTCGCGCGTTTTATCGTTTGGTGGTTTTTGGCACATTTTAATCGCAGTGTTTGCAAACACAATGACATTCCACCAAAAAAAGCCTTTTCATCAGAGACGCGCGTGTGACACTGCTCATTGCTTTTGTCGTACTTACCTCACGCGCAGCGCATTGTGAACATATTTATGTTAATTAGACTTGGAAATTTTTAAATGAGCCCGACTTGGAAATTCCAAGTGCTTGGAAAGAGCAAAAAGACAGACACTTGGAAACTTGGAAAATTTACTTGGAGACTTGGAGAAAAAACGACATTTTTCCAAGTCGAAAACTGCTAATGACTTGGAATTTTTATTTGAGCAAATGAACTGACACTTGGAAACTTGGAAATTCCAAGTCTTGGAAACTTGGAACTTGGGACTTGGATTTCCAAGTGGAAATGAATGGGCCCCAGGTGGTATCCTGTATTGGCCGTATGAAACACTGGTGGCCTTCGCGTTTGACATTCTGCCAACACCTTTCACAGTAAAAATGCCCACATTTGTGTCCTTTTCTCGGCCGCTCTTTAGGATAATACCACAGCCCTAGCACCACTTGATATGGTCGCACACAGACTGAGTTTTCTGTTTTTTGGCGCCTTTGCTCGTTCTGCCCAATTGATGTTGTAGGTAGCAGTTGAGACTGACAAGACAAACCATCTAAAAATAATTTGAATAGCATAAAACGTTTTTCAAGCATGATGACATCCTGTTTTATTAATTGATAAATAACATTCTAAAACATTATTTTAATTTTACTTATAGTATGAATTAGGGATCGACCGGAGGTCCATTTTTTCTACGGGCCGGCGCTGGAGCTCCGGCCATTGTCACCATACGTGGGCAGCAAGAAAATTCTGGGGGGGGGGTGCAAGATTTTTTTGAAGGTCGAAAAATGGCCTTAAAAACGGTGGTATGGCGATAAAAACACCATTTTTCGACGTTTCTCAACAAGCACTATCCATTGGCATCAAAAAATTGCGAAAAAAACGAAAAAAAATTTTCAAAAAATTGAATTCTGGGGGGAGTATTTGGTTTCTGGGGGGTGCATACCCCCCAAACCCCCACGCCCAGGTGTGATCGTCACCTCCGGCTCTGGCCGGAGCCGGAGGTGAACTTAGAATTTTCAGTGAACTAGAATTTTCACAAGCCGTAAATATAATTCATATGATGTACAGTATATAGGTTTGTATAAATACATTGCTCATGGATAAGTAAAAGATCTGTAGAAGTGAATGTTTATTATCTAGCCATTCTAAAATGGAAAAGAATTTAGTTCTGTGATCTGTTGCTAGTCAAAGCCACTTCCAAAAATTGATAAACGTGCAAAATGCAGATATATCAGTGAATCATGTTGGTTTTCAACGCAAACTACATAACGTATGAAATTTATTATTCATTCCATAATGTACCTATTTCATCGAGCTATGCGAAAATCAAGAAGACGAACATGCAATAATGTTCTACTAGTTCTCTCCTCACCTATTACCCATGTTCTCAAATGACTGGTCTGGCAGTGGCGGTTGGGTAATCGAAAAAATCATTTATATAGCATATTTATATTTTTAGCTCCAATCTACACCGCTTTCTCGCTTGCCCTTATTGTCTGGATGCACTTATACTCGAAAAGTACCCAAATGAACATAGCATAAAGAGCTTAACAATGTGTCTGTATGTACTTATATCTACAATCTGTAATAGCTCAAAAAGTAAGTGAGCAGACTATGTCGCACCAAGTTTGTTATTCTGTCACTTAAAAGAGATTTATATCCATTTGTGCGCTGAATTAACGCCGACTCGGCTCGCTTTGCAATCTGAAATATTCTCGTTCATTATTAAGCAAAATATATGATATAATATCTCACCAATGGTGCATTCACAATGCCACATTAGTGTTCACATTCACAACTTCACTTAGTAAACCTGTGTTTGTACAAATTCACAAAGTAGGCAATCTGAGTGCTAAGCTTCAAAAGAAAAGAAGAGCGTTAGAGCATTGAATGATTTGGTTCAAAAAGCCTCCGGCCCTTTTTTGTACCTCTGGCCGCTGGAGGCCAGAGGACCAAAAAATAGCCGGAGGAGCTAGAGGACCGGAGCTGAAGCCGGAGCTCCGGTCGATCCCTAGTATGAATATCATTATCAAGTTTAATACCGTAACTACATACTATATAAGATTATTTAAATTATTCAAGCTATTGTAGATATTTTTTCTGAAAATTATTTCTAACAATTAACCTGTTGCATTTAGAACAATGCCACCATTCCTGGAATGGACACGCATTGGCGCCGTTGCACCCTGAACATTTGCCTCAATTGCACTAGTGCTGGTACCTGTTGCTATATCCTTTGTCGCAGCCATCACAATAGTAAACGCGGCCAAAGAAAGCCGGAACTCGCGTGATGACATCAAGTGCTCGTCGTGTAGGTATATGTATAGAATTTTATCCGAGTCGCCATCAGGGCCCTTGTATATCAGGTCGTTGGAATTGTCTGTCAAAAGGACCTTGATCTGATATCCATTGGCTGCTAGAACCATCTGGATTTTTTCAATTTCGGGCAATCCACATGGTCCATCATGATCCTTAAGTCCAGCTTTTTCCATTATTTCTTCAGCCAGCTGTTTCTGTATTGTACATCTGATAGCATCGCCTTTTCAAATCGATTCCCATTGAGGGTCTTTGTCCACATGGGCTTTGGCCACAACAATTGATCGCGCTAAACACAACTGATCATCGTTTTTATCTAAAATTATGCGCATAAATCATAGTTAGATGCCCTCCAATAGGTAGGTTGGGTGAAATTTTGGGCTTTAAATTGTTATTATTAGCAGATTTGGCCAAAAACGATCTAGTTTGACCCAAAATATTCTTTCTCATATGATTCCCGATGCCCGAGAGGGTACCCCTCTAACAATGCCCATATATGCAATTGTGATAAGTAATTCACAAAATGATAATGCAAATTTTTATCTATTCTTACAAATGTTTGTTCAATTTATATATTTAGAATTACTCAAAGAGGCTTTAAACAATTAATCATAAATGAAATAATAATTACATATTCATACGAATATGCAAGAATGACTCTTTTTTCAAAAGAATATTATTCTTTATATGCCTGGATGAAACAGCCGCCTGTGGCCACAATGTTTAAGGAACCATTCGTCAAAATTGATGATCCTCGTCCTTGAATTTTCATATCTGGAACGACCGCCTGAGCCTTTTGGACTGTCAATGACGATGACTTTAATCGTCAACTGTTTGTTGAAATCAAATTCACAGTTCGAATCTTGAACCCGCTCGATGACGCTTAAAATGCGATGGCCTTGGTGATGCTGCAGGACTTGAACAGCACTAAAACTCGCCGATCCAATGATGGATGGTCCAATTTGACGCCAATATGATAATTGGCGTCCACCTTAATTAAAAATTAGTGTTTTATTTATATAAGTATTTTAAAATAACACTTAGTATTCAGAAATAGATCATACATATTCATTTTTAAAATTTTCTTTTTTAAATGACATGTTTAATGTTATGATTCAGAGAAACTAAAAAATCATATATCTCCGTTTAGAGTATGCACAATGCGTTGTTTTGTACAATAAGTTTTAACACCCCTCGAGTTTTACTAAGCTTCAAAACTATCAAGTTCTATTTTCAAATTTACCAATTCCAGTGCTTTCTTCAGGGCATTGTCAATGACTGCCGGCAGGATTGCTCGAAAATTTTCGCGCTCCATTGGACGTCGTATTCAGATGATGTACATCTTGGCATTGGCATTGAATTGACAAATGTGTGTACGATCAATGGCAGCAATTTCGAAGTAGTCCCTCAACGGCCAGGCCAGTTGTGCTGCCAAAACAATCGTCAAAATCTTCACAGAAAATCGCCCGCCAAAACTCTTTGTATCCGAAATCTTGACGATCCACTTGGCCCAATGTTAGGTATGCATCAAAAATGTACAATGAAATATGGGACTCACCTTTTCAGAGCCCGCTATCAACGAAGGCCTGGAGGACCCCTTTGGTGACTGTTGGCTTGATGGGCTGCTTGCCCCCTTGAATTGACGTGTTCCAAAATTCAGCTGTCATCAGCCCTACCATATTCTCTTTGGTGGCTATTCTTTGCCATTTCGCATTGATAAGATAGGGATCATCAACCCATATTTTTGATCGGATAATTTCTTTCAAATAATCAGCCATTTTGCTAAAGCTATTTTTTTCTGAAAACAAACACTTTTTGGTTCATTTTAAAGAATAAATCACTGTTTTTTACAAAATACAAAACGATTTACATAAAATCAAAAATCTGTGAGGGGGTACTCCGCCTACTAGAGCACAAAGCTCGAGATGAGGGCCTTATTGACGACCACTAAGTTTGCCGTACGGCCAAGTCAAGTCGCCTCCCTAAATGAAAATAACCTAAAATGTATGTAATAAGCGAAAATGGAGGAAAAAGTTTAAAAAAATTCTATTTAATCCTTTTTCCCTTTCAGTAGCTTGAGGCGTTCTCTTCTTTTGGGGACGTTTCCATCAAGCGACCACAAAGTTTGCCTAATGGCAAAGTCGAGTCCTTCAATTATTAAAACACATTATTTTTAATAAGAATAGAAATTTTAAAAAAATAGCGTTTTTTGTTAGGTGATTCGTGGCGCTCCGTCTTCTTTCTTACCTGAAAATATAAATTAGAATAAATTGCATAATTTATGTCCAATGAATAATAAATGACCAGCATCTTCGGAAAAATTATTGAGAATGAAAATTTTTATATCTCTTTAGTATTTATAATTTTGAAAACCCCTCCTTTAATGAAGGTCATCGCTGATTGTTCGATTGAATATATCTTAAACAACCCTACTATTTTTGATTGGTCGATTTGAATAAAACAAGTCTGTGTAGGAATTATGACTAATCGCATTTTCAGATAGAGGAGAGATAATTTAACGCTGAATAAATTTAAGGAGTAATGACTCATCATATTATAGGGGATATTTAACTAAATAAATCTGAACAGATATCTGATATAGAGGGGATAATTTTATAAAAATAGGTACCTATGTATACACGAGGGTTATTTTCCCTAATGGTCACAAAGACCATTAGTGATCAGGGCCCATGTCCAACACATCTAGTTATAATGTAAGGCGAATAATATACTGAATGAAAATAGCCAACAACACCATAATTGAATATTTTATTTGATGAAAAAAGAGACTACAACGTTAAATATTTTTTGATTCAGCAATCTTTCGCCTTGTGCGACCGATTGCCACAAATCTTGCATTTTTGGACGCGTTTTTTGCCCAATCTGAAAAAATAGATACTTGCAAGGTATAATACAATTAGATATTATAATTCGTATTATTAAAATTAAGCGAGCATTTCTAAAATAATATGTATGTAATATAATCGATTTTTATTGACGGTTTTAAAAAAGAGGTGAAGTACTATTATATGAAACAGATATGTACAAATAATTAAACAAAAGCTTATAAAATTTCTGTGCTCAATAATTTTTAAATGTGTTTACTTTATTTTAGATGACGAGGCGTTCATTTGATCGACGGCCCGGATGGCGAGGCTTAAAACAATTAATCCATAAGTAAAATTGTCTAAATACATGTATGGAAATTGTTATTTATTTTAATTAATTTTAAATTTGAAACTGTAAATTTTTACTGGGCAATTAAACGGCATAGGGTGTCCGTTTCAACGCTCTTACACTTTCTGGCCAAATGGCCCGCTTTTCTGCAAATATAGCATTTTTGAGTTTCCGCCATTTAGAAATAATGCTAAAATAAAAAACTGTAATAAACTCAGACTTTTGATAAAAAATCTTACTTTTTCTGAAATAAAACGATGTATGATATACAATAGAGAGTATTACTGCATAAGGGCACGAGTATGATATTTTGCACTGAAGACAACTAGCAAACTTTTTATTTCTTCAAAACACACGAAAATACAAAAAAGAGTGAAAATGTAATAAAATGTTTAAATTCTAAACAATTAACTAAATGAGGATTTATTCACAATTCTGAAGTTAACTTATATGCAGAAGGAACTTTCGAAAAATGAAAAACTATTTACAAGGACTTTGTACAAAATAATATAAAAAACTATTTCTCACAGCAAGCAGGTGTAAAGTAACAAAAAGCTTGAACAAAAGAACAGCTAACTATATCACAAAAAACTACTTACAAAAAAACGTAATAATTATGAACAAGAACACTAACATACAAAAACGTAATAATAATTAACAATATTAAATAAATAAAAAAGCACGTAATGGCAAACAAATCTATAATACAAAACAATAACGTAGAAATTATAAAAAAAACAACCCGGAATCATAAAAGCTTAACATATGCGATATCCTACAAATAAGAAATGTAAACTATTTAATGTGTATAACGTCGTCCTTGTACTTATTCATTTTCAGCGCATGATCAGGGCTTATGTCGATTTCGGCGGGATGTCCATACCATACCCCTTGAAATTAATTGTCCGGCTTGCTTTTCTTATCAAAAAAAATGATGCATTATTTCGAAGGAACCCATTAGTCAACAAGCTGGCCGTGGAGCGAGCTTAAAAATCATTCTCATTTTCAATGTTTATATGTGTAAAATCCGTCCCCAATATGTAGGTCTAAAAAATAAGCTGAAAACGTAGAATTTAGCCTTTCTTCTTTCAATTTTAGTACGTTACAATAGACTACCACCCCTCTGGAAATCCTCTACTCCATCTCTGTTTGTAACACATCTTTTAGCTTGTCTGCAATTAGAAGTTTTTCACGAATTTTACTTCCTATTTATGTATACAAGACTAACCGCACTGGTCTGTTGGTGCATCTAGCCTTAATGCCGGCTTCGGCATCAAATAGAGTGCCTTCCAATGCCATACGGTAGAGATTCGGGTCAATGACCATCAGCGGATAATTTGTGTTTATCATAATGGGTGCCCTGTTTATAATATTATATATATTAAATAATAGTTATATAATTTATATTGAGTTTTATGTGTATGCAATAATATTATTATTATACTATTTATTTTTATTTGCTAATTTCTGTACTTTATGTTTGCAGTTTCATCGACTGATTGATAATTTTGCCGTTGGTTGACATCGATTGGCCTTTTAAAATCGGCGTCGCCTTTTAGTCTGGAGTCGTAGTAACTTATTCAATGCTGCGTTATTATTCTTTAAATACTCGAATTTTTTGGCCCTCGATTATAACGGACAATCGCTTATGACATGGCCAAATGCCCGGCATTTATAACAGCAACGTTTTTTATTCGGCATAATATAATTGTTCACTAAATAAAAAATGATTTAAGATTACAGTAATATTGCTAATTATTTGCATATTTAAACATATATGTCATAGCGAGGTAAAAAGGGTTCCCCTTCGAAACTCATCTGTCTCAGTCTCTCAAATGTGAAGTAAACTTTTTTACCTTTATTTTTCAATTCAAAGCGGATAAATTGTTGCGATTTCTGGGTTTATTCTTAGTTCAATCACAACACGGATTTTTGTCGATTCCCTACTGTTTTTGTTAATTCCTATGACTGGTTTTGCATCATAATTGATAACTTCGCGAAAATTTCCGTTGAATTTATCACGGTCCTGATGCCCCGGCGAGTAATCAATGGCCTCGGCTATTAGCTTTGCAAAGTTCGTCAGACTCAAGTGTGAAATAGGATGACGAATTAGGACGGGTCGAGGGTGACAAATGCTTTCTTATATGATATTCGTAATTGTTTGGCGTTACGATTGATTTTTTGAAACGCTTCGTAGTAATTTTGGTCGGAAAGCTCATAATTTCTTTTAAAGAAACAAAAAATATACTTAAAAAAGTATAGAACACATTCGAGCTAATTAGGACATCCCTTGCGTGAAAATCTAAAGTTAGCAAAAATTTCCAAGTTTGATAATGTAAAAACACTTAAATATACTAAATATTGACTTTTGATTTTTGGGATCCACCAGATTCTAGGGGATCCATCACTCCCCTCCTCTACCATCCGAACGCAAGCTTTTGTTTATATGTATACGATATGTGCATAATACAAAATGTACATTTTAGATAAATGACCAGCCGCAACGTTTCTTCCTATCCCACAAGCCGCGAGAGCCAGCGGGGTCACATAGACCGGCGCTGGTCGCTCGCCTGCCGCCGAGAACCAACGTGGTCACATAGGCCAATGTTGGTCTCTACAGTGCAACCAAGGGGGTCACATAGACCGGCGTTAGCCGCACACCCGGAAGAACCCGTCGTGATGAGGTCACAAAGTCCTATACACGACCGCCCGCCAGGCCGAAGACCAACAATCATATTGGACCTCGGGCCGAGCCCAACCATACCTTTGGACCTCGGCGAAATGAGGCAGAATCGTACTTAATATATCTTCTAATTTCAACTTGAACTCAATAGTTTCAAAAATTGAATATTACTATTTTCGTAGGATTTTTTGGAATTTTACACCCAAAAATCATTTTCATGCGTTAAAAAAATATTGCAATGTTCCTTAGAATATAGCGCATCTTTCTGTGAAAAATTTATTCGAAAAGAAAATTGTTTGTCAATTTTAGCTAATTTATGCAAATTTATACGAATTTTCAAATTTTTCTGTTTTTATCATATTTTTTGAATTTCTGCACCCCAAAATCACTTTCTTGCGTCGAAAAAAATATCGGCTTGTTCCCTACCTTATTCTGCATCTTGCTGTGACAAAAGTTTTCGAAAAGAAAATCTTTATACCGGTTTTATGCTAATTTATGCAAATTTATGTTAATTTATGCTAATTTTCAAATATTTCTGTTTTTGGCCAGATCTTTTTAAATTTGTACACACAAAAAACCATTTTCTTGCGTCGAAAAAAATATTGTTATATTGTTACGATATACCGTGTCTTTCTGTGAAAAAATTATTCGAAAAGAAAATTTTTTGGTAATTTTATGCAAATTTTATGCTGATCCATGCTAATTTTTACGAATTTTTGAAGATTTCTTGTTTTCGTCAGATTTTTTCGAATTTTTACAATGGGAAATCGTTTTTTTGCGTCAAAAAATATTGTAATATTGTTACATATAAAAGATATAAAAAAACCGCATATATGTTAACATTTACGTGAAAAAATTATTCGAAAAGAAAATTTTTTGGTAATTTTATGCAACTTTTGTGCTAATCTATGTTAATTTTTACGAATTTTTAAATTTTTGTTTTTGCCAGATTCTTTATTAGCGCATAAAATAATAATTTTTTATCGTTGAAAAATCATTTTAGTATTTTGTTTTCTCCGGGGGTTGCATGCCCCCACGCCCATTAGTGGCGGCAATGGCCGATTTTTTTATATTCTACAGAGAATGACTTACTTTTTCGCACCCATTTTCGTCGGGGCCCGGCAAGGGTCTAAAATGCAAATAGAGAATATTTAGCTAAAAGATCAACAAGATCTAATCTATATACAATCAGCCAGTCACCATATACGCTAAAATTTTGGTCCGAACAAAAATCAGCTTACCCTAACCCAAGAAAGACGATATACCCAAATCTTATATGTTACAATCATAACTCGATTAATCTAAACACAAAATTTTGATATTCATTGGATTCGGCGGATATCAACGTTTGAACGATGTAAGACATTTTGTCCAGCTGCCAGAAGTCTGTGCACTACGACCGTTTTGTATACGCTATTAAAGCAGTTTCTAGTGGCTTGTAGGATAGCTTGTAAAAAAATCACCGAGTGCACAGACAGCTGGCAGCTGGTCGAATGATTTTACACGATTTTCGTAACGAAATTTTTATCTCAATGTAACAAGTCTCAAAATTCTTTGTTCATATTAGCCGAAGTTAAGATGTACATATAATATTAAGGTTTAGTAAAAGATTTAAAGGTTAAAATTTATAACCTGAATAGGATAAAATGACGATAACGAGGATTTCGAACACCAGCAATCCATACTTCCAAAGATCCCTGCCTTTAATTTTGGAAATTTTGTTTTTCTTGTTAGTTTTGGATAGCGTTTCGACACGAATTGATGAGATACGCCGAAAGCTGTTGTTTTTGTCTATACCAACCCTAATCCCAAATTTAATTATATTTTGCACATATGTAAGTAAAGCATCTCAAATGTGATTTCCCCTGCTTACCAAACGTGCTACAAATAAAACACTGCATTGTTTATGATTTTGCTTCGACTGAGCGTTAAATAGGTACATACTAGCTATCATACCTGAGAAATACATATATATCATGACCTTTATAATCCATCTTTACTGGAACTCTGATCTCCTGAAATATTAAATTATGACTAGAAAAATTTTAACGAATACAATAACGTTGAAGGGTCACATTATCATCATCATCATTATTATTATTATTATTATTATTATTATTATTATTATTATTATTATTATTATTATTATTATTACTATTATTATTACTATTATTATTATTACTTATTAATTATTGATATTATTATTATTATTATTATTATTACTAATTATTTATTATTATTATCATTATTGTTATCATTATTTATCGTTATTATTATTAGTATTGTTATTATTGCTAGTATTATTATTATTAGTATTTGTATTTATTATTATTATTATTATTATTATTATTATTATTATTATTATTATTATTATTACCGGCTGCGCAAACGTGTCCAATAAGAGTCTGGCTCCCTGCCTGAATAATAAAGAAAAGTTTATTTCATATATTGAATATAATATCAGTACGACATTTTCCTCTTATCAATTTAAAAAATATACAGGTTAAATCCTGATGCTAAAATTAAAGTTAAACTAAAGTTTAAAAATGAAATAGTCAATTCGCAGCGAAAGCTAAAAGACCTTAAAGCTAATTATTACTCCTGTGATTACAAAAATTCATGAAATAAAAAAACACGATAAAAAGATTGCTTACGCCTTGTGGTGATTTTAGTAGTCCGATAACAGGTAACCGCAATCATCAAACAAATTATGGTTATAATGAGCACACATAGGCAAATGAGGATGTGTTTCGGTACCGAATCAACTGCAAGCAATGAATTATGTTCGTAATTAGACTACAGACGTTCACGTATTAAAATTTGCAACTCTTTCGAAATTTTCTCACATCTTTAAGTTTTTAGATGTTTTTTGGTGTAGGAAACGACCATCGAAACGGACCGAAGTTCAAAGCAGCAAAGCTAACTAGTTTAAAATAAGAGGACCTCTAAATTTTTTGGCATTTCTGACTTTTTTAGTAGAAACTAGCGCTATATATATATATATATATATATATATATATATATATATATATATATATATATATATATATATATATATATATATAACTAGTTTGCTATATATATATTTTTTGTATATATATATTTCTTTTAACTAGTTTGCTATATATATATATATATATATATATATATATATATATATATATATATATATATATATATATATATATATATATATATATATATATATATATATATATATATATATATATATATATATATATATATATATATATATATATATACCTTGCATCATTATCAGCTGAATCACTCATGGTTTAGATCAGACGAGTTGAAAATAGCATAAACAAGTTTAGAAATTTCGCGTGCATAATTTATTGTGTTATTGTGTAGTGTCGTTTTCAAATTATTGTGTGTTCGTAAAAGTTTTACGCCTTGTAGCGTACTATTATTTCGCTTAAACGGCATCAGATTACATGAAAAGATTTTAGACTTGCACGCATTTTTACCAATAAATCCTTACAATCTAGTGAGACAAATTTATACCGCAATTTGTTTTTAGATGAATCAACCTTACAATATTTCAGTCATTTATGAGATGTAATAATATAATAATAATAATAATCCTGAAAAGCAAAAGTTCCATAAATACGGTTCGATCAATCAAAGCCTAGTGAATTAGTCTGCCAAACTAGCAAAACGTTAGAGGGAGTCTATTCTTTTCTTTAACTGAAACTGATCGATCCATTCTTCTTACTTGAATCATTATCCGAATTGCTATTGTTCAAATTTCTTGTCTGGATGGAACATAAAAAATAATTCTCGAAGTATCTATTTGTATGTATCTTCTTGCAAAACAGCAAATCCAAAACAAAAAACATCTTTTGAAATTTCGTCCGCAGGCACGTAGCTGGCCGTCCTATTTTGGGGGGGACCAACACCAATTAAGGGGTAGTAAGCCAAAAGGCCAAAAATTAGCACAAAATAACGTTTACAAAGTCTTATTTTTCCGATTTTTCTGAATTTCGGGGGTCCGGACCCCCCATTCCCCCGAACCTATGTATCTGTTCATCCGGCAAACATACCTACAGGAATGCCACAGAATGTTAAACATATGCTTTTTCTGAAGCAGAAAAAAAGATCGGAAGAGACACGGATCCGCTGGACTTTTGGCGAACAAAAATGGAAACTTGCCCGGCCCTGGCATCGCTGGCAAGGAAATATCTAAGCCCATCGCCCACGAGTACCCCGAGTGAAAGCTTGTTCAGTACAAGCGGCAATATTTGCTCGGATTCCCGTTCCTGTTTGCTGCCTGAGCGATTAGCAACGCTAGTGTATTTGGCGAAAAACTTGAAGATTATCGGTTTTGACTTTTAAATTGCTGCAGCTATAAACGTGAATAAGCTAAATTTCTGAAACCAAAGTTGTGACAAATCTTTTGTTATACATGAATGATATGCACAGGCGATTATGCGCGATTTACTCTCAAAATATCGCCAAAACCCGAACAAAAAACGTTGAGATAATCCTTAATAATAGGCTGAAATTTGCATATTTTGGCATTTCCCGGTGCATCCCTAATATATATATATATATATATATATATATATATATATATATATATATATATATATATATATATATATATATATATATATATATATATATATATATATATATATAATACACTTTATTTACACCTTCCACACTCATTGCTAACTCGATATTGAGTTTAAACAAAAAAGACGGGCATCGAATTTTTTAATTATCTATCGATTAAAAAAACCGCATCTAGTCTAATACTCCCCTCTATAAATATATTGTCCGTTGATATGACCGCCGTTGTGATTGATCACTGGAGAATAAAGCATTATCATTAAGTAAATTGAATAAAAATCAGCAGAATAAATTTATTCTCAATAACATCTCTGATGCTCAAGTCGCATCTACTTACGAACGGGGGAGGGGTTGATGATATGAATGCTTCCACAATCTGATATACTTACAGAATTCGAAAGACCCCATAATTAAGTTTTCAAAACAATTTTTCGTCTATTTCGTGAGTTTTTGATACTATTTATTAGAGCTCGATAAAATACGTTGAAAAATGGTGCTTTTTGTTCCTAACATCAAGATTTGGAACCTTTCAGGCCTTTGAAAATTTTCGGAAACCCAGATCCCCCCTCCCCGAATTCCGAATGGAGGCGCCGTCCATGTCTCGTCAAATCGCTTTAAAATATTTCTGCTCTTTTCGCTGAAATATGAGTGCTGATACCCAAAAGACAATCAATACATTTCGAACTTAGTTTTGAAATTATTTCATCTTGCATTGATTCCGTAAAAGGCAATTGACACTGCTAAAAAATTACTCCATTGCAATGCGTGAAACTTACCCTTTTCTTGACTATTTACAGAAGACACGCCTGAAAGAAAAATGAAAATTCATATTTCTTTGTTGATCGAATGAAAGTTTTAAGGAAGTTTTTCCCCGTTTATAGCAATAACAACCGTATTCTTTTAGTAAACGACGCCAAGTTTTAAGAAGTAAAATTAGCACAGGTGGGTGAGCTAGGGGTTGCATGAAGGCGTTGAAATCAGAAAACAGTCATATACAGTATATTAGCAATCAGTGGTCATAAAATGTATTTTATAATAGTTAATATATGCATAACGATCAGATATTTGCATAAAAGGAGTTTTAGCGTGGAGGGCTTTGGATCCACACGTAGGCGTGGGGGATTTGGTGGTATGCATCCCCGGAGGCCGAATACCTCCTCCATAAACCAAAATACCCATCCCCAGAAATCAATTTTTGAAAATTTTTTAGTTTTTTACGCAATGTTTGATACCAATGAATAGTGCTCGATTAGAAAGATTGGAAAATAATGTTATTTCGCCATGCCATGCCACCATTTTTAAGACCATTTTTGACCTTTGAAAAATCTTGCACCCTTCCCCAGAATTTTGGTGGTGCCTATGTATATTTGCAAAACTGCGCCACCGACAAAATCAGGTAGACCCGAAAAGTAGAATTTTGTTGCTTTTTGTCGTTTCGCCCCACATAAGATTAAAATTTTTTTGATATCCACGTAGTGATCACGACCAGACATGCATGCAAGGGACAATCTGGGGGTCTAAGACCAAGCATGGGCATGGCATGGGGGTTTGGAGGTATGTACTTCCAGGTTGAAATCCCCCTTCTCCCAGATTACTGTAGACCCCCAGAATTCCATTTTTAGTAAAATTTTTAGCAATTTTACCCATCCTGCCACCCCCTCAAAAGTGGATGGAAAATTGTAAATTTTCTTCAAAAGTATTTTAAATTGACCACTGTGGAATAACGAGTTTTAATGCTCTTTTAGCATTTAAAGAAGTTTTGGACGTCATTCGATACAAAAAACTCAATTATTGACCACCCCCCAGATCAGCTGACCCTCTAGATCGACCATGCTGTGCATCTAGGATCACTATTCTCCTTCAGCCTTTCAATGCCTAACTCTTATGATCTCAAAATCGCCCGACAAAACCCAATTTTTCAAAATTCTAGAGGGTTAATGAAATTACCCCCTTTCACTCATTCCTACGCCCTTTTGTGAAAGTTACTGCGTATCCCTGATAAAAATTGCAAAAGAAAAGTCTAGCTGAGCTAACATCATAGGGAAAGGTGAGAGGGGGTCTATTATCCCCGCTGAGGGGTCTAAAAGTTGGGCAATCTCAAATGATTTGGGCCCGAAATAGTGCGCATTTTTAAGCGATTTCTACCTAAATAAAAAGTCATCCTACTATAATTAAAATCTTGACAACCCTTCCTGGCCCGCAATCACGATTTTGACCCTCCCTGACCTCCCTGACCATGTGCATCTATATGATCTATAATCATATAGGCGGTTAAGAGTGGTCCGTTCGGCCGAACCACTGGAGAGTGGACCTAAGAGCCTATTTAAGATCAAATGTCCCTTATAATTGGCTTACTTTAAAATAGCATAAAACTACCGTTGTTACGAGTAAATTGCAAGCACTCTTGCGAACAGTCATGATTTATGTCCGTTTTTTGCCTTCTTTTTAGCTTATTTTACCGGAAAAATTTGCATTTATCCATCTGGGTGTGGTCAAGAGTATAGGTGCAAAGCATGACCAATCTAAAAAGCTATTGTTACCCCTCTCCCATGATTTTTTAACTTTTCTCATAGTTTTTCCAGAGCTTTTGTGAGCCAAAAGGGTCTGAAAAAACTCGTATAAATGCTAAAATATCTCAATAATTAGGTTAGTCAACAATTTCTAATCAATCTCAAGCATTTTTGCAATAAAATTTCAGATTTGTATTCATTTTTGGCCGTCTTTTTACCTCAATTTTTCAGAAAGATTTCCCATTATTCCATTCTAGAGAATTAGATCCCTCAAATTCTGGATAACGTCCGATCGGGACCCTAACCCAAAGTTCATACGCCTATGTTTGGTCAGTAAAAGCCTCAAAAATACATCAATCAGAAGAACTCTTCTATTGGTCAAGGAGTGATTCTTTGAAGATATCAACTTTATTTACTAACAAAAAACGGTCCATTTTCCTGTAGCTGAATATTAAACGGCTTAAGTTATTGCGGCACTTTGTGAGATGTGCTACATGTGAAGGAAAGCACATTAAATATCAAGAAGTCAGTCGCTACGAGAGCATAATTGAAGAATCCATTTGTGCATTAAAAAACTAATACAGTAATTAGACTGCAAGCGCAGATGTATAAGGGGTGAGTGGTAGTTGCCCCTTGACGTCAAAAAATAGTTGAGCGCATCAGAGAATAATGTGTACTTTTTTATGATTTAAGCCATTTTTAATCACGATTTTTCATATTTTTCCGGCTCTTCGCGCCGGTCGTACTCATTAATGACATTTACATAATTCTTGGCACTCGAAAAACTTTATTTTAACGTCAGGAAATAGTTTATGTACACAACAAGAATTTGTTAGGTCTCTGAATGATTTTCCGAGTATTTCTTGATGCTTTGCGCCGATTTTGCGCGCTAATCTTGCGCGTTTTGCAGAAAACTCAAAATTTATCTTCTCGTTTTGGATCACAAATGATTGTGTCCATCAAACGGCAAAAAAATCGATACTTGAGCATAATGGTCGAACTTTTTTATAATTTTCGGTAGGTGCTATTAGGATAATTAAGGGTTCAGCTCCCCCGTTAGAAAATCCTGGATCTGCCACGCTGTAAGACTGTAACGGAAATGGACCATTTGGAGTGGAACAGACGATACGATTCAAGTAGGTATTTATGTAGTAGGTATTGAAATAATCATGATTTACATGGTGTTTTTTATCATACAATATACTTACACTCTGGCATAACGTTAATTGTTCTGGAGATGAAATAATCGTTTAAACAAGGCGCCTTACTCATATAAACACTGAAGCGAACAAAACAAGTATAGTTTCCAGGTATAATCACTCTCTCCTGATAGAATAACGTGTCACTTTGGCCCTAAATGACCAAATGATAAGATTGTCATACGTTCAATGAATAATTACTGTTAATCACACCTACATCGGGTAGAAGTGATGGGCGCCATTAAAGCGAAGAGCTTGACTCATTTAATGCTGTCGAATATCAACTAATTTAGGGAACAATACTCATGTTTTTAGACCAAGTCTCTAAAGATGCGCATCCTTAACGAAGCAATCATTAATTGCAGGAGTAAAATCCTGAAATTCAGCCGAATTTCAAGCTGACTCGTAGGTTTGCTTTTAATAATTTTATTATTTGCTGAATTTATTAGATCCTTTTGATTCCAAAGTACCAAGTGAAAGCATCAAAACATCGGTTTTTGGGGTATGTACATATGTATGTACGATTTTCACTTTATTTTTACAACCCTGAAAATTCTTTCGCAAAGTTACAAATACAATCAGCAGCTGAGTATGAAGCGTAAGTGCATTTTGATCGTGTGTAGGTATAAACTGAACTGAAAGACATGTATGGCGCATAACCACTTGCTATCATCTTTACGCGTCCCTGGGGGTACGTACGACCTCACCAAATAGCTGCTAACCTCCGCAAAACGCTATCGAACCCACGGAATGTTTAACCTCCAGAAATCGTAAAAATAAGATGTTTCAAGCATTTGCGATTTAAAGCTCAAAAGTGTCAATTTTTAGTTTTTGTTGTTTTGTTTTGAACTGCAATGTTTTTCTCTGTAATATACAGTGATTAATTACAGAGACACGGGATCATACTTGGACGTGAGGGGGTTTGGGGGGATATACCTCCCCCTAGAAACCAAAATACCTTCCCATGAAAATTCCGAAAAAACAAAAATATTTTCAAAAATTGAATTCTGGGGGCCCTAGAATGCAATTTTATGTCAATGGATAGTACTCGATGAGAAACGTTGAAAAATGGTGTTTTTTCGTCATACCACCATTTTTCAGGTCATTTTTTGACCTTTGAAAAATCTTGCACCCCTGCAGAATTTTGATGCACGGGATAGAAAATTATTCGTCGATTGAATGTGATGAGGATTTAGTTGTGCAGATAGCTACGATAAATTCGCTGTGTATATAAATGTTAAATAGAGTAAAAATTTTTTGAATTTTATTTTGTAATTCTTCTTTACCATCGTATAGAGCTCGTCAAAATACACTCAAAACTGTCAGAGATAAATATTTCCATTTAAGTACACTGCTTCGAGAGTAACGCATTGAGAAATTGCCAACGTGTTCTCTACACGCATGAGGGAGGGGGATTTAAGGGGGTATACAGCCCCTCCAAAAGGCTGAATACCCCTTCCCCGAGAAACAAAAATGCCCCACAGAATTCCATTTTTAAATTTTTTTGTTTTTCTTCGCAATTTTTTGATGCCAATGAATAAAGGTCGATGTAGAAAAATAGTGTTTTTCGCCATACCATTATTTTAAGACAATATTTAACCTTTGAAAAATATAGAAACCCTCCAGAATTCTGGTGCCGTCATAGTTCTCTGGCCCTGATAGTACATACTTATACAGCATGCATCTTTTAATCACCTTATTGATTTTTATCCACGTTGTTCGATTCCGATATTTCCAACCAATCCAATTGAATGCTACTAATTCTGAATATTCATTTGCTACTTGGAAATTTATGTGTTTAATTGCGCCACACGAGGCATCAGGCATCAGATCAATACCAACTTCTAAAGCATATCAGTGTAGACAGGTAATAAGCAAATACACGCACTTAAAGGTTTTGGAAGCCGGTAGAAGGACGGAGGATGAAATCTTTTCTGAAGAAATATGGCAAAAGTACGAGCGAAAACGGAGAAATTCAACACTTTTTCAAACGTTCTTGAAATTGATAAGAAATTGTCGATTAGTCATTTCGTTTTTTAACGTATTTATCAATTTTAGAGGCTCTTATGCCTTTTAAAACTGCTTGACTCCGAGAACGGTCAGGCTATGCGTTTATGATCTGAAGTATACATACATTAGTAGCAACCAAAATTCTGGGGGGCCTGGAGGCTAAATTGTGAGAAATAGCACCAAAATTTCGTTTATGTGCTCATCTTTGGTTTCAATGACGGTAGATTGAATTCGTTATTTTTGTTGACAACGAGATTGTCGAGCGTTGTCATTTGCGCAAATGAACTAAATCAAATATAGCTAACTCGCTAGCTCCTTCCTTACCTATCGGGTACGCTCGATATATGCCCTTCTCACCGCTATGACCACACGTGGGCGTGGGAGGTTTGGGGGTATGCACCCCCCAGATGTTGGAATACCGCCAGAAATCAAAATACCCCCAGAATTCAATTTTTGAAAACTTTTTTTGCTTTTTAGCGGTTTTTTTGATATCATTGGATAGTGCTAGATGAGAAACGTCGAAAAATGGTGTTAAGACCATTTTTTGACCTTTGAAAATTTTTTTCACTACTCCAAACATTTTTTCACCCCGCCCCCAGAATTTCAGTGCTGCCCTCCTGTGGTTATGACAGCATATGTACATCTGGGAGAAGCGGTTTTTTAAAGACATGTAGATAATACAAAATTACGATGTGGTAAAATCAATGAGTTGGTAGAAATAATATAAAGTATAAACCAAAAATTCACCTCATTCGTGGAGGACTAATTTTGTTTATAAGGTTAGACTTCAATGTAACAGATCACACACAACTTCGGCTGATATGAACATAAAGCTTTTACGACATGCTGCATCAGATAGACAAAAGTGTCATCTTTCAAACTGTGCAAAAATTTTGGCTAAATGCCAACGCTTCGGTCGCTACCGCGACTTGTTTACACCCTATTTTATTATTGTGTCAACGTTGATAGCGACTTTGGTTCTATCAACAATTCGCACCATCTTTTGACGATATCTAGAAGTTTTCGCGCTTAGGACGCGACCATACGTGGGCAGCAAGAAAATTCCTGGAGGGTGCAAGATTTTTTGAAGGTCAAAAAATGGCCTTAAAAATGGTGGTATGGCGATAAAAACACCATTTTTCGACGTTTCTCATCAAGCACTATCCATTGGCATCGAAAAATTGCGAAAAAAAAAACAAGAAAAAATTTTCAAAAATTGAATTCTGGGGGGGTATTTTGATTTCTGGGGGGTATTTTGGTTTCTGGGGGGTGCATACCCCCCTTAACCCCTCCCCCACGCCCAGGTGTGGACGCGACCATACGTGGGCAGCAAGAAAATACTGAAGGGTGCAAGATTTTTTTAAAGGTCAAAAAATGGCCTTAAAAATGGTGGTATGGCATTAAAAACACCATTTTTCGACGTTTCTCATCGAGCACTATCCATTGGCATCGAAAAATATCGAAAAAGTGAGAAAAAATTCTGGGGGTATTTTTATTTCTGGGGGTTTTTCTGGTTTCCTTGGGGGGTGCATACCCCCAACTCCCCCCTTAACGCCCAGGTGTGGACGCGACCCTATCTAACTTATGAATCTAAACAATGTGCTAATTAATTTTTCGACGCATATGTCAAAAAATACTTAAACACCACAATGTGATACAATGCAGATATTCTGGTGTTTGAACAACATCAAGGTGAGATGTAAAGAAACCGCCGTAGCGCACGAACTGCTGTTAGCTTATCAAAATTCTTAAGCAGTTTAAAGGACGACATGTATATCCATCTAGTGAGGCTGGCCTCAAGACTCTATTTGCATAATTGCATGATGCAGTATTGAATAGCCTTTTTTACGAGCCACCCTATATGATCAAAAACGTGTAAATATAGTAATCTATCTGTTGAGACGAAATTAAAATAGAAAGATTCCGTCTGATCCATCTTTCCCGCAATACGGCCCTTTAAGATCACAATGCCGTACATGATCGGACGAGCAGCTTTCGCAAAAGCGTTCGGACAAGCTGTTCTATTCAGACTTGGCGTTCATTCAAATTTATGTCGATAGATTATAACACGCCTGTGACTTTGTTTTTCGTAAGAATATATGATGTAATCGATCACAGATTTTTTGTGACACTTGATATAAATCACTGATTTACGTTTCACGCAAATCGTACTACCATAAAGTATTCGTTCTAGCGATTCAATCGTTACTTTTTCGTTTCTGGGATCATCGCTCTTGAATATGTCATACTGATCGCCTATACGAAGAAATATATGTAGGTATGCCTTGGAGGGAACACAGCGCCTCTCGTCGTAGATGCAAAGTTTTTACTACGCGATCGTACAAAAAAAGGCTTACAGAATGAATAAGGAAATTTGCCAGCTAAACAAGGCTAATAAGAATGAGTAGAAGATTTGCTAGTTATTTAGCTAGAAACCACAAAAATTCGTTGAATGATTTTGAAGCTGCCATCAAAATTGCATTCTACAATAATCCCTGAGAAGTGTTAAGATTTCGATTGTTTCCGGCACTCCGAAATTCTAAATTAAAAAGCTGAATCTAACTATTTATTTGCACTAAGAACTTACTTTTTCTAATCATTTTGTTCAGACTAATGTAAAGATTAAAATTTATTTAAAAAACAAGACGAAACTGGTAAAATGTAAACCGTTTTCTGGTCTGCGAATGCGACTGATTTGTATCGTAAACGGTTAAATAAAACATATTAATCATTTATGTAGATGAAAAGGATAGAATGCACAAACATAGGCATGTGGCCGGAATTTCCAGACCCCTCCCCGAGCATGATAATATCATATTTTTTCGCAAGTTTTTTGATGCCATGGATAGAGCTCGATAAGAAACATGAAAAAATTGACTTTTTGGTCTCTCTCTATTAACTTTTTTGACAATTTTTCACCTTTGAAAATTGTAGAACCCCGTGAATCCACAGAATTAAAGTACCTTATTCTAGTTTACAATGATAAAAGTCTTTCTACTACGCGTACCCTGATCCCTATTCAAGAAGCAGGAGAGGACCGTCAAATTGTCATTATCGTAGTGCTGACGATCATACCTGGGCGTGGAGGGGGTTTTGGGGGTATGCACTCCCAAGAAACCAAAATACCCTCCAAAAAACAAAATACCCCCAGAATTCAATTTTTGAATTTTTTTTGTTTTTTTCGCAATTTTTTGATGCCAATGGATAGTGCTCGATGAGAAACATTGAAAAACAATGTTTTTTTGCCATACCACCATTTTAAAGGCCATGTTTTGACCTTTGAAAAAATCTTGGCCTCCCACACCAGAGCTTTGGTGCCGCCCACCTATGCTGAAGATCGTCTACGTTACGAAACACATTTTGAAAACTGCGATATTCCACCATAAACATATATCAAAGTCCGAATGGCGCATACGTTGTTATCTAAGGCGAACTTACATTTTTCGGTCTAACAATCTTCAGGTAAACATGATGCGCCGGACTCTAAATCGGATACAGAAATGTTTGAGCCAGCAATTTTGCTATTGAAAAGACATTCATTAAGGTAGCTATCTTTTTTATAACAAACTGGCATGAGATTAGTCCATTTATGAATTCCGCATAATGCCGGAGTCAAAATCTGACTATTGCACAAACTGTCTCAGCCGTTCATAGTAAGCAGGCAGAAATGACCGACGAATTGAGTCAAAGTACAGTGGTCTGGTCACGAGACCACACTCTTTCATCCATAGTACCTGAAAATTCTATCACGTATCAGTTAACTTCAAGGCCCTAACGCTCAAAAAGCATATTTTCTTGGGTTTTCTGGAAAATTGAAAATTCTCGGGATCATTAGCTAAAACAGCAACCCCTACAGACAATAGTGGGCGGCACAAGGCATACGCATACAGCCCTAATAAACCACATCTTGAACATCGAAATGATGAATGATTTTCTGAAGTGGAGTGAAATACTTTGCTGCAAATGTACGTGTGACAAGGAGGAATGACGTTTCAATCGTTTGAACCAAAATAGTTTTTTACTTTTAATATCGACTATTTATTACAAGCAGACATGCACATGGGGCTTTGGGGTGGGGTCCAGACCTGGGCGTGGGGGGTTTGGGGGTATGCACCCCCAGAAACCAAAATACCCCCCCCCAGAAATCAAAATACACCCCCCCAGAATTCAATTTTTGAAATTTTTTTCGTTTTTTTCGCGATTTTTTGATGCCAATTGATAGTGCTTGATGAGAAACGTCAAAAAATGGTGTTTTTATCGCCATACCACCATTTTTAAGGCCATTTTTTGACCTTCAAAAAATCTTGCACCTCTCCCCAGAATTTTCTTGCTGCCCACGTATGGTGGGGTCCCAGAAAAAATGGAAAATTTTCTCAGTACAACGTTTCAGAATGGGGGCCAAAAGTGGATGGAAATTGGAGATTTTCTTTATAAAGTGCTTCAAATTGACCAGAAACTGCGTAATAACGTAGTTGTAACACTATTTTAGCGCACCAGGGAGTAACTTAAGAATATGGTACTTTCAGAATACTAAGAAATAAACTTCAGAAGAGCGAATTTTTTCGCTCAATACTTAGAACATGTTGAAAGAAAGCGCGGAAAAAATTTCATCCGTCTATGATCGATATTACAAAAGCTATGGGTTTTGTTAATTAGCCTCTTCTCGACCTAAGCAAGTATCTTCTCGACCTAAGTATTTGAAGATTCAAACAGCTTAATGCAGAATCACATGCAGATACCCAATTTACGTCGACCTAAATATCTATACATCGACCTAAGCATCTATACATCGACCTAAGCATCTATACATCGACCTAAGCATCTATACATCGACCTGAGCATCTATACATCGATCTAAGCATCTGAACATCGACCTAAGCATCTATACATCGACCTGAGCGGGAGCGACCTCGACCTAAGCAGCTCAAAACACTTTTTCACATATACTAAGCCTAAGCCTAAGTATAATAGAAGCAAAAACTTAGATTTTTGTATATCTTTTCAAGTAAAACCGAAAAAACATGCAAAAAATATGAAAATTTTTTTAAGTTTTTTAAAATTTCAGACAGCTTTTCGCGCCTTTTTTCTTTCTTCTCCTTCATTGCTATGCTTCCTCCCGTAATTTCAGCTCATATTATTTATTTCTGACAAATGTGTTAGTCCTTGGATCGAGCCGTTTAATCGTCCCACCCAACACTCACATAACTTTGCATGTATAGCTCAGATTTTCACCAAATTTTTTTTTCCGCGCTTCAATTTATCATGTTCTACCATTTTCGCAATAAAATTTTAGCATTCTATATTCGTTTTGCTCCTTTTCTATAAAGTAAAATATTCCTAAGTTTAGCCGCGCACCAGTTTTTAAGATTATTTTGGCTTAAAAAGCTCAATTGTATTTCCCTCCAAGACCGGCTGATCCCGCGCCCCAGATCGGCCATCTGCGCATATTTACTATGATTTTTTAGCTGCATAATACACATACATACACAAGTGATGCTTACACATTCTATATAATACAATTGTTTTATTGGGCTGTCGATTGCAAACGCAAGAATAATTGCCCAGCTTAAAATGTCTGTCAATAATCAGTGTCAGCGTATTATGTCTTGAAGCACTTTCTGGAATCAATAGGTCAGAGGGATCTATAAAGAACGGTTGCGCTTTGCAGTTGCAGAAGAAAAGTGTCCTTGTATAGAATGTCAATAAGTCATTATTCGGAATAGAATCGATACTGAGAAGCATTAATGGGTCGCGATCGCGAATTTTACGTACGCTTCGATCGCTCAAATCGCACAGCGCTTCTTTCACACACAGGAATAGTGCTAGTACGAAGAAATGTATCGAAGCGTTAGTTAATAATTTAACGTTAAAAGTTAACATGACCATGACTGACAGACAAACAATCACGCTCCAAAATGGCAAAATTTAGTGTGTAAAATGATGCGACGTGGGTACTGTAAACAATTATAAATGTTTTACGATATTTAAAAGCAATTCTTCCGAGCTTTAAACAACGCTAAAATTAAAGCTAATTGGTTGAATTGTTGACGAATCACCTAAGTGAAAAAAATCTCAAGAATTATGAAACAGGCACACAGTCCGTCTCATTTAACACTTTGGTTTTTGAAAAAATGTAAATGCTTACGAAAACCACTTAACTACAGATAATTTTTCGATTTTCTACCTGGCGCTTCCGCCATATTTTAATAACATTCTCAAACCAGGCGAATATTTTATAAAAATCATAGGCGCAGCCATAAAATTATCCGCCCGACATACAAATCATAAAGTTGGTTCATTTGGTTCATATTTTGCTTTAAGCCTGCTTTCAAGCATCTCATTACCTTATATCCTACTTTACGCAGCTTTGAATATCGGCACCGACATATATGTATGTAAACACGGGAATTAAAGTCCAGCTCTGGTCTGCGCAAACCATTATACAGACTTAGCAGTTTACGGTGCTTTCACTTCATCAAGCAAATTAGGTATAGTCCGTTTCATTTAACTTTGAGGTTTTTGAAAAAGTTTGAAGCTACTACAAAAGTGTTTTAAACTAATACGGTAAATATGATATTCTACAGTGATGTCGAGTCATATAGATACGTACATATGCATGTGTTAAGCCGCATTACTGCATCAAAAGATTAAACCGCTTTTGTAGCCTGATTCTTGTGGGGAAAAATTTAATAGAAAACTGCAAAGTTAAATGAAGCAGACTATAGGTATAGTCTGTTTCATTTATTCGAGAGGTTTTTAGTCAATTGTTTTAAGGGCTACAGTAAGCTAAACATGACGAATTACTGTACTTTGTCAGATCAGCTCAGTGAGGGCGAGTGGCTAGAATTCTTTCCATTTTTAATGCACTCGTACGCCTAAATAAATTTGATTTAGGCATTTAATCAGTGCTGGGACATACTACAGTAAGTGCGCTAGACAAAAATCTATCGGCTGGAATCGAACCCGGGTTGCTTCGACTATAAGCAAGAGGTTTTACCACTGAGCTATGCGGGAGTTCGCGGCGTTTCTTAACATCTTAGTCGACTGTGTTTAAAGTGTCGACTCAGGATATGTTGAATGCGCGATTTTTATTAGTAAGTTAATTGATCTGCTGGAAGACGAGAATAAATTATGCCGCATAAATGTTGTTGAAAAAACCGTCTTTACTACATAGCTATAGTGAGATCTAGCGACCTACAGTAAATAAGAAAGTAGGGGTTACTGTAACCCCCGAAAACATTTGCTGAAAAAGCTCTGGATAAATGAAACAGACTATAGGTACATACGTAGGAACACGTGAATACGTTTGAAACTCAAACGCAAATAAATTTCTCGGAAGCTGTGTATCGTCGTTTCATTTATTCGAGAGCTTTTTAGTCAATTATTTTAAGGGCTACAGTAAGTGAAACAAGACGAATTACTGTAATTCGGCAGATCAGCTCAGTGAGGGCGAGTGGCTGGAATTTTTCCATTTTTAATGCGCTAATCCGCCTATATAAATTTAATTTAGGCATTTAATCAGTATTGAGACATACTACAGTAAGCGCGCTAAATAAAAAGCTAATCGAGTGGAATCGAACCCACTTGCTTCGACACGACAAGCAGACGTCTTGACCGCTGAGCTATGAGGGAGTTCGCAGCGTTGCTTAATATTTTAGTCTATTGTGTTTAAAGTGTCAACTAAGGATAAGCTGAATGCGCGATTTATATCTGTAAGTTGATTTGTTTGCTGGAAGACAAGAATAAATTATGTCGCAAAAATGTTATTGAAAAACCATTCTCTGCTACGTAAATACAGTGAGATCTAGCGAACTACAGTAAATAAGAAAGAAGGGGTTACTGTAGCCTCCGAAAACATTTATTGAAAAAGCTCTCGATTTGGTCTTAAAATTTCTTTAAACTAATTAGTTGTTGCACGACGGTTTTTACTATTTTCATGTGCCCGAGCATATCTGACTCAGTTTTATATTCTATGCAGTCTGATTGGTTTCAAGAGGTAGACGGTTATAAAATTTAGGGGAGCCTTTCTTTTCTTTTTTAAAGTAATATTTTCAAATTCAGTGGCGGTTTATTGTAAAGAGTCTGGGATAACTAATTATTTTTTACCTGCCATATTCTCCACTTAGTAGACAGAACGTGGTAATAATCTTCAAAATGTGGCTCGACCTAAGCGCTTTACGTCAAAAATTAATTTTTGTTTTTCTACAATCAATATTGCGTTATTAGTGCAGATGTAATTATTACACTGAAAAAATTGTTTCCGCCCAGAGCGTCGTGAGTAGTATAGCCTGTAGCCCTAGCGTGCAACACAAAATATATACAGCTGTGTTCTGTGTTATAGGCCCCGCCCGCTCGATCGCAGAGAAGCAGCCTCTCCTGTGTTATAGCATAGGCGGAGGAGCGTCCTACTTGCGCCCTGCTTGCGCCCTGGCTTTCCTCTCAGGGCGCAATGATGAGGCATGGGAGGCAGGGAAGTGCAAGCCGAGGAATGAATATACATATACGCCATTGTAATATTGGCGAAGCAACGTAGACTGAAACATGATGAATATAATAAGCGCATTGGCAGTGAATTTATAATAAGCGCATTTGCAGCCTGTTTGGAGTTTACAATAAGCGCATTTTGTTGACTGGCGAAGCAACAATAGCATTAAATTGATAATTCTGAGGCGCATACTTAATATACATAAGGAAAAAGAATGGGATTGTGTCTCAAGAGCCCCACCAGTCCCAACAGCCCCACCGTCCCAACAGCCCCACCGTCCCAACAGCCCCACCAAAAATCCCAACAGCCCCACCCGTCCCAACAGCCCCACTTGTCTCAACAGCCCCACCGTCCCAACAACCCCAACAATAATCCCAACAGCCCCACCAATCCCAACAGCCCCACCAATTCCAACAGCCCCACCGTCCCAACAACCCCACCGTCCCAACAGCCCCACCGCCCCAACAGCCCCACCAATAATCCCATCAGCCCCACCAGTCCCAACAACCACACCAATCCCAACAGCCCCACCGTCCCAACAACCCCACCGTCCCAACAGCCCCACCGTCCCAACAGCCCCACCAATAATCCCAACAGCCCCACTAGTCCCAAGAGCCCCACCAATCTCAGCAGTTCCACCGTTCCAGCAGTCCTACCGTTCCAACAGTCACACTGTCCCAACCACACATAAGCTTGGGGGAGGGGATGTTTAGAGTTTAACCCACTTAAACCCCCAAATTATGGTAGACTCCCAGAATTCTATATTTAGCACTTTACCTCACCAGACTTTTCGCTGCCAATTTTGGTTGTAAGTACCCCACTGTTATAATCATAGCCTCATAGCTGCATGGCACGATCGGTCTGGAGAAGGAGTTTTGAGCCAAAAATGACATCAAAACTGGCATAAATGTTAAAATAACGTAAAAACTATGCCAATCCACATTTTCTGGCTATTTTGAAGCAGATTAGCGTAAAAGTTTTGATTTTTATTGAATTTTAACACTTCACATCGATCTATGCATGCAATATGCAGCTACATTTGGGCAGTACGTACTTTCCTATCTAAATTATACGTACATGCTGTTCTTTAATGATCAAACGGAGCCCGTATAAGTTCAATAATTCAAAAGTACATCCGCCAAATGCACTTCTCGCATAATAGCAATCGCAGTAATGGTGGGACTGCTGGGATTATTGGTGAGGCTGTTGGGACGGGTGGGGCTGTTGGGATTATTGGTGGGGCTGTTGGGATTATTGGTGGGGCTGTTGGGATTATTGGTGGGGCTGTTGGGACGGTGGGGCTGTTGGGACTGGTGGGGCTGTTGGGACGGGTGGGGCTGTTGGGATTTTTGGTGGGGCTGCTGGGACGGTGGGGCTGTTGGGACGGTGGGGCTGTTGGGACGGTGGGGCTGTTGGGACGGTGGGGCTGTTGGGACGGTGGGGCTGTTGGGACTGGTTGGGCTCTTGAGACATCACCAAAGAATGGTGGCTGCCCACCGCTAATGAACAGACAAGTAATATCGCGCATTGGCGAAGCATTTTTTGCAGCTGGTAATATCGCGCGTGGAATTTATAACAAGCGCATTATTTATGATCGACGGACGCATTTTGTTCATTGGAGAGGCAATAGCATTGAATTGATAATTCTCGCAACACGCATCAGGATGGATGGATGGATTTTGCCCAAATTTTTTTTTGAACGCGTCCAGCCCAGGGGGCTCGGGGGATCACTAGCGCTACTTGGCTCACTATATAGCACGGTCTGCCAGGATATACATAATTATCCAATTTATGCATGTGATGAAATATTTATTTATAGTCTAGGTCCACGGTCTACTGCATCTTAATCATTCAAGGGGTAGACCGCCGTTTTACTAGAAGTTCAACCCCAATTTCCAAGCCGTTTTACACTTTTGGTCTTTAGATAGCAAAATCTATAAATACTAATAATTCTTTCATCAATCAATTTAAATCTTCAAAAATGGAGGAAATTATGGAATTGAGAAAACGTCCTTTCACGGATGAGGAAACGAAAACTTATGGGCGGACAATACGACCGCCTATTGACTTATGTGGGAGGAATCTGGAGCGTCTCATGTACTCTCTCATGATACATTTATGTCATTTTTGTCAAAAAATTCGTCTGAAAAAGACGTTTTTGAAACAAATTCAGGAAAATTGTATTTTAATGTTCAAATGTGCCCAAGATGTTGTGAATATAATCGGGCATCCCAGGAGGCTGGGAACATGGTGATTAAAAAATATGTCGCTCAACCGGTTGAAGAAGCGAAAAATGGCTTGTAAAGTTATAAATATGAGCGATATCTGACAAAAATTATCTACAAAATGAGTTCTCAAGATGAATTGAGTTTTAATCATTTTGTGACCAAGTTGGCTGATAAAGCCTGCACGAGGTACATCACTACACGATGCACAAAGCATTGGCTCCTGCTTTTGGAGTTTGCTTTCTGAAGAATACTAAGAAAATCGCAAAAGCATCGATAATCGGAAAGCATTTTGGAATTTTGCGCTTTATGTGAAACGATGCCTAATAAATCGTGAAATTGAGCCTATTTTAGATTTATGGCAAGATTTCGATCAAAATGGCAAAAATACATGGGAAAGCATGTATGAAAATGCCTAAACGAGCGAGTTAGTCGTGTATTATGAACGATTTAATTGAATTGAAAAATGAAAAACCAAAAAAATCAGCGCTTCTCAGAGGCATCAGATGTGTTATAGCATAGGCAGCATATCCATTGATACCTATGTACATATTAGTGTGTGTGTAAAAAATGATAGTTGCCCACCACTAATAACCTGCTTGTAATGTCGCGCATTGGCGAAGCAATTTTCCTACAGCATTGATGATGTCCGGCCAGCCAAGCCTAGGGCTTAATGCAGCTGAGGCATTTTTGTAATAAGATCATAATGATTATTAGCAGCGTGCAAGTAAATCAATTTCTCAGCCTCAGGCCCTTGAAAGTACAAAATATCGCCATGATAAACTTTTATTTGGTAGTCTGGCACCAGATTCTTTTGAATTTTGTCTACAGCTTCAAGTCCATATTTCTCGTCATTAATGCTGAGATCAGCTTTGTGCATCAGCTTTAATGCCAGTTGCTTTTGCAGAGTATGCCTTGCTTTGTCACCCTTTCGAACAGATTACCACTTAGGGCACTTGTCTAGCTTTGCTATACCTATTACACGAGCTCTGGCTAATGATAAATCATCGTTTGATGTGATTTTAGTATATGCCCCACCATCTTTGCACAAGTCACCTACTTCAAATTCATAAGCGGTACCCATTTGGGGTTTTTTGTCAACCAGAACTACTTTAAAAGTCAAGTCTTCACTTAAACAAAAGTCTTTTTGGGACTGAGCCACCTTTTCTATAATACTCAAAACCTTGTCAGCATTTATGTATCGACGTTGAGTGAATAGTACTAACACAGGCGTTTAAAGGCTTGGCTGTCTAATTTCAATGCCTACCATACTGTCATAAGGACAGCCATGTAACATCAGACAGATTAATAGCTTTTCAAAAAATCTGTTCGAAAATCTCAAAGAGATTAGGGCATTTCTTAAAACGCAACAAAAACGCCTTAGCGGTTGTCCTAAACCTACGAACAGAAATGTGTGGGAGCTCATGTACTTCAAAGTACTGCTCCATTTTCAAAATTAAAACTATATACATACTAATCGTTATTTATAGACAGAATGATGTTAATAAATGAGATAGACTGTTATAAAATGTTTAAAAATGGAAAAAGTGTTAAAGCACATATATTACGACCCTAAAACAGGGTATAGTAGCGTGGAACAGCTATATGAGAGGGCTTCAGAAGTAGAGCCAAAAATAGACTGGTCCTACGTGAAACAATGGTTGGAAAAGCAGCCCACCTACACGTTACACAAACCCGCCCTCAAGCGGTATTCTCGAAATAAAGTGTTAGTAAGTAGCATTGATGAGCAATGGCAAGGTGATAATGTAGATCTGCAGTCTTTAAGCAAGTTTAACGATAATTTCAAGTATCTCTTGAAGTGCATAGACATTTTTTCAGAAACACTTGGTCCGTTCCTCTAAAATCCAAAAGTTCAAAAGATGTTTTGGACCGCTTTTCAAAGCATTTTGCATTCATCTAATCGAAAACCGTACAAGCTGCAAACAGACGCAGGGACCGAATTTACAAACAAGGAGTTCCAGAAATTTCTAAAATCTGAATCTATCGATTTTTTCAAGACCAGAAGCGAAACAAAAGCTAGCGTAGTTGAACGTTTTAATTGCACGCTTAAAGAACGTATGTGGCGGTACTCCACCAAGAGCAATTTGTATGAATTTATTGACGTATTACCTGACTTGATGAAAAATTATAATCACTCTAAGCATCGGACGATAGGTACAGCGCCAGCTAATGTGACCGTAAAAAATGAGACGGAAATTTTGAATAGAGCATTTAGGATTGATAAACAGTACCTTGTCTTTAAGTTTAATATTGGCGATAAAGTCCGACTGAGTAAAGTTAAGCGCGCTTTCGAAAAAGGATTTTGGCCCGAATGGTTAGAGGAGTTCTTCATAATTAAGGAGAGGTTTGCTCGCACACCGCCCGTTTACGTTTTAGAAGACCAAATGGGCGAAAAAGTCAAAGGTATTTTTTACGAATCTGAAATGCAAAAAATTGATATATCCTCGGATGACTTGTTTATTGTTGAAGAGATTTTGAAAACGCGTAAGAAAGGCAATATAACTGATTATTTAGTGTGCTGGCGAGGGTACCCAGAAAAGTTTGATTCCTGGGTCTCAAACCTGATAAAGTTATAAACGTCTAAAAAAGGGCGCCTAAAGGACAGATTTTATTATGCAAATCTATCCACACCATCAGTATTGATCTGAAAAATTTAGACTTTGCAATATTTTTTGTAAAGTTTGGGACATTTTTTGTAAAGTTTGGAAAATTTTTTTGTAAAATTTGGAATATTTTTACTAAAGTTTGGAATTAATTTTACGTGCTAAAGCATAGTACTTTTGCAAAGTTTGGATTATTTTTTGTAAAATTTGAAATATTTTTTTGTAAAGTTTGGAATATTTTTTGTAAAGTTTGGATATTTTTGTAAAGTTTGAATATTTTTGTAAAGTTTGGAATTTTATTTGTAAAATTTGGAATATTACGTATCTAAGTTGCATTTCTCAAGCATTGTTGAAACTATTTTATATGCTATATGCAACTCATGCTTGTGTTTTGCAACTGTGAGAATCATTTTTCCACTTGTAAAGAGTAAAATGGTCACTTTTCTAAATTTGTATACTAATCCGAGAAATAATTCTACTTCATAAATGCATTTCCTTTTCACCAGCTCATAAAACTTACAAAGATCAATGCAAAATCCCAAGTTAGCTGAGCCAACAAACAGCTCTGGCTTTATTTTCAACATGAAATTCTCCATCTTCAGTATATCAATGAATGTCTTTATCGTATTTTCGCCTTCTTGCATAGTTTTAGCTCCAACACATACAATTTTACCCAACTTGAAAATCAGAAATGTTGCCTGAGGTAATCGAAATATGATGCCTTAGGGTAGATATCATCTAGATTCAGCGTATTTGATAGTGCTGTAGTCAGCATAATATTGTGTATAGTTACTATTGTCTATAAATACTTCATAATAAACTTATATTTATAACTATTACCATGACATTCCAATATCCTTTCACCTGCCTTGTTTCAGGACCAACCAAGTCTGGCAAAACAACATTTGTCACGCGATTAATCGAAAAAAGCGCACACTTGAGTGATATTAAAATCGAAAAGATTTGGTGGTGCTTTGCACGAAAATCAGCCTCTTTATAAAAAATTAAATGATGTTTTATTCATAGAAGGGCTTTCTGATTTGAATTACTCAAAACTATTAAGTCATGTGCCACAACTTTTGATTCTCGATGATCTTATGCAACAGAGCAAGGGTAATGCCCAGATTGTTCAACTTTTTACAAGGAGTTGTCATCATTGGAACATTAGCATTATACACATTGTTCAAAACGTTTTCTTTGATGGTCTAAGAACTTCACGCATCAACTCTGATCATATAGTTTTATTCAAACACCCTGCTGATCAGCTACAGGCACAAATGCTTTCCAGACAGCTCTATCCTGCCAACACTAAATATTTTCTAGAAGCTTATTCTGACGCTACTTTTCAGCCACATGGTTACCTTTTCATTGATCTAACTCAAAATGCTAGAGATGAGCTCCGGCTCAAAACAAATATTTTAGCAGGCATCCAACTCTTTATATGCAGAAATCTGTAAATACTAGTAGAGATATGGTGACAAAAAAGGAGAAAAATGGGTAAAGAACGATTAACACGCAATATTAGTTGTTTACATCTCCTAAGTCAAGCCAAAAACCCTCAAAGAACCGCTATTATAAATACTGCCAGCAAAGATCAAATCCTTTGTCTCTGTGACTGTGCAAGCAACTTTCTGAATGGTAATATTCCTTTTGATAAAAAGGATATAAATAAACTTCGTAGATATCAGAATTAAATAAGATACCTGGCAAACAATAAGCAGGCGACAACAAAACAAAAGAAAGATATTAACTATAATACAGGAAGGCGGTTTTCTTCCTCTTTACTTACTCCCATACTTACAATAGCTGGTAGATTTGTTAGCTGATGCAATAGCTGGTAGAAAATGAAACATACTGAAAAAATGATTCTTATACCAGCTGAAATCAGCGAGCGGACTAAACCTATTGATGTTGTGTTGGATTCCTGGGATAATGAAATGCAAAAAGTGTTGCATAGCAAAAGTATAGCTCCTGAAATAAAACTCATGAAATACAATCAGGTGCTTAGCGGATTTAAACGATTGTATGAACAAAAGCAGCAGCCATATAGAGCTAGTATCGTTGAAGATGCAAAGAATGCATTGAGTGAGGAAGATGTGCTTGTTGGTAAGCCAGAAAATCAGATTCCAAAGGCAAAACTCCTTCTTCACTGCATTTGTACAAACCCATTTATTGAAATTGAGCCTAATGGTGAGGCTTAGCTGGTAATAGATGGCAATAGAACTGAAGGCTCAAACATTACAGATTTAGTTAATGTTCTTGCACATGAAGTGTAAGAAAATCAGCAGGCACCCTGGCACAAAAGAATTGTGAAAGTGTTCAATCGCACAAACGTTCCTCTGGAATGTATAGTAAATAGACAAGGTAAGGAGACTTTTGCTGCAGGTGGTGAATTTGACTGGGATGAAAGTCTATAAATACTATCACATTTAATTTATTCAAACAAAATTACAAAACAGCACGTTCAATTCAATCCTAACGATTACAACATTTGGTTGGACTACTACACAGGGCAGGCTGCCCAAACAGGCTTGGGTTGGAAAGGTATAAAGGCCTCCCATACCAGCGGGGCATAGGTCTTGGCAGTTTTCCCGTTCGCTTTTTAGAATGGCAGTCCCAGTTTTGCAGTCAATTGGTAAGCGAGTTGGAAAACATGCTCTAGTTGCAGGTTCAAACATAGCATCTGATTTGGCCCAGGGAAAACCGCTTTTTGAGTCTACTAAAGAACACTCAAAGCGAGAAGCTGCTCCATTGCTTGATGAAGCCTCATATGCCCTTCAACAGCCGCAAGGAGAGGGTCTTGGTAGCCGCCCAAAGTCTGTAAATACTAGCATGATAGATGCTTTTTCAAAACAAAAAATGGCTCTCATAAACGGAAAATCTATCCCCAGTACCAAGACTGAACTGGACCTTTTTACGGTCCCTCCTACTCAAGTAGTGATAAAGCGTGGTTTTTGGCATGGAATTCAACCTACAAATCCTATTACTAATGAGGGACCATATGAATTTAGATTACCTCCTGATCCACATAACATTCAGTTCAATAAAAACTACATTTATATGCTACTGAGGATCAAAAAACCAGTAGTTGCTGCTCGGAGCAGCAATGCCTGACTATGCGCCTATCAATCTTATTGGTAAGACTTTCTTCAAGCAGGTAAAATGCTTTTTAGGAGGCAAATTAGTTTTTGACAGCTCTGATAAATATGCATATAGATCGTATTTCGAAACTGAATCAAATTATGGGAATGATGCCAAGCATTCACATTTGCAATCTGTGCTGTACTTTCACGAAGGTGGAAGTGATGTTGACACAAAAGACAATGAAGCTTTTAAAAAACGTTCAAAAATGTTCAAAGATGAAAATGTTGTGGAAGTTGCGGCCCCACTGCACATTGACATGTTCTTGCAAGACAGATATTTAGTTAATTTTACCAATTTACGCCTAGAATTACACAGAAATAATAATGCGTTTGTTTTGCAGAGCTTTGAGGATGTCAACCTTGACTTAAAAGTCACACAAATAAAATTTTTTATTCGAAAAATTGCGGTTTTGGACACTGTGAATTCAGCTCTTGAGCAAACAATGCTTTTGTATACAGCAAAATATCCCATAAGGAGAGTAGCTTTGACTAATTTGCACATTTCAAATCCTGCTAGAGAAACGCCCAGTTATACATTGTTTACTGGTCAGCTGCTGTTTGCTTGTGTTGAAGGCAATGCTTATCGAGGCAATCTAGCAAAATCGCCTTTCAACTTCAAACCTTTCAGCATGAATGATGTAAAAGTAACATGTGGAGGTATAACGTATCCTGCTTACCCACTCAGCATTTCATTTAAACATGACAGGTACTTGCAAGCCTATACTCAGATGTTTGATGCATAAGATATTGGGCATGAAGGTAATTTTATTATCAGAGATGATTTTAAAACAAGTCATTGCTTCTTTGTGTTCGATTTGACTCCTGATGCAGATGATTGAGGACACTGGGACCTAGTTCGTGAAGGAACAACAAGCATCGCTGTTAGGTTTTCTGAGAATTTGCCCGACTCTGGCATTGAAATCATTATATATGCTGAATTTGATAACTTAATAATGATTGATAAAAACCGAAACACGTTTCATGACTATGATGCATAATCATGAACACTATTAAAATATTCAAAATTTTCAGACATAATAATACATTTGCAGGCGTTTTCCCCATAGGTCGTCTGCCACCCATAAGTACCTACCCTGCGGCTCTAGTTGTAAATTTGGACCCCAGTTAGGAACCAGGATCACACTGGGTTGCAATTTATTTCCAAAATAAGAAGCACTGCAACTATTTTGACAGCTATTGGCTAGAACCAAATATGCAATTGCATAAATACATTTATGATAATGCGCTCTCATTTTTATACAATAATATGCAAGTACAAGGGCTTTTCTCAATCAGCTGTGGTCATATGTGTATCTAATTTTTGGTCTACATGAGCAAAGGCATAAGTTTCACAAAAATTGTTCTATCTATGCTCAGTAAAAATATTTATAAATATCTCAATAAACTACGCTTATAAAAAATGGATATGAAACAGTTTTACATAACGCTTCCAAGCAATTCACAAGAAACAAATACTGCAGCCTTTTTTGTTACCAATCTACCTAGACAAATCGCATTAACTGGCGACCGTGAGGTTGGGTTAGCTGAAATAATTTATGCAAATACATGGCAAAATGTTTCCGAGGAGCAGAATATGATTCAATTTTATGACAAAAAAAACGATGTGTGACAAAATTACTTATTCCTCGAGCAAGATACTTAAATATACATGACCTCATTCAAGCCATGAGGAATGGAATAAAAACAGGTAGCCAAATAGACAAATTTGATTACATATAATATTTTGGCATAAAGTATGATGAAAATGGAAAATTTTGTCACTTAACAATCAATACTGAATTTATTCAAAGTGTAAAGCTGACAAAGCATTTAATGTATATGCTGAGATTTCTAGAAAGTTAGCTTAGCAATGTAGATTATACTGTGAAAAAAGAATTAAACATAGTTGCACACCATTCGCCTGGCATGCTAGGTGCAATGCATAACTTTTACATATATTGCGATATAGTTGAGCCTCAAATCGTTTGGAAATGTTTTTGTCCCGCTTCTGCATGTTGTGAATATAGAAGGAAAATATATGGATATTGTTAAACACGCATATATTAGTCCGCATTATATACCTGTGCTCAAAAAATCATTCAATACCATTGAAGTGAATATTAGAAGTGATCAAGATAAAGCTGTGCCTTTTGAATTTGGCAAAACAATTGTCAAACTGCATTCCAGGTATTGGCTATAAATACAAACCTGTGATCAGACAATATAAAAATGATTTTCTTGTTAGTGATTTTACATTTTACATATGAGTTTGACCCAAACTGTGATCATTATGCAAATGTGTCTACGGTAGTGAGTCATAATTTAGCAGACTATAGTAGGCTTCCAAGATCAGTTCGAAACATGATTTTGAGAGACAGCTGTGATTTTCAAGTTTCTGATTGGAAGAATTTAACCACCTGTTTTCCAAAACTTAAGTCTATGAAATTTGTACCTAAATGTAAAAGCTGTTTGAAAATTGATGAAAGTTTGAATGGAATTAATTTGAGGGAAGGTGCCTAGAAAGTAACAAAAAATACTTACATAAAGAAGAGCTTGGTGCAATTTCTAATGAGATTTTGAGTTGTATTGCAATTTTATGCACTCTAACCATCCTCTACATTATTCGCTTTATTAAAAAAGATATTTTATAGCATCATCAACTTAATGCTGCAGCCAAAATAGCAATATAGTCATTTCATATTTAAGCCAAAGAGTGACCCCAACCCCTCCCAGGCCCTGGGCTGGGTGCGTGCAGACAATTTTTCTTCGGAGACAAAATTGACCTTAAAATTGCTAAAAATCAAGCAGTGTGAACAAAAAAATCGACATACTGTACGTTGCGCGCTAAAATTTTGTACATACATAGCACAGCTGTGATTTGTATATCCTTCTCCTAAAATTTCAACCCGAACCGACCGCTGGTTCTTGAGTTACGCAAAAGTGTAAACTGATGCTGGTATACTGTAGGCACTTCCACAAAACTTTTGTCATAGTTTTCTAATAGGATATGTATCCTACCCCCAAACTTTCAACCCAATCCGCCCTCTATTTCTAAAGTTATAGTACCAAATGAGAAAATGTGAAGTAAATTGGTATACTGTAGGCTGCGCGCTAAAATTTTTTGCATAGCATGACTCGCCTATATACATCATATCTTGCAAATTTGAACAAAATCCGGCCAATGGTTCTTGAGTTGAAAACCTTCAAAAATTTCCACCAGAGAAATTTTCCCATGGAAATTTACCCCTCCCTGGCCCTGGGCCCCTGGCCCTGGGCTGAAACGCACCCCTCCCCGGGCAGGTCCGGGCAGGCACCCACCCTGCCTACGCTACAACACAACCTATGCTACAGCATTGCTCCCTGAGAAAAGCCAGGGAGCAGATTCTGAGCCCCTCCGCCTATGCTATAACACAGGCTATGTTATAACATAGCCCCCTAGGGAAACACGCCTAACTACTAATTAGCGTTAGGTTCAGATTTTTAAAGTTTACAATCGGGTGGACAGGAGAAAATACGTGTTTGTCCATTTTTTTGTTCGCTATTTTCTCTGTTCAGAAGTCGGGCGAGGTGGAATAGGATAAAAATAAAGTACCACCTAAGGGGTACGCGTCACAGCTAATTGCGTTTGTTTACATCCATATTTATCTTTTTTGAGAGGTGTAAAAAATGCGGGAGTTAAATATGTTTCTGTATTGTTTTTTTCTGCTAAATTCTGGGTTATGAGTCTGGACATAATCTCAAGTCTAAAAATGAACCAGAAACCAAATGTGATACGCCAGTTTGCTTGCACTCAACAGTGGTGTAAAGTGATTTAAATCTGATGTTTATTCGTCCTGAGGCCTTTGTGGAGACTTAATTTTTCAATAAATGTTGATATAATATCAGAGTAATATCAGAATTACGAATCCGACTGAAAGTTTCTTTACACTTTGTGGTTGCCTAAAGTTTACACTGCATTTTAACTTTAGTTCTAGAGCCTTGCGGAAGCTTAATTTTTTTCAAAATGTTCTACGTGAATTCAGAATTGAGAATCTGACTGTTGGTTTTCTCTACACCTAGTAGTTGTGTAATGTTTGCACTATGCATTTGTTGTTAATATGTAGTTTATACTACAAATTTATTTTACTTCCAAATCTGAGCGTTAGTGTTCCTTACACTTGATATTTGCGTAAAGTTTGTGCTGAAAAACTTTGATCTGTTTAAATAATGTAAGTTTGTCTTGTTTAAAAAGGATAATGCTGATGTTAAGAACAATATTAGTTTTCTGCGTTCTTGGACTGCTTTCATTATTGTGGCATGTTACTGTATGTGTTTACTGACTGATGTACTCAAATCATGCTAATTAAAAGTAGGGTACTAGCAAAGGAAAATGCTCCGATGGAACAAAAAAGATGAATATACATGGAATAGTGGATTATTAAGGATGTAAAAGGAGGGGACTAGGAAAAATCTACCTAAAGTCGCAAAATCTGCTAAAAATCACACTTTCACTAAGCAACGCAAAAAATCGAAGTATATGCTGCGGCCAACAGATTAAAATAAATATTTAACCATAAAAATGATTGAAAAAGCAGCACGTTAGCTATGCAGTAGCAATGGGAAATGACATTGAGTAAACTAAGAGTCTTTCTAAGCCAATTGAATGAAATAGCAAACATTGATGCATCCAAGACAATTGAAGACATGGTTGGTTTAAAACAGTAGGAAACGCGTAAGTTGACTCGAAACAGACTTAATGTGATGTACACTAGCATGCCCGTAACGATTGTGTGCACTAATCAATCGGCCCCTGCTTTGCTTGCTATAATGCTCATAACAAAATAAAACAACTTTAAATACAATAGGTACCACTTAGTTTTCTATCAATCAGGATATGAAGCTAGTCAGCGTCGCTACTTGCCAGGAATTTAAAAAAAGTAAACATTATATATTTCGTTTATACTCTCTTATCTGACACTTTGAAATTTATTTTAAAAAGACACTTTTTAGAGACCGCAGGATATACTTCGATTTTTGACGTTGCTCAGAGAAATGTGATTTTTATCACATTTTGCGACTTTAGGTAGCTTTTTCCTAGTCCCCTTCTTTTACCCTTAATAAGCCACAATTCCAAGTATATTCATCTTTTTCGTTCCATCGGAGCATTTTTCTTTGCTAGTATAAGTACTTCTCTATTTTTGCGCCCTGTTGCTCTTTTCGTATTGTGCTTATAAAAATAGCTTGACCAGATACGCTTCCTTTTCTTAATAAAAACGATTCTCTAAGAGCTTGCAGCCGGGCCTGACCAGATGCTATACAAAAATTTACTACGTACAAAGGCGCACGAGGAAATAAAGTAATAGCATTTTATTATTAAGATTATTTGATTTCGAAGGTGTCTGATGTTTTTTGTGTTACCTTCGTGAATTAAAATTACGTAAAACTCAACATTTGATGAAATTCTCTTGTTCGGGTCCAGCAGTAAATGTTGAGCGAAATTCCGAAAATGCGGCTGACCCCCAAAATTTTTAAATTTTTCAAATAATTCAAAAAGCGTGCAGTTCAATGCCTTTTTAGAGATCTTTCGGCTCAGCAATATCGTTTTCAGACGATAGCCATTTTTCTTGTTTCTGATGCTTGCTGATCAAGCTAAAAAATCGATATAAATTCCTGACTGACCCCAGAATTTTTTCGCTGAATACATGTATGGATGGCGGCACTTTTAACGAATTACCTAATGCAAATTCTGCCAATCCGAAACACAAAAAATCGCGTATTTCGCAAAAATAATAATCGTGTTGGGCAAATACGTGATATTGCCAGCACCCATTTAATCATCATTATCATTCGCATTCAGTCCGTTGTCATAGAGTATTCCGTTTCCGGAAATTAATGCGCTGACAAAATGGGTCAAATGTAAATGAGGGTCGAACGGAAGTAAGTCGAGGTCGAACAGTGGTAGGCTGAACGGTGTTCATGCGAGGTCGTACTATGGTCGGCCGGGCACTAACTGAGCTCAGCCGAGGCCGAACGGAGGTCAGCCGGGGTTGAACAAAGGTCATCCGAGGTCGAAATGAGGTCAGCCGGGGTCGACGACGCATTTGTTTCGTCGTCGGATGACCGCTGCGATTTCCGGAACGCTTTTTCGTAGTGGGTGGACGTTTCGTCTTAACAAATCGCTTTGTCGGAATAGTCGACCATTTCACGGTCATTCGCCATACGATTCTGGATTTTTCCACGGTTGTTTGCCGTACGATTCGGGGTCTATCGCTTACTCTTTTTGCCGAATCGACCGCGTTGTATGAAACGCATGCTAATGTCTAAAAAGTGAAAAATTCTGTAGAAAAGCAATAGTAGTGATTATATTGATCTTGGGGAGAGGGTCTGGGGTCTGACCCGCGAGGATGTCTACTTAGCCCTTCGCGAATTGCTGACACCCTCCCCTTTAAATGTCAATTTTCCGCACAGAAAAATTTAGATAAATTTGGTGTTATAAGTGCTTTTTGGAATGTTTTGGCACCAAAATATTAATTTACTTGAATTGTTTTGAATTTTCTTATCTTCGCGTATTCCATAAAGAAGGAGGACCGTCATAAACGTCGAAAAATTAAGGATTTGACGCTAACCTGTTGTTTTTAATCCTAAGAAGGAACTTCAAAAAAGTTTT
Source organism: Mermis nigrescens (assembly GCA_036768485.1). Lineage (NCBI taxonomy): Eukaryota > Metazoa > Nematoda > Enoplea > Mermithida > Mermithidae > Mermis > Mermis nigrescens. The sequence continues at coordinate 281,551 of JAVLUZ010000681.1, forward strand.
GAGATCGATCCCCCCAATATTTCCATGTTAGGAATACTAGCAGTTCAGCTATTTACGAATCGTATTCCGGGTATTTCTTAGAGGAAATTTTCATTCCAATCTTGTTTGTTCTCACAAATTTTTCGCTTTCCAATCCAAGCATCCTGTTAAGCCGAGCAAGAGCAAATGACAAGAGCGAAGAGGGCGGCCATCAAGGAAAATAGTGAATATTTTTCTGAAGCTGGTATCGGGTGTAAGTCAGAATTTTTTAGTCACAATGGTTTTAAAAATGGTATGGAAACTAGCGTATAAGCTACCATAATTGATAGATATTAGCATACGTGGGCAGCAAGGAAATTCTGTGGGATCAGGATGGGTAAAATTGCCCAAAATATATCTAAAAATAGAATTCTGGGGGATCTACAGCATTTTTTAACATTCTGGGGGGGGTACAAACCCTTTTCTCTCCGACCCGACGCTCATGTGAGATTATTAGTCGATCTTAAGCACTTTCGCGAAATTTTTTAACCATTTTTCTCCATTTTTAGCTTTAACCTTGTTCTATTTTCTCCAAAAACTTTGCCACTCGCATTCTCAGGAGAGGGTCTCCTCAAGTGCCTGTCTAACCAGGACTCATGATTTTTAATTTAGAAATATCTTTTTGTGCAGAAAAATGTTTAATGTTTTAAAGTTTTAGATTAATCCGAATTTCTCTTGAAATTAAATTGTTTCTCTATAAAAGATCCTATTTGAAACCATTTAATGGACAAATGAAACGGTTTTTGCAAACAAGCATTGGATTTTAAAGACTGTTAGTATCTTTTTCAGAAAAACTTAGACTTTCGCACCCCGAATATTTCTCGAAGTAATATCGTAAAATGCACAATTATTCCAAGTAAACATATCACTTATTTAACTATCAATTTGTTTGTCGTGAATTCAAATTATTCTGCGAATTAAGTAGTTGCTTCTAATAATGAGGTTTCGATATTAATTTATATGATATTAAAACTACTCCCATAATTATTTTTAGTTACTTTTTGTGGAAAAAAATTTCAAGCTGGCAATAAATAAATTAGCGCTTAGTTTTTTACACGCGATACGCAAATCTTACCAGTAAGATTAGACACGAACGCATTGATGTTTTAAATTAGCGTCAAAATAATTTTATTATAAATATACCCCAATTTTGCTGGCTACTTTAGTCAGACATAACGCCATATTAAGCGAATTGATCACGCCGAAAAATTTAAGGGGTCAGCGATGTAAGTTTCTTCTCATTCTTCGTAAGCTATTTGAATCAGCGCTTTATTATCCCGACATTTTTTGAACGTCTTGCATGTTGCTAGTAAAATTAATCATTATCACAGGACAGCAGCAGCACACGTATGTGCGTCATCATTATAGTAACTTTCTCGAGAATTTACATATCTGTTTCATAATTCTTTTCGCACAATCTGATTTGCATACGTTCTAGCATAAATTAATTTAATTTAATGAAAATACAAAGCGTGATGATAAAAAAGTGCAAGTTCGAGAAAGGAATAGTGATTTCTATCGACAGTTAGTCATGCAAACCAATATCTCTTCAAAAAATGATGGATATTATCTCATAAATTGTTCTAGGCGTATGTAAACGTCTTAGAAATCATTTTTCATCAATATATACAATCGGCTCCAAAGCTGATGGTCCATGTACCCTCCTTACCTTGACTTTAAATTAAATTTTTCGACGACTTGTCGAGAATGCTTTAATTTTTCACTATGACTTTGTTTTAGAATAAAATTGGACTTTGAATATCGAAAAAATGATTTTAATTGGATTTGTGTTTGATTGGCTGGATACGGAATTTCGAAAACATAAGTGGGCTGCTCATGGTTCACCCACAATTCAACGGATTTGATCCTATGTGAATTTTTTGGCTTTTATTAAATCAAGGGTCTACACGACATGCCCTGCTAGTATCGAAATGTGAAGCATCGTGTCCTTTTCGCTTAACAAACTTTCTGTCGAAAGTAAGATAAAAACTTGCTCGAATATCATTACATTTATACAAATTAAAGATAGTGGGCATGTTGAATCGCATAAAGTTCGAACTTATTGTTCAAATTCTATGAAATTTGGTCACAAAAACAGATGGGCATGAGGATTTTGTAGGCTAGACCACACCGAGAAATCGGTAGACCCCTAAAAATTAAACTTTTGGCATGTTTTTTTGGGGGAATTTTAGTTGGTTTTAGAAACATCCAGACCCCTAGAATGCGGCTGCTGCCTGTGTGTGGTCACAGGCACAAATGGGCGTGCGGGTTAGAGGATTTGTACACCAGTAGAAGTTAAAACCCTTCCCATATTACTTACTGTAGACCCCGGAGTTCTACATTTAGTAACATTTTGACTTACCCATCCTGACCCCCCAGATTTTCTTGCCGCCCACGTATGGTTACAGGTTGTCCTACTAGTTGACTCATAAAACGACAAAGTTTAGATGAATTTTATTGAAAAATATGAAAGTTGTTATAACATTTAGAAAACGATACTTATGTATACCACATTCTACACTGTTCATATACTTTTACGATATAGCATTCGAATTAAACTCCCAAAAATCTATTCTTAGCGCTAAACTGAGTCAATTTTAGATTGAAAAGTGGTTAAGGTCGCTGGAATTCAAAGTCAGCTCTTTGATTAGCTGAAGCGCCTACCATGGTCTATCTTTTGCCTCCTTTTACACAATTATTGGATAAATATGTCAAAATTTGAAATGTCTTAAAACAGTCGAATTGCAGTTCTTAAGCACCAAGAGTAATAATACACCCAAAATAATATCGCCTCTCATCGATGTTGCAAGCGATATTTGCACGACTGAAGTTTGTAATTGAGTGTGATGTAAAGTTTACACGCTCGTTTCCCTTTTTGGTGTAAAACTTTAGGAAGTCTAGAAAAAGAAAGATTGTCAGTCACATCACAAAGTACAAATACAAGAAATAAGGAGCAAATATGTAATAATGGCGGAATTTACTACAAAAAATTACATGTCTTATTTAGAATATCATATTCTTAATTGCCGTCGCCAAAACGGCCGGCGTCAAAATGGCCAGCGTCAAAACGGCCGGCGTCAAAACGGCCGGCGTTAAAGCGGCCGCGTTAAAGCGGCCGGCGTCAAAACGGACGGCGTCAAAGCGGCCGGCGTCAAAACGGCCGGGGTCAAAACGGCCGGCGTCAAAACGGTCGGCGTCAAAACGGCCTGGGCCAAAATGGCATCACCAAAACGGCGGCGCCAGCGTATAAAAATCATAAATAGATAAATTACACGTAAGTTCAGACTTTAATCAAAACGACATAAATTATTCAAAAAGTTGGCCGCTGGATCACAAATCATACGACGCTAAATTTTTTAAAACTTAATTATGCACATATGAAATACTGTAAATTATTTTGATCGAATCAAGAACCCTTCAAATGGACTAGAAAACAAAATTGGTCAATTTCGCGCCCTTATTTTTCAATCGCTATGTAAATTATGGTCAGTTGAAATTGAATATCGAAACTTTCATAAATTCATTTTGTCCAGAAAAGCATATAATGAATAAGTAAAGACAAATTTACATTCTATTATGGTATGAGCATAAGCGAGTGATAATGATAGGAATATTATGTTAAACATTCGCTTTGATCACTTTTTATAGAACAGCAATATATTTCGTCTTTCTCACTGTCTTGGTAAGCTTATCTGACACCTGTTGCACCAAACGCTTCTCTGAACCTATCTAGAGGTTCAGGGGTTCAGAGGCGCCTTAATTATGTTGCATCAACGTCTAAACCACTGATTCTCTAGAAAGGTTCAGAGGACCTATGGAAAGGTCTAATAAGTACCCCTAGAAAGGCTTCTGTTGCGTCAAAATCTAGTGGTTAAGAGGTTCAGAGGCGCTCCTCAAAAACCAAAAAAGGGTCGAATAATTGGTGTTAGGGTGGCAATATGATTTTTAGACGTTTTTTATCAATCTCAAGCCATTGATATGAAAAAAGATCGTGAAAAACAAAAAAAAGTTTAATATTCAATGGAGGTCTTCAAAATTCCAATTGGGGTTTTTAAGAATCTGAGAGAGTCTATATCATAGATGAGCAGCAGCCAAATTATGGGGCTTCAATGGAGTCGAATAGCCAAAAATAGCATTCAAAATTGTTTTTTCTGGAAAAAAGAAATTTGGAGTTTTAGTTTTTCATTTTTTTCATTTTCATTTTTTCATTCAAAATTATGGGTCTACCGATTGGAGGGGCTTCATCGAATTCTCGGAAGAGAAGGAGGTCCGTCGAATTTTTTAGAGGGTCAGATCCTCTCTAAGCCCATGTGTAGTCATGGCCCCTACGCCTTTGTGTGGCTAGAATGGACTTTCGAAAAAATAAGGAAGCGCTTAGAACTGAATTGAATTGTCTGACTCGAAAACTTTTTTAGATACTCCGTGGAAATGTCAGAATTCTCTGTAATAAGCTGTTGACCTGTCAAAATTCAAAATAAATCCTTTTCATGCAAAAAATCGGCCTAGAGATTCAAAAATTTTGAAGATTCAGACTACCAGATGGCTAGAAACAATCAAATTCCTTTTTTATGATGCAATGTATTCTGAACAAAACGCAAATATGTGAACATTTACAGAATTTTCGACAAAAAACACCAAGGAAGCAACTTAAATGATACTAAATCATTTTCGTCCAAGAAATCGTTGCACTAGCCATATAATTTTCATTTTACATAATTTTCATTTTACACATATAGTTCGGATTAATATTCAAACAATTTCGGATTCTCGAATTTTATATTTTAGAAACGCTACAGGCTTATCAAGAAAATCGGTCCCGTCTCGCTAGACCCTCCGTCCTGCTTGACCCACCGTCCCGCTAGACCCACCGTCCCACTAGACCCACTTTTTCGTCCCGCTAGACCCACCGGAAGTCTCGCTAGACCCACCACGTGCATAATGAGGTGTCCCGCTAGACCCACCGTTTTGCGACCGTCCCGCTAGACCCACTGTCTCGGAAGACCCACCAGAGAAGAAAATTATGTACGCTTATAAGCAAAAACAGAAATGCTTTCAAAGTGTATCCATTCAAGTATATATGTTTAGTCAAATATATAAATAATTAATTAAAAAATAATTACATTTAATTAACCACCTAATCAATTAAATTTAATTATTAAATAAATAAATTTTGTATATTATTGCATGAAATTGTGTATATTACAAATTATAACATGCAAAGAAGATATGTGCGTGCATGTGTGTGGCAATGGTAAGTAACCAGCCATGGCCGATTATTTTTTAAGAATGAATTTCTATTTTTCATGTCAAGGAATACACTCTTGTCAAACACATTTCAGAGTGCATTTTTTGCTTATTATCGTAATGGTACTGTACTCTTTGTATCCTCCGATCAGGGAATTTCCTTATACTAAGTAGGCACACAGATTGAAGCGTTGACACTGCATTCCGATAACAGTACAGATATGCACATATGAATATGATGAAAAGCATGTAGGCATTTCACAAAGACGGCTCAACAATAATCGGGCCGAGCGGATGTTGCAAATTCTCAGTAAAAAATCGAAAATGTTAATTAGGTCATTGTCAATAAATCCGAATCTATTTTTAAAAATAGGACTAAGGAGCGCTAATGTCCATGTGCTCACTTTATTTCATCGCTTCAAATACTATATAGAAATTTTGATTTCGAATCGAGCCATGGATTTCGGTCGCGCTAATTTCGTTTTAATTCGTTATATGAAGTCAGCTATGCTAGTCTGTGAAGCTGATAATAACGAAACTTTTTTCGAATGAAGTACCTATGGTAATTATATACAATTGCACATTCATGAAAACAAACTAACCGCTTGTTATTGACTATTGCACACCTCAAACTTGCTTTTTAATTAATGATTACAAAAAATTTTGCAGAATTCACTTAAGCGTCTTGATAACTATTTTTCATTTCACGTGTAATATGTATGTCTTCATTTTTTCGAGTGGGTCTTCCGAGACAGTGGGTCTAGCGGGACGGTCGCGAAACGGTGGGTCTAGCGGGACACCTCATTATGCACGTGGTGGGTCTAGCGAGACTTCCGGTGGGTCTAGCGGGACGAAAAAGTGGGTCTAGTGGGACGGTGGGTCAAGCGGGTCACAATCAGAAAATCAGTAAGCGCGACCAAATAAATGAAAAATACATTATCAAACGTTGTTCAAACTAACTTGACGAAATGTTTATTCATTCTTCATGTCTCACCGTTTTACGTTTTTGGCCAAAAAGGGCCACTTCTTCGTGCTTTAAAATTTGCGGTTGGTCAGTACGAAATAGCAGTAATTACTTGACTGTTTCCTGTAAGCAGTGGCGAATCTAACGATTTCCTAAAAGAGTGCGGTAACCCAACTTTTTCCGAAACAGTCAAAAAATAGAACCAAAAACTGGCTATTCACGTGCAGAGTGGCGTTTTTTCGCCGTTTTATATTGTCTACTTTCAGTAAAAATAATTTCTAGAGCAAAAATTTTGTAAAATTTTTAAAATTTTTAGCAATTTTGTGCAAAAAAACCCGGCACGACTCGCCTGAAAATTGTTGAGGATATGACATACAAAATACTTTTAGTGACTTGAATCATTTAATTATTTCCTGTTCTTGTGCATTTAGAGCAATACCTATTGGGGCATTTAACGTAAACGCAACATTTTTTAGAATTTGTTAGAAAAGTAGGTATTATCCGGCACGATGCGCCGGAAAAATTTGAGAAATTACGATAATCGATCCTTCATTTATCTCGCGAAATATTCCTGGTCAACAAGGGAGGCGGCCGCCCCCCGCTCTTCTTAAATCCGCCCCTGTTTGTAAGTTTTTCTGATTTTGGCCATATACTTGTTTTTTACTTTTGGATCAAAATCTTAAAATTGAAGCCTTGTTTTTTACTTTTCAAACTTTTTAACGACTTTTTAAAGAAAATTCTTTACGAATCATTTGATTCTGACTAGGATTTCAGAAGAAAAGATAAAATGTATCATTGTTCTTCGAGCCAAGTCACATTTTTGCATTACAAGTGAGCGAAGTCATACAAACTAACGCGCCCGTGCAAAAGCGCACTCTTACCTGATAAATTAGAAACATAATAATTAAGATTAATTATGCACGTTAAGAATGATTTCGTAGTGATTTTTTACCCGCGCCGTGAAAACGCATTTAAAATAACCTTCTGAAATTTGTTTATTCCATTGTGTATTATTTTCGGACGAAATACTAAATTCCATTTAATTTACGCCGAACGTACGAATTGTAAACTAAATTTTATTTGCTAATTATTTAAAGATAATGAATTCAATTAAAGCAAATTAGCATTCGGATCTGCTATTTAAGCAACTGCATCTTAACTGCTTATCAAGTCAAACATAAATCTCTGGTTTGTCCGATATTTTTTGATTAAGGTACCGTCGATCCACAATGAGTCCGTTCTTAGTTGCCATATTGGTAAGCGCATTCCTTGACTTTTTGAATTCAATAAAAAATTTTCATATTGCACCTATTCCTAGTATTGTACTCATAAGCATAGATGCACAGCATGACCAATCTGGGGTGACAGCCGGTCTGGAGAGGGGGTCAAAAATTGAGCTTTTAAGGGCCAAAATGAGCTCAAAAAGTGATAAAAGCGCTAAAATAGCGTTTAACGATTTTATTACACAGTTTCGTCAATTTAGAGCAACTTTGAAGGAAATTTTAAATTTTCATCCATTTTCGGTTTTTATTTTGACTCAGTTTCCCCCGGAAAATTTCGCATTTTGTTATGATGGGTGGTCTAGACTCCCCAACTCCACCCACATGCATGTTTGCTCATAACTGCACATCTTAATTTTATTACAGGGCGCAGGTCCGGTCTAAAAGGCGAAGTTCTATTTCGCGGGGCCAGTTGGAGAGCATCGTCTATCCAAATTGACCTGAAAATTTGTTTGAGTTCTAAAATATCATAGAAACGTCCTTAATCACATTGATTTTTGGTCAATTTCAAGCATTTCTGCGGGAAAGTACTGACTTTCATTCATCTGAGAGACTTCATTTCAACTTATTCCCTTCAAAAAATTTAACCTTTTGCCTGACGGGGGTCCAGAAACGTCCAAATTTCTACATGTGTACATATGCACATATATGTTGATTGACCTGACGTATGTCTCCATATACGTTAAATGTCATTAAAGAAATTCAGCTCAGTCTATGTATATCAAAAAATATGGAATTACTGCAAATAATCTTACGTGAATATTATCCAATCATTTTGAATTTCTACTTTTTCCCAGATGTCTTACGCTAATGATTTAACAATACTATTAGGAGATAATTTTTTTTATAATTTCAGCTAAATAACTGGAGAAAACTGTTTACGTTGCTATTTTAATACTCTAAAAATCATTGTGAGAGCCGACAAAGTTTTGTTGACTACTAACTACTAAATTCAAATTTGTTGGCGCCAAAATGAGGCTTTTAGACTGTTTTGAAAGGCAGCAAATATCATTAAGGATTTCTATCAGGCGCGAGAGCCAAAAAAAGAAAACAATTTTGACATACGATATTCAGACATGCACAGTATGGGAATTCTAGAAGTTGTTAAATTTGAGAAGTTTCTTCTTCGGGCTCAAAAACAGTGGATATGCGTGAAAAACATGAACGTAAGAATATGAAAAATTTCGAAAAACGCAAATTATAAATGTAAGTAGGTCTGAATATGAGTATGTTCGAATGCTTCGTTAATCAGGATTTGATTGAGATTTTAATTACCTATTTAACGTAATGATCCTGTTTTGTGAAGAGCTAAAAATTAAACTTTAATGTTGTCTTTTTACTGTAATACAATGAATAATAAAATATTGGAATAAAAGAGACAATCAGGTCTACAATTCATAGAATTAGTTAACATTAAGACAAGTAAAAAAATTGCCTTACATACAAATATGTTTTAAAAAGTATATTTAAAAGAATTTATAATATAATTAATTTGAATCGTACATAGAACTAGTGAAATGGTCCTGCAAAAGCTAGCTCGACGCAAAATGATACAGGTAATCAAAAAATAAATTAATTTGCATATAAAATTTTATTTAAACAAATTTTTTAGCAGCGCTGGCCTCGTCATTGTCAAATTACATTTTTCTAAGGGGCAGATCCAGGATTTTCTGGCAGGAGGTAGGCCGGAACCCCAAACTTTCCTAATAGTGTCAAAAATTGTCCAAAAAATCCGTCCATTGTGCTTAAAGTATCGGGTTTTTGCCGTCTTTCGATACACAGAATCATTTTTAATCTACAATAATTGAAATTTTGGAAAGTTTTCTATGAAAAACACGCAAAATAAGTGCGAAAATCGGCGCAAAGCACCAGAAAACACGCAAAAATCATTTTGAGAACTAAAAAATCCTTGTTCTGTACATAAAAAACTCTTCTGACGTAAAAATAAAGTTTTTACAGCGCCAAGAAAGTCAGTAAATGCCATTCATGAATAATTTTGAAAAATGTGATAAAAAATGGCTAAAATCAACGAAAAATACTCATCATTCTATTCTGCTCCCAAACATTTTTTGACGACAGGTGCGGCCGTCCGCCCGCCCCACCTTTGAATCCGCGCTTACATTATTTGTTATTTCCAGTTTTTTATCGTTAAAATTGTAATTTTGATACGTCTTTTCCCTATCAGTCAGGTTTATTTGTATGTCATCAAGTTTTTACATTTCAAATTTTTTTAGTTCATCCTATTTGAATTGTACTTTTAATTAATTTTAACGCTATATTAAATTTTTCGATTAAAAATAAATTAATTTTGTTTACAGCTCGTCGTCTGCGTAATTTCCAGCCGTATTGTTGACGCGGAGATGCGTGGTGGGAAAAATTACGACAAAGGCGCGACTCATCAAAAAATTGACATCGATGCGAATAATGAGATTGAAAATCCGTGCTCGGACCGAAAGAACAAACATAGGCACAAAAAAGGCATGGGCAGTGCGCGACCTGAGAAAACTGAATCTGTTGCGGAGGATTGACTGAATTTGCTAATGTTTTGCATCATAGTTCTCAAAGCGTCATTGCAATAAAGCTTTACTGATTAGGACTCTTATGAATCCAGGTGTATTTTTTTGTCTTAAATTTGACACAGAATTAGTTATTTTCAGACATCAATACGTACCTACGTATAATACGGCGAGTAGTCGTATTTAGTTGACCTTGGTTCAGTTCCAATATCATTAGGCTTAGCCCTGCTTTTACCAGAGTACTAGATCTACGATCTAGACATGGTCCTGTTCCTACGAAGTTTGGCTTAAACCAGGCTTAAAGCTGTACATGATAAACATAGAAAGTGTTCAATTTTGATGTCGTATGTTCCGAGATTGTCGATAGGTTAGAGCCTGGCTCAAGCCTGCGTTTATGGGGAAACCGGCTTAAACCAGACCTAAACCTCACCGCGTATCTTCAAATACTAGCAAGAAAAAATGCTCCGATGGAACAAAAAAGGTAGAATATACTTGGAACAAAGAATTATCAAGGACGTAAAAGGAGGGGACTAGAAAAAGCTCCTATCTACAAATGTCACAAAATTTGCTAAAACTCAGAAATTTCCTAAACAAAAAAATTAAAGTAAGGAAATCAAAGAAAAAACCTACCTGTGCCTAAAACTGCAAGATCTGCTAAAAATCAGACTTTTTCTAAGCAACGCAAAAATCGAAGTATATTCTGCGGCCTGCAGAAGAAAGCAGCATCCTGTCGAACAAAGATAAAACATTGGGCTGGATAACTGAACCACTCACTCTGCAAAAGCAGATATCGCCATAGCTGAGCAGCGCCATGTTGCAATATTTTTCTGGGTCAAAAAATAGTAATTATGGTATGTTGGAAAAACGGCAATTTTCGACGTTCTGATTGAACACTGGTGCATACCCCTAACCTCCCATGCCTAATGGTCATCAGTTTACATGGGCAGGAATAAAATCCGGGTGGTCTGATGGGATTAAACGCCAGAAGAGTACTGAATGGACGCATGCATTATATAGAAATCACAGTCTTTCGTTGCGGTATCGCAAATAATCATAGGATATAACTTTTTGTAATATTTATCTAGCCACAATATCGAATAAATTAATGCTGCAAGTGATTAGCAAAAACGCAGATTTGAGATTTATTTTATAAGCTTTATATTAAGCATTGGACACCATACCTAGAAGTAGGGGGTTTGGGGAGTATGCACCCCAAGGCAAAATACCCAACAAGAAAACGCAAATATTTAACAATACCTCCAAAATTCAATTTTTTAAATCTTTCTGCTCTTTTTGGGGTTTTTTTGGTAGGTACCGATAGATAGAGCTCGACAAGAAACGTTCAAAAATGGTGTTTTCTTCGCCATAGCACTATTTTTAAGGCCAATATTCCAATTTGAAAACCCCCCTCAGAATTTTGGAACCGCCCACTGTATGTTGGACAATATGAGAAGGTTCACCTATTTTTTTCAGAGGCCGCAGAATATACTTCGATTTTTGCGTTGCTTAGAAAAAGTCTGATTTTTAGCAGATCTTGCAGTTTTAGGCACAGGTAGGTTTTTTCTTTGATTTCCTTACTTTCATTTTTTTGTTTAGGAAATTTCTAAGTTTTAGCAAATTTTGTGACATTTGTAGATAGGAGCTTTTTCTAGTCCCCTCCTTTTACGTCCTTGATAATTCTTTGTTCCAAGTATATTCTACCCTTTTTGTTCCATCGGAGCATTTTTTCTTGCTAGTACCCAACTTTTTGTTAACAAAAAATAGTAGTTATTCCTATCTTTGTCAGTCTTGTAGCGAATGTCATTAGGTACTTAGCAATTTATACTTGCATTGTGTATGTATTATACTAGGAAAAATCTACCTAAAGTCGCAAAATCTGCTAAAAATCAGACTTTCTCTAAGCAACGCTAAAAATCTAAGTATATTCTGCGGCCTCTAAAAAAGTGTCTTTTTTAATAATGTTCGAAGTTTCAGATAAGAGTGTACGAAATCTATCAAGGTTACTTTTTTAAATTGCTGGCACCTGATTGATAGAAAACTAAGAGGTATTGTATTCAAAGTTGTTTTATTTTGTTATGAGCATTATAGCAAGCAAAGCAGGGGCCGATGGATTAGTGCACACAATCATTTCGGGCATGCTAGTGTATCTAGATTTAGTCTGTCTCAAGTCAACATACGCGTTTCCTACTGTTTTAAACCAACCATGTCTCCAATTGTCTTCGATGTTTGCTATTTCATTCAATTGGCTTAAAAGACTGTTAGTTTACTCAATATCATTTCCCATAGCTACTGCATAGCTAACGTGCTGCTTTTTCAATCATTTTTATGGTTAAATATTTATTTTAATCTGTTGGCCGCAGAATATACATCGATTTTTAGCGTTGCTTGGAGAAAGTCTGATTTTTAGCAGATTTTGCGACTTTAGGCAGATTTTTCCAAGTCCCCTCCTTTTACATCCTTAATAATCCACAATTCCAAGTATATTCATCTTTTTTGTTCCATCAGAGCATTTTTCTTTGCTAGTACCCCACTTTAAATTAGTATTATTTGAGTACATCAGTCAGTACACACATACAGTAACATGCCACAATAATGACAGCAGTACAAGAACACGGAAAACAATACTGTTCTTAACATCAGCATTATCCTTTTCAAACAAGACAACCTTACATTATTTTAACAGATCGAAGTTTTTCAGCATTAACTTAACGCAAATATCATTTGTAAGGAACACTAACGCTCAGATTTGGAAGTAAAATAAATTTGTAGTATAAACTACATTTTAACAACAAATGATTAGTGCAAACTTCACACAACTACTAGGTGTAGAGAAAACTAACAGCCAGATTCTCAATTCTGATTTTACGTAGAACATTTTGAAAAAATTAAGCTCCCGCAAAGCTCTAGAACAAGAGTTAATATGCAGTGTAAACTTTACACAACCACAGAGTTTAAAGAAAATTTCAGTCGGATTCGTAATTCTGATATTACGATCAACATTTATGGAAAAATTAAGTCTCCACAATGGCCCAAGGACAAATAAATATCAGATGTGCATACGTAGACTCAAGCTACGTTCACTTCGCTTACTTAACCCGAATCTCAAGCTTATGCACTCACACGGGGGTTCTCGCCCTTTTAGGAGGTCGATCACCAGCCGGCGATTCGGGGTAAGCGGCCCGGCCTATTCAAGGTAGCCCGGCCCTCTACGCACGCACCTAGTGAAACCTACTTGTTTAACCCCTTTGAGATTAAGTACCTAATTAAAGTAAGTTCCCGGAAACCTGATTGAGGGCTCAAAAAGATTATTATTTAACTTGTTTTGGACCGAATTCCGGTGCTTGAAAATATTAAGGTTTCCTAAATATAGTGTAGCACAAGGACAGAATTCAACAGCACGGAAATTCAACCGAGCCCAGCATCGTTAATTAAATAATTAATTTTTACAATATTTTTTGGACAGAAAAATTATGAAGCAATTAAACAACGACAGCATGGAGGATACATGCTGCCGACCGTCGTGTTATGATAATCGGGTAAAATCAAACAATGTAATTAAACAAGGGCACAAAGCCCTACCAAAGGCATACAACTGATGCCAATTGGAACAAACACGAATGATTAAAAACAAAGCGTACGGCGAAAAGAAGCGTGCACACTACGTAGGAAAACTAACAGACGAGTTCTGCAGCCAAGCAGATAAAAAGGCACGTACGGAGTCTGCTCACGTACGGCAACGAAAAGAAAAAAGATACGCTCAGCGCGGAAGCTGGCGGAGAGGCTCTCAGGCTCAAAAACAAATTGTAAAATGTAAAATCTTAAAGTGCCGTCAAAACTGCGCTTGCACGCAGTTTTAACTGACGCGGAAAAAAGAGGCGTAACAACACGAACCAAGAGATATGAAAAGGATCTATGAATACGACAATAGGCCTATGGGCAAAAGCTTACGGTAAAGGAATGTACAAACGAGACAGGCACAAATATGAGACACACACATATGATCTTTTAACACACGTAAGATATGATAACACACATACCAATTCGTACTCAAGTCGCATTAAGCCCGAGTGCCCATTTTCCTATCCCGGATTTTGATTGAAAATATGTGTGGGAATGGAATGAAAGATATGATATTTTTTAGGGGAAGGTGGTCCCGGGCGACTCACTTAAGCGTTGCGCTTAACGGTCGTGTACGTGCGTATGGAAATTGAGCACAAGAATGTACATCTGGGGCAATCAATCGGTTTTTTCATCTGTTTCAAAAAAACCCAAACTGATTTTTTTCCCAAAAAATTTTTTCAGTGTAAAGTTTACAAACATAATTATGGCACATACAAACGAGCTACATACAATCAAAGGGCTACAAACTGGCCCAAACCGAATTTATTTACACTCAATGGGGATCAGATTTTTAAAGTTTACAATGTGGTGGACAGTGAAACATACGTGTTTGTGCATATTTTTGTTCGCCACTTTCTCTGTGCAGAAGTCGGGAGAGGTCGGATAGGGTAAAAATAAAGTACTTTCTAAGGGGTGGCGAACAAAAATATGAAGTGAAGAAGTCGGGAGAGGTCGAATAGGATAAAAATAAAGTACTTTTTAAGGGGTGGCGAACAAAAATATGGACAAACACGTATTTTTCACTGTCCGCCACATTGTAAACTTTAAAAATCTGAACCGAACGCCCCATTGAGTGTAAATAAATTCGGTTTAGGCCAGTTTGTAGCCCTTTGATTGTAGTACGTTTGTATGTGCAAAACTATGTTCCGCAAAATATTTGATATGATTTACCAATTAAATACGAAAAACCCGTTTTTTTCGCCCATTTTACACCTCAGATTTCGAACTTTACACCCCCATAAACAACTCAATATTACGTGTTTTTGAACGCGGTTTGCTTTGACGTGTAGCCCTTAAAAGTTACTTTATTTTTGTCCATTTAAATTATCTTAACTCTTAACCGAAAAAGTTGGCTTAGAAATCTTTGACAGAATCTGTTTTTTTACTCATTCACTAGAGTGTAAAGTTTAAACCCCTGCTACTGTGTATTGATTGTAGAAATGTTTGAAGGTCAGATTCATTATTCTAACCTTACAGAGAACATTTTTTAAAAAAATTCATCATCCGCGACGCTCTGGGTGGAAAAAATTTTTTCAGTGTAAAGTTTACACCTGCACTAATAACGCAATATTGATTGTGAAGAAACAAAATAAATTTTGACTTGTAGCGCTAAAGACGAGGCAGATTTGAAAGGTAGTTACGACGTTCTTTCTACTAAGTGGAGAATATGGCAGGGAAAAAATATTTTTTGTCTTAGACTCTTTACAATAAACCGCCTCTAAATTCGAAAATATTATATTTTACGAAAAAATAAAAAAGTTTCCCCTAGATTTTTTAACCGTCTACCTTTTGAAACCAATCAGACTGCATAGAATGTAAAACTGAGTTAGATATGCACGGCCACACTAAAACTGTAAAAAACCGTCTAGTTTACACTCCTGTGCAACAACCAATGAGTGTAAAGAACTTTTACGACCAGATTCGTAACCTACTAATTAGGGAAAACATTTTTAAAAAAAATTGGCCCTTCGCAAATTATTTGAATTTTTGGTGTAAACTTTACACACTCAAGACGCGCTCGGTATTGAGTGTAAACAACAAAAAAATGGGGGCACTAAGTTTTTTTATTATCTACCTTTTACAAAAAACCGCTCCTCTCAGATGTGTGCCGTTATAGCTGTGAGGGGGGACATATGTTGCGGGTACCCAAGTATATTATAGCTACCTAAGATTGATCGTTGGCTTAAGCCACTCACAACATGAAACCGGGCCCCGATTTTTTGTATTTACTGAAAGATCAGAAATTCTTATGTGGCAAGCTTTTCACTAAGTAGACCTTTTGTTATTGTAGCATATGTTTTATTAAGCAGAATAAAAGATCGCTACCTATATTTTATTAGAAAAGTGTGATTTCTTAGTTTTATAACGCGTATAAAACAAACCGCAGATCGAATTTCTCACACGTTCTAATTTAAATGTTGAAATGCATTTTCTCAACCGATTTTTACTTTCGAACAAAGATAATATTACCCATTTTTAAAGTTCTCGTGTTATTAACTATCAGAAATAAGTATTTATGCTGGCTTTTGCCATATTTAGGAGAAGCGTGAGTGCAGACAACTCCAGAGTTCGAACTCGGAGACCTCCAACTGTAACGGTAGGCGCTGCATACCTTCCGTTACATGAGCAAAATTTTACCCGCACCGGTTTCCCGGATCTTCCGCTCTGTATCGCGTGTGTTGCACTAACTGACTACTCGAGCTCTCGCTCACTTCCCGCGCTAATATTCAATATAATTTGAAAAACAATATAACATCAAACTCACGGGTTTAACTTCAAAGTATCCATTTCAAATTGAGTAATTAGCACCTCTGCTACAAATCGCGATTATACAAGAAGTCCGTTTTGAAGCTGTCGGATGTACATTTGAAACATAGCTTATAAGGGGTTCTCGTTTAATTATAAAAATGTAGTAATTAATAATAAGAAATAAATATAATAAATACATTGCTTTAATAAAGTGTTGTAAAAGATATCTTTATCTTTATCTTTTTAGCAAGATAAAGACAAAGATAAAGATATCTTTATCTTTATCTTGACGATTTCTTTATTTTATCTTTATCTTTATCTTTATCTTATGGAAAAATCACGGGTCATCTTTATCTTTATCTTTAAATTTTTTATTGGAATTTATCCTGCTTAAAAAGATAAAGTATGTACATACATAAGTTAGCATGTAATCTAAAATGCAAGTTTGACATGAGATTACATTCAGACGCATTCAAGTTTTACTGAAATACAAGAAAAGGAAAGAAAACGATCGTTTAAACCCTATGGCGTGCGGCCCAAACTAATGCCTGTATATCGACCTAAGTAAGCGGGAGTACTAGCACCCACGTTAATCTAAGTATAAGCCTAGGAAAATATAGAAGTTTGAAATAATCAATAAGTGTCGTGACTATACTTCGTTCAGGCTCACAGAGCAGGGTGTTGATGCTTGTGAAAAGAAAGAAGTGACTTGTTG
The DNA here is from genome assembly GCA_036768485.1 of Mermis nigrescens. NCBI lineage: Eukaryota > Metazoa > Nematoda > Enoplea > Mermithida > Mermithidae > Mermis > Mermis nigrescens. The sequence continues at coordinate 298,657 of JAVLUZ010000681.1, forward strand.
TCAGCCAGTAGTAGTAGTAGTGCATGGGTTAGTCAGATACCGCGGGTAAACCCCTAAACCTACACTTATATGTGCTTAATGCCTATCACCTCTTTGACCACAGGTGCAAAAGTAAGGGCATTTAGTTGACTGCTTTGCATCACCCACTCTCGTTTATTGCACTTCACATACAGCACTCTCCTAGGTCCAAGCGACCATATTTACACTTTATCTTTATCTTTATCTTTTCGTTTCCTTTATCTTGCAAATTATCTTTATCTTAATCTTTCTAAATTTTCTATCTTTTATCTTTATCTTTATCTTCTAGATTTTAAAATTTCAACTTTATCTTTATCTTTTATCTTGCAAAAAATCCTTATCTTTTACAACACTACACCTTTATCGGCGAGGAACGTCGTCGGAAATAGGGGTCTTTACTATCTATCCCGTGCAAAGTTTCCGAGTTATGAGATCATTTCATGTTGGGTCCGCCCTCCCTCCCACATGGACGCACCCAACCGCCGCGTATGTAGTTTACTTCCGCTGCGTAGTACAGTACCAAATCGCTACATACGCTGTATACTTCCGGACAGGCCCTATTCGGGATTCGTCCAAAGTGGGATGGGGCCGGTTCGGAAACTTCCCTGGGATAGCTAGTAAAAATCGCAATTTTCGACGTTTGCCGAAAAAAGATATTAAAGCAATGTTCTTATTATATTTATTTCTTATTATTTATAAATACCTTAGTTTAATTAAACCGGAACCCGTCTTAGGTGTATGTTTCTTTAAAGTTACATCGTAAACTCCGCTGGAATAGCTAGTAAAAACCGCAATTTACGACGTTTCTCGCCGAAAAAAACAGATACTAAAGCAATGTTTTCATTATATTTGTTTCTTATTATTAATTTCTACGTTATTTTAATTAAACGGGAACCCGTATACGTTCTATGTTTCGAATTTACATCCGCCTGCTTTAAAACGCATTTCTTGTATAATAGCGATTGAATTGATTGGTAGGGCAATTATAGGACGGTTGGGCTGACGGTGAGGCTGTTGGGATTAGTGGGGCTGCTGGGACTGATGGACCTTATGGGATTATTGTTGGGGCTGTTGGGACTGATATGGCTATTGTGACTAGTGGGGCTGTTTGGATTACCGGTGGGGCTATTTGGACGGTGGGGCTGTTGAGTCGGTTGGGCTGTTGGGACTGGTGGTATTGTTGAGAAATCACCATATCTACGATCTAATAGCAGGTAATTTTAGGGTGATTGACAACCGGGTAACAGGCAAGGGCGTAGACTAGTCCTCTCAAAATTTTGGAAGTATGAATATGAAAAGATTGGAGATCCTCAATGCGTATCTGGAAGACCGCTAGAATAGATTTTAGAGCACTTTTTGAGTTGATAAAGCCAAAATTTTTAGGCGCTTCGCGCCTCATCTTTTACATACAACATGTTTGTTAAATATAATTAAAGTCAAATTTGATTTTTTAAAGTTTTTTCTTCCCTTTGTGTACCTATATCTCGTTGAGAGAAGCTCAAAAACACAATTATTTTTGCCTATCCATAAGTAGTTGTTGATATTTCCACTTTTAAAGTTTCCGCCCCTCCAAAATCAGTAGGCCAGCTACGCCAATGGTAACACGAGGGTTAACAATTTTTTCTCTTTAAAGCAATATTGTGTAAAATAGACGGTTTTTTACTGTTTTCAGGTGCAGAAGCATATCTAACTCATTTTTATATTCTATGCAGTCTGATCTGATTGGTTTTAAAAGGTAGACACTTATAAAATCTAGGGAAGAGCTTTTAATTCTTCTCGAAAAAGTAATATTTTCAAATTTAGAGGCGGTTTATTGTGTAAAGAGTTTAGACAAAAAAATGTTTTTTCCTGCCATATTTTTTCCTGCCACTTAGTAGACAGAACGTGGTAATTATCTTTAAAATGTGCCTCATCCTAAGCGCTATACGTCAAACTTCATTTTGTTTCTTTACAATCAATATTGCGTTATTAGTGCAGGTGTAAACTTTACACTGAAAAAATTTTTTCCGTCCAGAGCATCGTGGATGATCAATTTCTTTTTAAAAATGTTATCAGTAAGGTCAGAATAACGAATCTGACCTTTAAACTTTTCTACAGCCAGTGTTTGTTGAGATATGAAGAGGTGAACTTTGAATTTTACCTACATCTATTTTCTAATGCCGATAGATAACTTCGTATTGCATATTGTTTAATCAGATTTTTCTTATTTCAGTAGTTTTTGACTCGTCTTTAATAAACAATTATTTTTATTATCATAAATGCACTATTCTTAAACTTTAGTAGAATGATGAATATTTTTCAATTATTAACTAAGTATTAAAATCCGCTGATATGTCGAGTTGGCGCAGTGGCTTACGCATCCGTTCTCGCATTCAGATTCAGAAAATGACTAATGGGTTCGTATCTTCTAAATGCTGACCGTTTTTAATATTTTAATTCTTTCGGCAAAACCATGCACTTCATTTGACTTATTCACCCATTTATGTTCTGCAGCTTACACTATTTATTTTTTGAATTTCACCTTAGTTCTCAAATGGATGTGTAAAGAGTGCAAAAATCTGGGGGTAAAAAGACACATTCTAGTCGAGTTTTCGACTTGTTTATGCCTGCCAACAACTCCGGTTATGAGATTTAAGAAATTTCTTCTGACAGAAATGTACTACGGATCAAGGGCTAACCTGAGCTTGCCAGCAAACTTTTCTAAAATGAATACGCAATTAGTACAAGGGATTCAAACTTTACACTCTATTAGATGAGTAAAAAACAGATTTTGTCCGAGATTCCTCTGCCAACATTTTCGGTTATGATTTTAGATAAATTGAATAAAACAGAAATAAGGTTACTTCTAAGGGCTACACATCGAAGCAAGCCGCGTTCAAAAAACGAAATATTGAGTTATTTATGGGGGTGTAAAGTTCGAAATCGGAGGTGTAAAATGGGCGGAAAAACAGGTTTTTTCGTATTTTGATTGGTAAATCATATCAACTATTTTGCGGAACATAAGTTTGGGACATACAAACGTACTACAATCAATGGGCTTCAAACTGGCCTGAACCGAATTTATTTACACTCAACGGGGCGTTAGGTTCAGATTTTTAAAGTTTACAATGTGGTGGACAATGGAAAATACAGGTTTGTCCATTTTTTTGTTTGCCACCTTCTCTGTTCAGAAGTCGGGCGAGGTCGAATAGGATAAAAATAAAGTACTACCTAAGGGGTACGCGTCACAGCTAATTGCGTTTGTTTGCATCAATATTTATCTTTTTTGGGAGGTGTAAAAAATGAGGGAGTTAAATGTGTTTCTGTCTTGTTTTTTACTGCTAAGTTCTGGGTTATGAGCAGTTCTCAAAAATGGCGATCGTGCCTCAGCGTTGTTTTCGTGGGTCGTCCAGAGCCGAATCGACGATTAAGTGTTCCTAACGTTTTCTCTCTCGCAATTGTTCGGCTAACAGTCGCGTAGCTCTTTTTAGTGCCGTGATCCAATAACATTTTCGCCGATATTTCGCGATTAGATAATAAAATGCTGAGACCTTGGCCTTATCACCGAGAGTAAGCTGTTTATACGGAGTCATCTTAAAGAAAAACACCAATTAGCAGTCAAAAAGCGCCGCACGGCGAGGTGCGAACTTTACCGCGCCGCACTTCAAGGCATACTTCAAGCGGCCACCGCGCCGCAACCTAATTCGCTAGAGTCCAATTTTTCGCCGCTTTTCTGGCTACACTTCACCACGCGGCGAGAAGCAAATAATGTCTATTTTTAGCATTTTTTCGAATTTTTTCGCCGCGCCGTAGAAGTTTAAACGTTTGAACTTTCCTCGCGAATGCTGATTATATGCACCGGTATCGATCTGCTCTGAATCTATCATTGCGGCAATTTGCGCGGAGTATGCCAACATCGAACGAAGCGGCAGCGAAGCAGCAGCGAAGCGGCGAAGGGTCGCCCAGTTGGCGCCATTTTTTCTTGCAGCGCGGCGACCGCGCCGCGTGAAGTATGCCCAGGTGGCGCGGAGCGGCAGACGAATTTCGCCGCGCCAGTTCCGCGCCATGACGTCACATTTTGGGTATACTGTGGCCGCAAACCCCCTTTGCGGCGCGAATCGCGTGAAGTATGTTTCAGGCTTAAGGTTAAGGGGAATACTCGAGAGTAATCTAATGATTAAATTTAGCGCGTATGACAGGAAGTGGGTCAAACTCGGTTGAGCTAAGCCCAAGGTCAAGGCAAGATATCCCGACTTTTTATGACTTTAACCTGAATTTGACGCCTATTTTTCCATTCCTGAAGATATATCGAGGATGCTTTTTTAATTCATAAAATCTCATGCTACATACTGCAGAGCATTCAACGGCAATGTCATGTATAAATGCAGTAAGTGATGCAAATGTTTCATCAAACATTGCCTAATATATTCGATGGAAATAAAAAGAATTGAAATCAGTCGGCAATAATAAGACATCAGAATGGAGAAAACAATTAAAAACAAAATAATATATTCATTCAATCTTAATCAGCATCTTAACGATATGCTCCCTTTATATAAGATGTTGGGAATGATTAGAGCGTTTAAAAATCTTGACCAATAGCTTAGGCACTGATATTTTCTGCCTGCTCTACATTTGAAACAGCACTAATTAATGTCTCAACTCATCAGAACCAAAAGATGTATGGATAGTAATGAATTAAGATAGACAACCCGAGATTCAACCCTGAACCTGGCAGGAGCAAGGTTAAAAATCTCGGGTTAAACCGACTGTTCTTAACCCACCTTTTGCTCAACCCGTTTTCTGTAAAATTAAAAAGAGTTTAAACCGAGATTTTTATAAGATTTTACTCAACTTCAACCTGAGATTACGCTCAATCCACGTCCTGTCATTTAGGCCCTAGAGTCGCTGTTTCCTGCTTTAAAGTCTGTAGTCAAATAGCAGTAATCATTTGGCTATTTATTGTGAACCATTTTTATTTCTCGCCATTTATTACGCACATGGATGAAAAACTTAAATTTGTGTTATGCTCAATAATACATTGGTATCACTGATTGTTTCTAAAATCCAGGAACCTGTTGCTTCATAATGCTTTAGCCTTTTTAAATTTTTAAAGACTTTTGAGGAGAATCCTTTACAAATTTTTTTGTTATTCTCGCCCTTACAAGCTTTAATTTGTCAGATTTCGCTTGGAGAATAAAATGTATTTATTATTCTTTCGGTCAAGTCAGATTTGCTCGTTACGAATGTATAAAGTTATGCGAAAAACTGCCGCGGAAAAGGCGCAAATTAAGTGAAAAATAAGGAATGTAATTATGGCTGAAGCGTACTATTAGCTGATAGGTCCAAAATTTAATTGAGACTAATTATGCACGTTATAAATAAGTTCGTAGATATTTTTTCGCTGCGCCGTGGAAAAATGTGTTTAAAATAAACGTCTGAAATTATGTCATTCCACTGTGTATTATTTTCGAATGGAAAACTAAATAATATTTCATTCAAATTACGCCGAACTTTCGAATTGTGCACTAAATTTAATTCGTTCATTATTGTCAAATTATGAATTTAATTAAAGCAAATTTGCATTCGGTTCTACTTTATAAGCAATTGTATGCTTCTTGCCTAGCAAATCGAACATTAATTCCTGACTTATTCGATATTTTTTCGACCAAAGCACTGTCGATCCGCAATGCATCCGTCCTTAATTGCCGTTTTGGTAAGCTTTAAACTCAAACTTTATGAATTCCAGCATTCAATTGGAAATTTTTATTGTTCCTTTTCCTAGTATTGTTGGAGAGCTTCTTTGAAGTGAATAACTTGCATATTGATATAAATGCGTGCTAAATTATCTCAGAAACGACCTTGAATCAAAATATTTTCAAGCACTTAGGCAGAAAGTACTGATTTTCATCTATTAGATTCATTATTTCAACTTATTTCCCTCAGAGAATTCGCCCTCTGTCTTCTTTAGGGCACAAGCACACGTAATCGTGGAAGGCTTAGGGTGAGATTAACGCCTTCGGAGAATTCGTTAGACCCCACATCGTTAGACTCCCAAAATAAATTTTTGGCATATCTTTTGGGATTTCTATCAGTCATCTCCAATCGCGCGGACCCCCCAGAATTCGGTCGCTGCCAATGTACGGTCTAGACTAGACCACTAAACTCCCACGTGCCTGGTTGACGTGAGGAATAATGCTGCAAGCTCTGCCTGTCATCAACAAATCGATATTTAAATCGATATGTTGTGAATTTTTTATTTGTTTATAAATATTTACAAAAAAAATTATAAATTCAATAGACTGATAAAATTTGCAAATGAAAAATATATTCTTTTTTCGTTATCGATTTTTTCGCTATTCGTTATACATATGTGCCTACTTTCCGTCCTAACGCTTCTCCCAGGACGATTTTACTGGAATATTAATAACTTTTTCACATGATAGCCCTGTTTTTCAAAAACTGAAATCCTGATGCTGTCTCTGTAGTGCAGTTTAGCTTAAGTTGATATAATATTTTAATATATAGGTACAGTCAAATCAAGCTTAATGTAAACGAACTGATGTAGCTGTGAACCCACTGATGGAATAATCTTCCATCGCATTTTTCTACTAGAGCTCGGATAATAATAAACAACAAGAGTAAATTTAAATTTACTGCCATAAAAAATTTGGGATTAATTCAAAATAAATTGACGTAAAATTGAATCGTACTCGATATTATCTTGCATGTACTCGAAGTTGAATGGTAGGAAAAGAAATCTACTTAATTGTCATTTCAAAATAATTCTATCATGAATAAGCGTAAGCAATTCAAAAACTGACGATAGATATCGCTCTAAATTCTAGTAAGCTAGCTCGATGCAAAACATATAGGTAGATACATAAATATTTCATAGTGATGAATAGCTTTTTTATGGCAAGCATATTTGGAACTCAATTTTTTTGGCTTTGTTTGCATAATAGCTGACCCGGTCACGTTATTGTTTTTCGAGCCAAAATAAACCTAAAAATTGCTGAAATAAATGCTAATACTACTTGAAACTTATGTATGTAGTTCATCCACAGTTTGTCGACACTTTCAGGCATTTTTGCGAAGAATTTTTCTCTATGTTTTTTGTCTTTATTTTGCCTCATTGGTACCCAAAAATTTTATATTTTACGGTTTGGTAGTCCAGATTATCGAACCCACACGTGCATGTTAGATTATAACTGAACTCCATTTTGTAATTATTACCATTTTTGTAACGAACCGATTGCATCGATTCGGCGAGGTATTTCCTTTATCAGACGGCATAGAGTTAATTGTACTATTTTTTCATTCGTTATTCTTTTAACTTCATTCACGTCAAATTTTTAATTAGTTTTCAACTTAATCATATAGATTTCTATTTTTTCGCAGCTTGTCGCCTGCCTCATTTCCAGCAATGTCGTCGACGCAGCGATATATCACGGGAAAAAGTACAACAATAACCCGGTTCATCAAGAACTCAAGTTTAAGCTGAGAAATAATATTGACAAGCCGTGCCGCGGCCGAAAACAAAGTCCTAAGCACAGAAAAGGCAAAGGCAGTGCGCGACCAGTGAAGAAAGGTTATGGAGAGATATGATTTTCCAAACATTTTGCATCATAATCCACAAAGTGTAGTTACATCAAAGCATTATTTATTTATACTTTATTTTTTACTCATAATTTTGCGCAAGTAAAAATTATACAATGCCAAGTATTGGGTGGGATACCGTTGGAATTTAGAACTTTACACAAAATAGTTGAATTTCAAAGGCGTATTTACAGCGCTATTCGTCGATCTTGATTCCGGTTTATTCTCGGCTTTAAGCAGGCATTTCACAATCCATTATCAGACATATGCAAAAGGCAAGTCCATATGGTCCTGCTGACCCACAAACCAGAAAAAATCCGCAGGTAAATTAATGTAAAGAATTAATTCGAAATAGTGGCTAAAAATCTCGTTTTTTCTACAGAAATAAAATTAACTTAAAGAACATTATATCATGATTTTCTTTAAGCTGCTGTTGCTTTATCATACTCACTATAAGCTCAATAGAACTATGATTTAAACAATTAACTTCCGTAGTGGAAATAACCGGTTCTATACCCGGTTCCACCGAACCTGAAAGGTGACAGACAAGTGACAATAAGTCTTGTCATGATAAATCTGAAAAACTAGAATTCCTTGGAGCACTTACGTTTTAAAGAAAACATGCGCGTTGTTGTATAGGGAGATCGAGATCTCCAGAATGACTGCTGAACCCTGCAAAATGGATGCTATCTCCCGTCCAGAATCGTCAATTTTCCGAAAAAATCATAGAAAGTGCGTTTTGCAAAGCGTTTTTAGCTATTGTTTGACTCGAAGTGTAAAAATTTTGGGCGCCATATACTCATTTTTCGACTACATATTTTTTCTCCAATTCACTCACATTTTTTGAATTTATTCGAAAATGTTTTTATGTTCTATAACGACAAGCACCATCCGAAACGTCGAAAAATAGTGTTTTCGTAGCATATTCATGTTTGTATGAGCCCAAAAAGGCAAATTTAGAAAAATTAACGTGATCTCCTAGTCCCATCTCAGCGAAATTCCAATGCTCTTTTCACCATAATTCAAGTATTACCTAACAAGCATTGAGTGTACCGTAATTTATCTATCTTTCTTTATCTTCCTGTACAAAATAAGACAACTCTTGAGTACCTGCTTATAGCACGTTTATGCAGCCTCAGTTTCTTAACTCATCAAGAAACTTCAACACTGAAAACTCAGTTGAAATGAAAAAGTGGGGAAAATTACATGCACACTGATTGGGTAATTTTCACACTTTTTTTACAAAATGCCGCATCAGCAATGCTGAGTTGTCTTGTATCCAAAATGTATATTTTTTGCACAAAAACAGCGAAATAACACTAGTCAAAGTTATTGACTGATGACGTTTCGACTTATCGAAATTTCACTACAAAAATAGTTCTTTTACTTGTTATCTGATACTGAAATGCTAGTGAATTTAATTTTTTCAAACTGGATTTCTTTATTAGTTTTGATTAGCGAATGTCCATGTCTATAAGTTTTTAGCATAAATTGTCGAACATAGACTTTTGAGACTTGTCCGTCGTGGATTGTAAAATAGGGCCCTGGATTTTTGACAAACTCAGACAGAACTCAAAAGAATTTCATTTTACAGTATATTATTAGAAATAAGATACGTATTAAAATGTTCATAGTTGGAGAAGTAGCGCAAGTTTTGGTTCTCTCCCGAGGCATTCCCTAACAAACCAAAGTAAAAGAATATCAGCAACAGCAATAATAATAATAGTAATAATAATAGTAACATTAACAATGATAATACCAATAATAATAATAATAATAATAATAATAATAATAATAATAATAATCATAATAATCATAATAATAATAATAATCATAATAATAATAATAATAATAATAATAATAGTGGTAATAACAATAATAATAATAATAGTAAGAATAATAATAATAATGGAAATGTTACTAATAATCAAAATAATAAAGAACGTTCGACTGTTATAGAAAGCAAGGTCATGATTTGTTTGCGTATACTTCCATTTTTCGGACAGCATTTTGTCGAAAGCTTAAAAAACAAGCTGCTTTAGTCTCAAGCTAAAAATGACGACTTAATGCCTCCGAAAGTTGGGTCAAGCGTGAAAGAGCAGATAAAATTACTTGGAAAGCAAAAAAGGTACTTGCAGGTTGCAATGCACCAGTCACGTCACCACTCACCAGTATTTTAATTAGCATAAGATAATTATGAAATCGATTATTAATCGTAGGTAGCGCGTTAGCGCGTACCTATAATATACTTGGGTACCCCCAACATATGTCCCCCTCACAGCTATAACGGCACACATCTGGGAGGTGCGGTTTTCTTAAACGGTAGATAATAAAAAAACTTAGACACCGTTTTTTTGTTCAAACTTGATACCGAGGTAGTCGTGAGTGTGTAAAGTTTACACCACGAATTAAAATGATTTGCGGAAGGCCAATTTTGAAAAAAATCTTTTCCCTGATTAGTAGGTTACGAATCTGGTCTTAAAATTTCTTTACACTCATTAGTTGTGAAACAGAAGTGTAAATTAGACGGGTTTTTACCGTTTTCATGTGCACGAGCATATCTAACTCAGTTTTACATTCTATGCAGTCTGTGTGGTTTCAAAAGGTAGACGGTTATAAAATCTAGGGGAGCCTTTTTTATTTTTTTGAAAGTAATATTTTAAAAGTTAGAGGCGCTTTATTGTAAAGAGTCTGGGACAAAAAAATATTTTTTCCCTGCCATAAGCGCCACTTAGTAGACAGAACGTGGTAAGTACCTTTTAATTGTGCCTCGTCCTAAGCGCTACACTTCAAAATTACGAATCCGACTGAAATTTTCTTTACACTCTGTGGTTGTGTAAAGTTTACACTGCATATTAACTTTAGTTCTAGAACCTAACGGAAGCTTAATTTTTTCAAAATGTTCTACATAAAATCAGAATTGGGAATCTGACTGTTAGTCTTCTCTTCACCTAGTAGTTGTGTAAAGTTTGCACTAATCATTTGTTGTTAATATGCAGTTCATACTACAAATTTATTTTACTTCCAATTCTGAGCATTAGTATTCCTCACACTTGACATTTGCGTAAAGTTTATGCTGAAAAACTTTGGTCTGTTTAAATAATGTAAGGTTGTCTTGTTTAAAAAGGATAATGCAGATGTTAAGAACAATATTGTTCTCCGCGTTCTTGGACTGTTGTCATTATTGTGGCATGTTACTGTATGTGTTTACTGACTGATGCACTCAAATCGTGCTAATTAAAAGTAGAGTACTAGCAAGAAAAATGCTCCGATGGAACAAAAAAGATAAATATACTTGGGATTGTGGATTGTCAAGGATGTAAAAGAAGGGGACTAGGAAAAATCTACCTAAAGTCGCAAAATCTGATAAAAATCACACTTTCTCCAAGCAACGCAAAAAATCGAAGTATTTTCTGCGGCCAACACATTAAAATAAATATTTAACCATGAAATGATTGAAAAAGCAGCACGTTAGCTATGCAGTAGCTATGGGAAATGATATTGAGTAAACTATCAGTCTTTCTAAGCCAATTGAATGAAATGGCAAACATCGATGCATCCAAGACAATTCAAGAAATTGTTGGTTTAAAAAAGTAGGAAACGCGTGAGTTGACTTGAAACAGATTAAATGTAGTTGTACTAGCATGCCCGTTACAATTGTGTGCACTAATCAATCGGCCCCTGCTTTGCTTGCTATAATGCTCTTAACAAAATAAAACAACTTTTAATACAATACCGCTAAGTTTTCTATTAATCAGGATACGAAGCTAGTCAGCGTTGCTACTTGCCAGCAATTTAAAGAAAGTAAACGTTATAGATTTCGTTTATACACTCCTATGTGAAACTTTGAAAATTATTTAAAAAAGACACGTTTTAGAGGCCGCAGAATATACTTCAGTTTTTTTGCGTTGCTTAGAGAAAGTTTGATTTTTATCAGAATTTGCGACTTTAGGTAACTTTTTTCTAGTCCCTCCTTTTACATCCTTAACAATCCACAATTCCAAGTATATTCATCTTTTTTGTTCCATCGGAGCATTTTTCTCTGCTAAATAATATTGAGAAACAGCTCGTTTCAAGCAGCCAACTACAGCATATATCAATGCTAATTCTTGTTAAGCAAACTATGTACATAGGTACGATTTTCAAATCAGAAAATATATTGAGTTTTTAATATTGCTATTTACGTTGCAATTAATAAGCATAAATATCTAATGGAATTTTCCATATTTGCAAAAAGCAGGTATTTGATTTATATATAGTATTAGAATGACAAATATCTTGTAGCCGAATTTCTATTCAAAAATTTATTGTCACTATTTGGACATAATATGCAGCTTTAACTTACGTATGTACGTGATTTAAATTATAGCAAATTTTTACTAAATTTCTGACAACAATAAAATTAATTTTAAAAATCAAAATCGATGCGGTTCTCTGAGAGTAGTTAAGCGACTTCATCAGACATTTGGTAAACGAAAAAGCCAGTCAAAATAAAGATTAACAAAAGAGTGGTCCAAATGAAGCTTTCTGCTCGAGAATATTCAGATGAGTAATAAATCTTAAAATTTTTCGTTTTCTTTCACCATCATTATTCTTTAGTAAGTAAAATTTTCATCGTAATTTTCATTAAATTTCTTACATCTCTGATTCGCTTTGAATAGTAAAATAATAAACTTGAAAGTATGCAATATAAAAAATGGCAATAATTAGTCTAAGAAACGGATTATACACAAATCATGAAGCAAAGCGAAAGGAGTAGAAAGTGTACAATTTTAAATAATTTTAGACAAAAGGACCAGGCACGTAGCTGTGGGGGATAACGGATACTGTTCCCCAAATTTTCGGTAGTACGAGTATTATTGCAAGGTTCCCGGAGAAAATTGAAAATTCATGAAGAGCATGAATGGCCATTAGAATAGATTTTGGCACGCTTTTGAGCTAATAGGCCCTAAATTTTCGGGCGCTTTGCACCGAATTTGATTGTTGACTTTTGTCTTTCAAACGGCCCAAATCAGTGTGATATAGTGAACATGTCCAAATTTATCTGATCGTTTCGCACAGAATTATTTATATTCCTCATTGCTTTTGAAATGTACGAGAATTGAGTATAAAACAAATTGAGCAATTTTTCAATTGAGTCGACATTGAATATAATGTTGAGAAACCATTTGTATGGCCATTTTATCCGACAAATCTTTGAAGACAATTGAAATTACAATAAATTTTTAAATTTTTTTTCTTAAATTTTCTCTTCTCAAATAATTAGAGCTCGCTGCTTAGAAACGGTCAAAAACGCTATTATTTTTATATGTCGACAAGTATTCGTTAAAATATCTGAATTCAAACTTTTAGTCCCCCTCCAAATTCAGAAGGCCAGCTACGTGCCTGAAAAGGACCTAATCAACTTGAAATGCAATTATATCAAAAAGGCTATCAAATATTCATGATGGAAGATTTTAAATTAAACTTTAGATAAATTTGTATTGTGTATTTAAAAATTTAAATCAAAAGCGACCAAAGACAGATTTAATAATATAAACATCAGTCGATTTCTTCCGACGCTTGCTCCAATAAGAGACGTTTGTGTTTGCTTGACTGACGCTGAACCTGCTCAAGTGGGCTATAGTGCTCGTCGTCGCATTGTAGCGGAACAAGGCGATGGCTGTGAAGTCTGACACTTTTTTGGGCAGGAAGCGGGTCACCTTCCTTTGTTTCAAGATGATTTCGCACGCGTCCGCTCTGCGCAATAGACTCACATCGGAATCCTACTAAGTGCATTAGAACAACCTACAAAAATAAAAAAATGGATAAACAATGAGTAAATCTTTCTTTTTTCCGAAACCTGGAATTACCAGATTTGATTTCGACAGTATTAATTAGGTATTTTTCTGAATTAAGAAGCAATTTGCGAATCTGAAATTGCGTACAAACGCTGGAGGAGTTACGCACCCCAGAAGCTTCACCTGAGTAAGTCAAAAACAGTCCTAAAAATCCTGCTTTGTCATTTTCTGCTGACTAAAATTATTTTTGAGGCAAAAAAATTTTCGACAAATTCAAGTATTTCTGTATATTTTTAGTGCAAGACAAAACGTGCATGCCTACTAAAATGTAATTAAATCAAAATATAACGCTGAAAGTCAGAGTAGCGCTAGAAAGATTAGAAAACTTAGGCTAAGGGATGTCTACGAATATGAAAAGTACTGCATTTTTGATAGACACGAACACACACGTGCGTGGGGGAGGGATGATTGCACCTCCCCCAGAATCTGTAACCCTCCTCCCATCAATTGATAAACCCTTCCCCAAAATTAAATTTTTGGCATTTTTTTTAAATTTCGCCGGTTTTGACTCCCAGACTTTGGCTGTTGCCCATGTATGGCCACGAGTACTTGCTGCGTGCAGAAGCTACAATTATGGCACAAAAATAAGGCTTTTATGTGATCTAGAAAGTGAGAGGTCATTAGTAAGTACTATGTTTCTAAAATTTGACAATGCGGGTCCGCCGCAGCCCTGCATCCCTTGAATTCACCTTATTTTAAAGAAAATTACTTGCTTTGATGTGTCATTCAGTGCCCAACCATCCAGGCACGTAGCTGGCCGCTCTATTTTGGGAGAACCAACACCAATTTTTGGGGGGACTAAGCCCAAAAAGGCTCAAAATAGCACAAAATAATGTTCAAAGGTCCTATTTTTCCGATTTTTCTGAATTTTGGGGGTTCGAGCCCCCATTCCCCCAGAGGTACATACGTGCCTGCAATTATCGGGAAGATTCATCGAAAATATTGCAGTAGTTAATTTATTTTATTGGTTCTTCTGAATGAGCAAGCACTACATTCAACGAATACACTTAGGCGGCCATAGCTTACAAACAGTGTCGATGTTGGCGTTTATTTGTGTAGAAAGACTCTAAAATTTTTATTTCATTGAAATAACAATGTCAAAAGGCATAAACGTTTGATAACCTATCGCAAAACCTGCATCAAATCATTGAATCTTTGGAGTCCAAACATTTAATCAAATTTTAATTCAAAGCTGTATAGTCTTCCTCAACAAACATTCAATTTTTTTCTGCTTGGACACCGCACGCCATCGGCGGCTTAGGGTAATTGGAGGATCTTAATCCTTTTCAATTTATCGAGCAACAGCTGCGTTAAAATCAAAGTCGCCGTCCACAATATCCGCACACAAGAATAATTTTTATTTAAGTGTTAAAAAATTGTTTTCAATAAAGATCTTAGCAATTTCTGCTGTAAGACTCTCTAATCTAACTTTAAAGCGAAAAAATAAAAATGAAGAATACAAACGATCCCTTTCTGTCTCGTTCTCGTTAAACGGAACGGAACGATAATCGTTTTGGAACTCCACTTTGGGTAACAAATCGATGATTATCACTGACGTCATCAACGCATAAAAATATTTCAGTCGATAATCGAAACCAGAGAACAATTACATTTATTGCTAAAAAGACGAAAAATACATACCTTGAATGAAAAATGAACAGAATAAATTTTTTTATTTAATTTCCCATTGCAATGTGGCGGTATACTATCCATATGCACGGCTTGGCCGGCCTGGTGGACAGCCAGAGATCTTTTCTGAAATATAATGCCTTTCTAAAACGGCTACAAATGCAAAATAGCGTGTAAACTACGTTAATACACAGCTTCTGATCTCTTTCGTGCACTCCACAGAAATTTCTTTCTAATTTTATCCATTTTGTCTTATTTTGCATTATTTCTATAAGATTTATTCTTTTTTTCATTCTAAGGTTCATGCATGATGACCCTCCAAAATTCCCATCTGCATGTCTGACGGCAACATTATCTATTGCATAATGTAAAATAGGTCCTCTCCACTTCATTCAATAAAAAATATAAATCTCACCAGCAGAGAAATGTACAAGAATTGCATAGCGTTTTGACCAGTTTTGAATCGCAATTAACGAAAGAGCTCAAAATGAAATGTCACTTTTACTGTCAAAGCAAAGTTGCAAAGAGCATATCTGAATGCCTTTAGATTATTTATCGAAAGCATGTATGCAATCAACTTTGCTAATACCGTTCTAACGATTGCAATGATTCATAATAAGACTTTGCATTTCGTAAACAGAACATTAATCAGGAATGCGCTTTGAATATAGCTGCTAATGTGACATTCATAATTTATCAATTATCAAACACAATTATAGCTGATACAATGGCTAATACATTCTGACCGATATGCATTTCAGTAAACTAACTTCAAGATTTACAAAAAAACGTGAGAATTAAAAAAATCGTAAATCCGAAATCTATGGATTTTGCTCTTAAAAGTCTAATATAATGCTAGGTATGTATGCCTTATATTTTTAGTGGAAAACGTTGCGTGAATTATTTTTTCCGCTGCAATTGAATACAAATTTTGCTATTATTTGCGTTGATCAATGTATGTAAAGACAAGTAGGATTTTAAATTTTATGATTCTTCTTACGTTAATTTTTAATAACATAATTCTTCCATTTTATAAGATCTTGCTGCAATTTTATATTCACAATATCCCAATGGAAAGCGATTTTTAGTGCTAAAATCTGCAAAAAAGCGGTTTCTGGTCAGTTTACAATAATACAGCTTTGCCTAGTACAATTTAATGCGCCACACTTACTTTCTGTGTGCAGTTTGATGGTTCTTGCATCAGCCTTTATAATCCGTTTAAGTCGATTCGAAAATTGATATTTATGCATATACAATGTTACTGTAAATACCATCGCAACGAATTTGTCAAACAAAAAATGCGATAAAAAATAGAAATTGGCGCAACTTATTCTTACATAGATGAAGAAACCTTTTCACTAGAGTGAAAATTTAAACATTACGAATAACGAGTCGGACAAATAACGAATCTGAAAGTAGTTATCAAGTGTTTAACGAAGTTTCACAAATATCCGGCTTTTTCGAACTCAGTTTCGACTAAATAACATTCCTCTTTAGTCAAAGGCAACAAAGGTCTTCTTGTTGGTCCACCGTACAACCCAATTTTATCGAGCATGTGCTTGACTGCTGGGACTCCGAATCTACTAGTCACCTGAATTTGTCAAAGGGGATTATTCTTATGTATATACATATACCCATACATGTAACAGGGGGATGGAGCATCCCCCATCCATAGTTGGTCGTCTCCCCATCCCCCAAAGCCAGAAAATTTTTGTCCCCCCCCTCCCCGATCAATTTTTATCCGTTTTTTTGTTATTTTTGGCCGTTTTTGGCCAAAAATCACCACCAAAAATTTTGAGTTGTTACATGTGCCATTCAGATTTGAAGCATAAACTAACCGCTTTATTAGGCCCAGCCAAACGATTTTGCAATTCAGTGGCTTCCTTGGTTAACCCTTTATTCACCAGCTCAGCCATTCGAAGAGTCTCGGATGGAAGAATATTGGCTAGGGCACAAATGCCGCCGACACAACCTAAAAAACTGTTTAATCGAATTTGAACGAGTCCCCTGACATTGACGTCTTGCATGGTTTAATGATTTGTTCCGTTGTTTCAATTTTAGACCATTTCCGAGCATGCTTAAATATTAACTTTTTTTTAAATGGTAAATTTTGTTTAGAGGAACGAACATTTAGAAATTCGTGAGAAAAACGGAAGGAAAGAGCGAAACAAAGTATTTTATAGTTTGTAAAATATGCTAATTTTTCGATGTCAAATAATCGGTCTACTAACTGCATAAGAAGAGACAGCGGATTTCATTAGGATTTTAGATTACTAACTAGAACAGAAGCTCATTACCGAATCACGCTGTAAATTTTCAGTTACATACCAACGTCATCGATCAAGAAAATATGCAATCTTTACTAAAATTTAATGCATAAATTCAATAAAAAGGAAGCCACGAATTCACGGATAGTTTTCGCTCCATTTGTGCAAGGTCCTGAAAATATTTGAATCAAATACATATGTATACGCACATTTGAACACAAACTGAGAGGCAAGTGGAGGCACTAGAGGCTCTAGACTCCTGAAGAAAAACAGAAAGAAAAATTTTCCAAGAGAAGTAAGGCAAAAATAAAATCAGAAGCCAAAAAATAAATTTCTTGAAAAAATGTTATTTCAAGCAGTGTATTAATTGTTAAGGCCATTTTGGCTCAAGAAAGCTCTGACTGATCACCGGATGGGCTCTGAATCGTGGACACAAGCACAAATGGGAAGCTGAGTTTTGGGGTAGAAAGTGGAGTCCAAGAAATTTGAAAGGTAGAAAGTGTCGAAAAAATTATAGTAGAGGCTAAACACTAGTTTTGGTGTTTCTCATTGTGCTCTATCCATTAGCATACAAAAATAGTGATAAAACGAAAAAATTATGAGAATTTAATTTTATGGAATTGGTACCCTAAATTCTGTGTGGTCTTTTAGACAGGACTCAGACTCTCCCAAGCAAATGTGTGGGCACACTGCGCAGCTATACATACGCACCATTCAGCATAGCATCGATCAGGAACGACGCAGATCCAGCGAGAACTTGAAAATTTTGCTTAGACGAAGTAGCTTTCACTATTTCGGCTAGTTTTGACACCTGAAAATGTTTTCGTAAGAAATTTTAATCAGCATAATGAGAGGTAGATTTTTCATACGTTGCCTCCGCTGTCCTTTAGACCAATAATATTTGAATGCGACGACAATTTTATTATTGTCTGTGCATCCAAATCAATGCCAGTGTTAGAGGGAATGTTATAAATGATGATCGGCAAACGTGAATTATCGGCCACCTTAATCCAATATTTTACTAAGAAGTCAAATTTACGAAAATTTCATTTCTGTATTTATATGTTTATTTACAATTCTTTCAATACAGATGTTAATTTGCAAGTGCAAAAATTCAGAAAATCGAAAATGATGGTTTACAGAATTTTCCATTATTTAGGTGCGCAAAAAAGCAAATAAAAAATTTTGGACATTGTTTAATCATAAATTTGATTTTACTGCGAGGAGAACGCATTTTTTTAAAATAGCTCGAGGAGAAACTCAAAGCTTGAGAAACTCTTCATTCAAAGCTGGATTAATTTAAATAAAGTAATGCAGAATAGGAAAACTTAATGATTTTCAATTAACCTACATACAAATTACCTCTAAATTACGATTCACTTCATTATTTTACATTCGAAGGCGATTTAGAGGGCTATGACTCAGAGTTTTGAAAACAGAATTTTATAAAGTCATCTTAAATTTAACATTAAGCGGGTGCAAATAGCAGAAATTAGGTCAGAAGTACACGAAAATGAAGTTTTAATTGAAAAAATTTTTATACTCTTAATTTTTTATTTTCTTCAAATTTTATAAATACTAAAGGTACTTTTAAAATGTTACAAAGCCCTCTTGTAATTCGAAGCAACATGGCAAAGATAATTTAGTGTGTATGCTGGGGGAGAACGCTAATGTACCGTTTTGTAGTAAGCGCCAAGAGCACTTGGCGACATCATTCCTTTGTAAAAACATGGCGTGTGAATCAAAGCAGCATTAGCACCGCATCCGAAGAATCTGTTGCATAATTTTATGGTAAGAGTCGCACCTTAAATGCTCACAGAAAGTTAATGAATAGTAAACGAAAAGTACAGATTTGTGCACAACCTTCGCAACCGGATCCGGCAATCAAGATCTTTTTATCTGACACAAGCTTTTTAGTGTGTTTCATTATGTAAACTTTTTCATCCATTGATAGCAAAGGAAATTCGCCATTGGAACCGAACATAACGATGCCTTAACAAGTTATTTTCTTATTAATAGTTGCGAAAACAGAATTTTTGAATAAACTAATAATTAATGTATATGGATTTCGACAGATGATTCAGTGTACAGCCATACATAAATCATCAAAAGCTCAATGGTTGACCAGGCTATCTCAAAGCCTGATCTAAGATATTGGCGAGGATTACCAATATTATTAAAATACTAAAATTGCCAGAATTACTGAACTACCATAAACCAAATCAAAAACTGCAAACGAAAAGAATTCAAGTTCTGAATATAGGGGTGGGTAGAATGCGGAAACGAAATTTTAAATGATTTTGCACCCCGATTCCATCAGGTCTTCCGCCATGGGTGGCTTAAAGTGCCGGAACCGGGGTTCCTATGTAGAGTCCATCAACGTGAACACCCCCAACCCCGTTTCCAGCAAAATTTCTTCCACGTTTCGGGAAACCCCAGAAGGAAATAAATTCTAAATAAA
This sequence comes from Mermis nigrescens, assembly GCA_036768485.1. Lineage (NCBI taxonomy): Eukaryota > Metazoa > Nematoda > Enoplea > Mermithida > Mermithidae > Mermis > Mermis nigrescens. The sequence continues at coordinate 318,450 of JAVLUZ010000681.1, forward strand.
TAAATAATTTAAATAACAGTCCGATGAATTTTATGCTATCAAGATAAGGCTTGATGAGAAACATTAAATGTCACAATGTGCGTTTGTATCCCCTCTGGACTTCTAACTCCTAACCGCATACGAGCATGAAATGTGATTAGCAGATTCAAGTCTCGCAAACCCGAACATATTTGAACCGATTTTGCCAAGCTCAGACCTGATGAAAAAACTTGACAAAAAAAATAAAATTGAACTCGGCTAAGCACAACATATTTACCTTTGAAGCTTTCTTTGCACCATGTTTCTAAATTACTCGACATGCCCTTCAAATTTATGCTTTCGTCGGCATTGAATGAGGTTGTAATTGGCGGAAAAATTCCGCTTAAATCAATGAAATCTCGCATATCTGCGATAATGAAAAAGGGGAATAATTAAAGTCTTGGTGTCTATTTAAAAAAGTGCCGTGACGAACCAAAGTTTGAGCCAACTTCGCTGTTGCTCTCCAAAATATAATATTTGCTTCTTCGCGGTTTGTTGTCTTAATCGGAAGATAAGAATAAGAGTAGGTACCTACTACACTTTCATATGTCATACGACCGAAATGTTTTTTATCATAGATTATTTGTTATACCTGGTACAGGTAATGTACAAAGACATTGACTGAAAATATTGAGCATCTAACCAATAGACATTTAGTATAGCTTGGCTCGTATTCTGGCTAATTCATTTCGACGACGAAATTTTTCCACAAACAGATCACGCGGCGAACACAAAGAAAAACGAAAAAAATCTTGCTTCTTTCAATATCTCGACTATTGAATATGAAAATTTATTAATTTTTCGAAATTCAGAAAAAATATCATAATGGACAAATGGATTTAATCCGGAATAGAAAGTGGTAAAACACGGAAAAGTAAATGGAGTTTTTAATGGAAAATCTTCCTTTTGTGAAAATTTATATTATCCTGAGAATTTCGATGCCTCAATTTTAAAATTTGTCGAAGATGGAAAATCGCCTAAAAACGAAAAAAACAGTCAAAACCCGGACAGAGGAAAATTTTCCTTTTTTCAATTTTTTCATGAAAATAGTTCTTTTATTTAGATTGGAAATTTCAATGTGTTAAAATTTTGCCCTGGTAGGCAAGATGTAATATCGCCGTACAATGGAAAAATGCTTAAAACCCGAAAAATTAAAAATTTTCCATTTTCGAATTTTCTCATGGAAAATCGTTCCTTTGTGAAAAATTGAACGATTTTATTAAAATTCAAATTATTTTTTACTTTTAATTTTCCGGCGACTTTTAATCTTGGTCATGAGTACAACATTGAATTTAAAAAATCCATGCTTTCAAAAGAAGCATTATCCGTATTAAAATCCTAAAATAAAAAATTTCCGTTTTCTGTTTTCTGACTTTTACCCAGATTTTCACTTTATTACGATTTTTTCATCGTGGCCATACAAAATTCAACCAGCGACGAAAAAATGTCCTCGATTACAGCACAATTTTTGATAAAAGAACCATTTTCCATTCAAAAGACTTCGAAAACGGAAAATTTTCCAACCTCATATTCTGACTTTAAGCCATTTTTTCCATTTTCGAGCAATTTTCCATGTTGACCACATACGAAATTTCAACAGGGGCACCGAAATGTCCGTGATTTTAGCTGGGTCTTTCGCAGAAGAATCATTTTAATGATAAAAGCTTTTTTGTCTCTTAAAAATTCTATCACTCCGATTTTTACTCGCCAGGCTGCAACATCTTGATAAAAACATAATATGAACAAAATTCAAGATATAGTTACATAAAATAGCCCAACTAAATTTGGAAGGTCAACCATGTGTCCGCAATTAACTAGTCCAATTATTCGCGACAAATGAAGCATATTCCTCATTTTTTTATGATGTCATCGTTACATTGGTCGAGAGGGAGTAAAGACGTTTGCAAGGCAATTCTTTTATGCATTGCTTCTTTATTCAAATAACAGTCTAAAGAAAATTTTGTAACTGGCCAATGATGCTTGGAATTATTGGTTTCTATGATGCGATTGGTCCCTTCTCAACCAATCAATAAGTCCGTCCAGCTACTTCCATTTCTAAACCTCCTTGTAGTTGCGTTGTGCGTGCGCGACTAGCACATTTGCATGAATAACGCATAAGGGAACTGCGTTGTTATACCGATGGTGTATCTATCGATGAGCCATGGTTTGCACTATCTGCTGCCCTACGGATTATTTGGATATATTAGTCGCAGCGATGTACATATGCCTACCTTGCTTTCCTCACGTGTATGAGTTGTCTGGCTTTTCTATTGTGCATAAATGGATATGCTGGAATGCACGCGCATTTAGGATTTAGGAATAGCTATAGAATCCGGACGTTAAATAGCGAAGCACGCTGCGTTTTTGCAACATATCATGCAGATGGATATCGGACGTCCTGGCGTTTTTGTACGCATGTGGCTATTTTAAAAACGCTGTTTCATTTCAAGAAGACGGAATTGTCTCATTTCCTTGCTGTTTATTTTCTCCATGTTCTACATGGAATTTATATCTTTATAGTTTGCTTTGAAAAAATATTCTTTTGAGAAAGTTGCTCCTGTCGTTAATATATGCTACATAATTTCGGTATTCTGATTAGTTCATCCTAGACTTTGGATGAATGTAGACAGTAATCAAGTCCTTTCTGACTAATAATTGAAACGACTGATTTTCGATCGAAAATCGAAAAATTCGACTAAAAAATAGCTTTTCAAGATTTTATGAATATGGAAATTCGGATAAAATAAGAATGAGTCATTTTTGTGCGACTATGTCGGTGCATTTAATTTTTGTTTATCCTTAACCCGAATGCATGATGTACCTATGTTTTTATATGCTTCCTAGTCCTACGCTGTTGTACTTATGGTATTAACTTCGAAAGAACTAAATGGATTTCCCGATTTTAAGGTAGGTGATCTGTTATTTGCTCGTCCGCAGTTTAATATTAGACTCGTACTAACAAGGCTCATTTGTTTAACGGACAAATAGAAAGAATTTTAGTTTGCGACATTGTGTCAGCGTTGGAAAACCGGATTTTTTCTTTGAGCCAACTCGACTTTCCTACACGCTTTCGCCTTTGGCCGAAAAAATTGTGTCTTCCTCAAGCGGCACCTTTTTGAATAAATCTGATCGCCCTTAAGATGATCGTCAGGCACGTTTGTCTCCTCGGCATTCTAGTGGCTGTAGTCGTCGGTAAGCAAGTTGTTTCATCATATTTTTCTTAATTAGATGATGTTTTAGTTTGGATCATGCCCTGATATTACTTCGAATTTTCTCCAGATATATTAAAAAGAGAATTGATCATAATTACTCAATACAGGGGCGTAAATGAGCTCAAACTTAATGTTGCCTTTAGCTTAGACGTCATCTGACGCTTTTTTATGGTTCGAGCAAAAAGGTTTCGGTCCGAAAATTGTCTGAAGGGGTATGCTTTTCAAAAATCCTGGTATGGGAAGACCCCTTACCCTCCTTGTGCATGTGTGATGATAGTCCCCTCTACCTCTTATTCAGTCTAAGGAGCTTTTTCCATGGAATAAGAATTCTATTAAAAATTTTATTCGAAGCTTACCTAGTCTTGCTAACTTTTTCCTATCAAATAATTATATTTTGATTTACTAGCTCTTTCGGCTTATGCGAGGAATGTATTTACCTCTGCACTGCATCCGAGTGAATAGTGAACTTTTTTAGCTTTTTTCTGCATCTGTCACATTCTAATAATTTTAAAAGTCAAGCAGTTTGTTCTGCTCAATTAAGAACCATGAAAAATTCTTTTCTAAAATTTTCGGAATTTCGTTGCATCCTCTAAACTCTTTATTCAATAGTAAAAATTTCTCGGGATGTACTGCCATACACGAGTAGCGCCTAAATTCTCGGAGGGGGTCCAAAAACTTTTAAAGGTTTAAAAAGATATCGGAAAAATTTGTGGCGGGAGCAAGAAACGCCATTTTTCACGTTTCTCACCGAGCTCTATTCATCGGCATAATAATCCCCAAATTTTTTTGTTGTGGAAAATGTCTTAGGGTTTTGGGGCCGTTTCGTTTCACCCCTTTTCACGCCCAAAGCAGTTTCTTCTAAAAATGGTGAAGCGATTTTTTGGCTCTCTAACGGCGAACGTCTGCGTATCTCACTCAGTTAACAATGCAATCGTTGCGTGTGGTATATTTTTTGTTGAATGCCTGCTGATCTATATATATTCTTGCAACTAAATCTATTCGCGAAATGAGCTCATAAAACTTTCCGGCGTCACCGGAAATGACAGCGATTCGGAGCATTTTTATACCGCATAACTCATACAACGCGATGGATGGTTTTTCGCCACTCTTGGCAACCACTTCATGCGATTGATTTTTAAATTATACTTTTTGTGAGTGTTGTAAAAAACTAACCAACAGATTATCTTGTCTCAATCAATCACTAAATCGTTCCGACACGGCGATCGTACATTTTATATATAACTACGCGACTAAAAGTACGTATATATAACGTGCTAGGTACCTATATTTTTTACGTTGCTGATTACGCAACGTTCGATTACTACATCTTTTTACATTACATTACATTTGATGTCAACGAATATAGGTTCCTAATTTGTATTGTTGACGATGGGTCGCAGGGATAATTTTTGGCCTTCCTGTATTGCTGTGAACTGAGGCAATAAATTGAAACCTAGAAAACACGAAAATGCACGCGTACGCTCGCTTGAATAATTGGCTAAAGGCCTCGTTTTTAATCTTTTCCATCCTCTTTCATCTGCCCATACGCAATAAATACTAATGCACGTAGGCCGGTCGAGCTTTTCTTCGATAGACAACTAGACACGCAAATTTTCCCTTCCACTGCCTTACTAAATTCATATGTAGCCTTTATTGATTTGTAAAGCAATCTGTTTCAATCAAAAGCGCAACAACAAATACCTAACGTAGATTTTGCGACAAGGTACCGCAGGTACCTTTTAACGCGATAAACAAGCCATTTAGCTTCCCCAATTTGTACCGCCCTGTATGAAATTCATCGTGAATAGGAGACTCTCGGAGCCACTACGCGATGCTCCTGTCTTAAATATGACTATTACAAAGTGGACGCTCAAAGCCTATAATTCTGCGGTTTCAAGAAAAGATGAGTATAAAATCTGTACTACTTTTCACGTAGGTATACGACAACTTTCTTGCCTTAGAATCGCGCCGAACGAACGCTGAAAACCGGGCTTTGGCACCACTTAACGCAGGGCGTGTTCCAATGTCCCCTACTCGACAACAAAGGGCTATTCCACCAGCCCGGGCCAACTAATATTGTATTTCGTGTAATCGACCACTTTTATCCCTCCTTTGTATTATCAATAAATATTATAAAGTAATATGCCGCTGTGGGGCGCTGGTTGGACGTATAAAATTACAATTAGTCGCATGCATGAGACGTTTGAACGCGAAAGTATGTGGTGTAGTCACGAAAAATGACCCTTTATGGCATCCAAGGACACGCGTTAAGAACGGTGAATATAACAACCTAAATTAGTACTTAAAGGAACTGAACATTAATGGCCGTGCAAATCGAGAAATAATAAATATTATCATTTTTTACACAAAACTGAAAAATTGAGCATGTTTTTAATGTGCGCCATGTAATAATGCTAAATATTGTTAATGCTACCTACCATACATGATGCTAAATATTGTTAATGCTACCTACCATACATGAACCCGCCCAGAATTTTCGCCCCACCAGAAATCCCCCCAGAATTCACGATTTTCCAAAAATTTAAAAAATTGCATAAAAGGTACTAATTTCAACGTTTTTCGTTATCTTATTGCTAAAAAAGTGTTAAATTTTCGGCGTTTCGCGCCATTGTAATATCTAGTTCAATTGAATCGAATTTTCGATATTTTTCGAAATTTTTTGTGTTTTCGTCAGAAACGCCGAAAAACGATGTTTTGACGCGTACCCACTGTTTTTTGAGCTCAAAAAAGGCACTTTGAAATTCAACCCCCCTAGAATTGCCATTCTGTGCAAGTCTGCTAAACCTACCATATTGGAAGTTTACTTATTCCTTGAAAATTTAAAATCAGCAGAAATGGTTCCATTTCTAATTTGCTTTTTATCAGCAGTAAGCTAACAGTACGATGAATGCACTGAATTCAATGATGCACAAGGCCAGGGTCCTGGCCTTGGGCATCATTTAATCATCAGTTATCATACTTCGAAAATCTTGCCTTAGAATAAGTTAGAAGTAAAATTGGGTTGAAAAGTGAGAAATCGGCGTGTGCGTTCGCAGCTTTTTGTTCGCTGTCACCGAGAAATTATAGATTAAATTTTAAATAATTTTTCAGAGAATTGAGGCTTTTTTAGCAATTCTTTAGTCTCAATGCCCGTGCTTCTGTTTATGATCAAAAAGAGACGCGAGCGTGGGGATTCAAACCTAGAAACTGACAATCCACAGAATTGAATGCATCCTAAAGTTCTATTTTTGAAAAGTTTGTTCTTGCATTTTTCGTTGACAGGTTAGCTTTATGCGCATTTTAAAATGGCTTTTGCTAATATCAGCTTTTGGTCCTTATTTATTTGAACCAGACATGTAACAGTGGGAGGGGGATCCCACCCAAAGGTGGTTGTCCCCTATCCCTCAAAGTCAGAAAATTCTTGACCCCCCATTTAAAAAGAAGCGTTTTTGGCGTTTTTGGCCAAAATCGAAGGTCATTCACCGCCAACCGCCCTAAAAATGGCCGGGGATCTTTCCCTGAATTTCGAGCAGTTACATACATGATTAGAACCGCACAAGAGCTGACAGATAGCTGCAAAATTGTAATGACTCCTTAATTCCACTGTCTTTAAATTTATCTTTCCTGCAGTTTTTAATGTAGATAGTTAGGTACTTCTTAGAGCCAAAATAAATTTCGAAACGTAAAATTTTTATAAACCCTCGATTTTTTAGTATATTTTATCTTAAAAGATTCCAATGTTCAGAATTTACTTCTCGCTCGCGTGTGATGCTTGAGATAAAAAGTACCTGCTGTTAGATTACTTACATTTATTGAAGAGAATATATTAGAATCTGACGATAGCAGATCAGTAAGAGCGGCTGTAATGTTTAGGTCTGGAGCTTACGCTGAAGCCTAGTCAACCTCTTAGGGAGAAAACCGGCGAAAATTTTGCAATTTTATGCTTGATAAAAGAGGATAAAGTTGACCCTTCAAGCTTGACCGTTACGTCACCGCCTAATTGGTATTTCTTGAGTGGAGAAACCGAGAAAAAGATCTCTACGACTGGCAGGTTAGTTAGTTAGCTCGTAGCCAATATACGAGTATATCGTCATTAAATGAATGTTCATCATTGAATCAAAATGAGTCTTAAATAAAACTCTTAAAATTTTTATCGATCGATAGCAAAACGGTAAATGGATAAGATTTAAATTTACGATAAAATCCTGTTGATAATATTCTTCTATCTTAGTCCTAACCATACATGAGTAGCAAGAAAATTCTGGGGGTCTGAAATCGCTATCAATTGCCAAAAATGTCAATAAAAATAGAATTGTTGGGTTCTACAGTAATCTGCGGAGTTTTTCACACTTCTGGGGGTTTTTGAATACCCCCAAACCCCTTCCTCTCACGCCCATATGGGGTCATTCCTGCCTTCGAATCGAGTCATTCAAGTTTTTCCCTCTTCCAAGTGCTTATGTAGAGATGCATTGAATTAAGAGCGGTACCGGGGCCATCTTTTTTACTGGAGCCGGAGCCTGGAAATTTATTACCTTATTACCGTATGATGTGTTGACCATATAATGTTACAATGCTGACCATTTATTTACAATGCAATATAAGTACCCAGCTTCAGCTATTATTCGTCAAATATGTTTTTATAATAAGTACTGATAAAAATAGTAAAAAAATATTAATAATAACGATGATGGTGGTGATGATGACGACGACGATGATGATTGTGATGATGATAATGATGATGATGATGAGGATGATAATAATAATAATAATAATAATAATAATAATAATAATAATAATAGTAATAGTAATAGTAATAGTAATAGTAATAATAATAATAATAATAACTTAATAATTACAATAATAATAATTATTATTATTATGAATCACTTTTTTCTACAAATTTTAAAGTAATAGTAATTTTAACGCTATTCTGAGTATTTTTTAGCAAAATTTCTAGAAATTTTCAGCGCTTGGCGCTGAATATCAAAATCGCATTCTATTTAGCTCCAAGCGCGGGCATTAAACATTCCAAAATCTATCTTTAAGTATCTTTGTACAGATTTAAGCATCTTTTACATCTGTCTCTACTGTTTTATAAAGATTTTATGCAAAAAAAGGACTATTAAGCAACTTTGCACTGTTTTCTGCCATTCGAAGATAAAATATACTATTTATCTTCGCATTGCATTAAATTCGTAAGCAAATTGATCTCTATTATGCGATTCAGTCAGCATATTGTAATCGCTGTATTATTTCTGATTGTGTAACACACGTTATTTTAACTTCCTGAGTCGAATTTTATGTGTAAATTCAATCCAAGACTCTGAATTTAGGACAAAGTAACACTTTTTGTGAAGCATGCAGGTCACTGATAACGATCTAGTAGTATGCAAAAATAAGTATACATTTAATAGCATATCTGTTATATGTACCTACAAAAGAATTTTCGGTCGTACAAAGACTCTTCCGGAGATCTTTGTACATATACAAAGAGGCTTGTAAAAAAAACAGTGATAATCATAATAATATTAATAATAATAATAACAATAATGATAATAATAATAATGATTTAATAATAATAATAATAATAATGATAATAATAATAATAATAATAATAATATAAAAATAATAATAATATAATAATAATAATAATAATAATAATAATAATAATAATAATAATAATATAATAATAATAATAATAGTAATTATAGTAATAGTAATAACAATTAATACGCAGTATACCTAATAAAGTGTATGTTCATAAATATATAGTTTTATCGTTTAACCTTAAGGTAAGATCAAATTCAGTTGAAAAATTAAAACTATCTTTCTTGAATACTTGTTTGTCTATAGTTGCATGGTAAAGTTTTCCACATTGCTGTTTAAATTATTTAATAATTAAATCAAGAGTTTTCACGAAAGTAAAGACCGACCAAGCCAGACACATGACAGTTCAAAATTTTGGAAAGGTGTTGTCCACACATGCACATAGGGGGGTGAGGGGGTATTACCCCCCTCCCTGAGGGGGTCAGATAGACCGGTACTGTCCGGCGATTTTGAGCAAACAGGTCTTGTTCTGCATCATTTTTGACATCAAAATCAGTAAAAATGTCAAAATTTTTCCCGGCGCTTCGCGCCAGATTAGTACTTTTAAGTACTTTTACTCAAAAAGCGCCCCAAATTGATAAAGTTTTGCATTTTTTTAGTGTTAAAATTGATATAATGAGTCAAAAGTGACTAAAAATGCTTTTAAAATGTAAGTTATTAACACGAAAAACGTTTTATAGGCTATTTTGACCATTTTGATCATTAAAACAGCAAAAAATCGTGAACGTTAAATTTACTGTTTTAGATTTTTGGCATTTCACCCCCCCTGCCGACCCTGACCTTATGCACCTATGGTGTAGTCGTCTGTCATTTTATGGGGTACATTACGTCCGACTTTTGACCAAAAAGCAAAAAAACACCTAAAAATGTCCTAAAAACAATTTTTTCCAAAAAAGTGGGATAGGGTCGAAAATTTATGACTTTGACAGTTATGGACAGACGACTCCTCATCCTTCCTGCCATGCCATGCAACTGCGGATGGAAGTTATAAATCGATGACAGTCGATTTTGATCGTTGTTAGGTGCAAATTTGTTGGCTTGATTGATTGAAATACGTATGAAATTCTGTGTTTGGTACCTTTAAGAATACTTATTTATTAAGATTCCGCTGATTACTCGAGTGACAAGCTTAATTATTTCAATTAATTCAAGCAATAAGGCTGCACCTAACAAAAGATATCGAAATTTTCAGACCCCGAAAGCGGGGCCTAGGCCCACGCATGTAACGGCTCGAGGCGGGCTCCCCGGCCACTCTTAGGATGGTGGGTAAATGACACCAATGACCAGAAATGGCAAAAAAATACCTTAAAATGGCCAAAAATGGAAGGTTTTGCTGAAAATGGGGGTCCAAAATGTTCAAAGTTTGGAAGGAGGATGAGGAGGGAAATAACTTCGGGTGGGGGTCCCCTTGACATGTATGCCAGGCCCCGTATTGCTCTAATGGAATAACCGGGGAAAAATAGTTTTGTCAGGGTGTTCGCTCTTTACATCCTTCAATTCTTACTTATAAGTCCTGAAATGTTTTCTTTGACACTACTTTCTTAAGATTCTGCCCAAATCTGGTCAGAATTCATTTTTTATATAGAAATCGAGTGAAATACATCAATACGTACACGACCCAACTCATGATCACGAATGCCGTCGTGGAGGACGCGGGCCGTTATAGATGCACTGCCCAGGTTGGAGACGTTCGTTTGACGAAGGAAACTAACGTTTCATTATACAGTAATTAATCTTCGTTGGTCGCTTTTTATGATTAAAAAAGTCTATTAATAATGGTGCTGACATAAACATTGCTTCTGCCGTTATTAATTACTGGGCAAGTAGAAATAAAATCCGTTTACTGCGCAGTAACAAATAACACAAAAATATTACCCGCGACACCCCTGCCATCTGCAAAAATATTTTTACTACCCAGAAAATTAGCGATTCCAAATATATATTCGTAGAAAAAGTCACGGATTAGTTGCTTTTAGCCATCTTTAAATTCGAAAACACCATTTTTCCGCGCTTCTCGCCAAATAGTCATTTCTGATTACAATTTATGTCTTATTGAAAATTTATTTTTTATCGTCCTATCGTCAAAAACTTCTAGAAATGATGTTTTTATGTGTATTCATAGCTTTTAGCGGAACTCAAGAAAAAATAATTGGTTTCACCACCCCCGAATTTCCATGTCGTGCTTTGGTTCGGTTAACCACCCCATACCTTGACTGATTAACCCATCGTTTCGAGCTGCACATATCTGACCTCTTCAAACTACCCGTTTGCCACGTCAGCTCCTTGTTATGTGCCAAATTTTCATTAATCAAACACCGCTCAAAAAAGATCAAATGCTTGTAATATGCGGCTTAATTTATCAGTTTTTCGAAAATTGTTTTTCATGTTTCCTGAGAAGCGTCGCAGGATGCTACTTTTTATTTTTGCCTTTTTTTGGCAGCGAAATTCACGTTAATCCTTTCTAGTTTTCCGGAAATGTGCTTTTCCTATTTGTATGCTGTAGCTAGCCACCATAAGCTAGTTTCATGCAACTCGATTTTTTCTTATCAATATATTCATAGTTTATTTTGCGTTTCCGTAGTCAATATGTCTGGCGGCAGAATTCGCGAAAAGAAATTTTTGTGGTGCCGTAAAAATAATTATTTTGGTGGCGATGTTCGTTGGAGCAGTAATATAACTTTCGGTTTTTCACGCCTCTGCAAAAAATTTATTGTCTATCTGGTCCATTTTATGCCTATTCTCATCAAATGAGATGCCTTTTTAATCAAGCTTACTCGTTCCGTAGTTCGAATCGCTTCGCCGAATCGATTTCATTTTGTGTGTAAAAAATTTGCCTTGATATAGCTATTCTGCGAGTCCAATTTCTGCGCCGAACCCGGAAAAAACAAAGCAATTACTTATTCATTTCAGCATTAATTTTCAAGCTAGATATGAGCGCTTTTTTCTAATATATTATCAATCAGTCGGGTCAGATCAATAATCAGCAGGATCGAATTTCTTGCTTCATTGACTTAAAAATAATTTATTGAAAAAGATCTTATTCTTCAAGATTTGATTGCCCTTTGCCATTAATTTTCAAATTTTTAAATGCCCGCAGATAAAATTTGTAGAAGCGAATTTAGATTCTAGAATTCGGAATGTCGGCAAAAGTCGTTATATTAGGTATTTACCGAAATTTTGCAGGTTCAACGAGCGCTTTATCCAAATTTAAAATCCTGATTTTATTATGATTAATATTATTTATTATATTTTATTTGTTACTATATTGACTATTTAAATTATTTTCCATGTATTTGACTGAGAATGCCTATTTTTTATTTAAGAAAGCATCGAAGTTCGCGACTATCAACCCGAACAGCATCCGGTTGAGGGCGAAACGGCTCATATTTTATGTCGAGCCACTTCGGATCCGAAACCGGACATTTTTTGGTATAAACGCAAACCGACGGGAGACTTGGAGCTGAACGAAGTGTTAATTGACAGTAAGTTATTACATTATCATATATTCCTCCATTACTTGTACGTATCGAGCGTAAGTTAAGTCGTAAATTATGAATTAATATAAATTGCAAGTTATTATAATTATAAAATGAATATAAGTCGAAATTTTATAAATAAAGCGCGTGGACAATGACGTAATCGTAAAATTAGTTGCGCTGTAAGCAGCTGCTCGATTTTATCTGAAGGATTCTCCAAATCAGTCGTCCTTTGGGCTGGTGGCACGTCAAAACTCTATTATTGATACGTTAGCAAAAACCGACCTAGCATCACTGCCCACGTGACCTGTAGAACATGATATTAATGCGTTTTCCTCCTATTTTTCTATCGTTTTTTAATCATTTTTTTACTACTTTTTGCACGACTTGTGTTTCTACGAAAATAAACATTACATTACATTGACTAGATGTCGCAATCTTCCTAAAGCAGTCGCATATTTTATTTGAGATGGGAGCGAAAATTTCAAAGTCAGATATCTTGAGAATTATTAGGAGGCAGGCAAAAATAAAGGCGTTTCCAAGCGTTTCTAGGCAGCTCTAAAGACGATGAAGAAAGAATAAAATTTTCTACTTTGTTTCATACTAATATGAAAAAATATTTTTTCATACTAATAATAAAAAACCTATCGTTCAAGCTACCTACGCAACCGATTTCTCATTATCTCATTATTATTGATTTCTCATTATTTTCTGAAATTTTTTGGAAGCTTCGGGAAATTTTGATACATACAATTCGAATTTGAGTGATTTAGGAGGCGTAAGCTAAACAAAACAGAATTTATTTTCCTGCGCTATCTCATAAGTTGCCCAAAACCAGTTTTGGCGGTCATTTAAAAGTACTTCGAGAATATTCAGGCTTTCCTTCGGGGACCCTTGCTGTGAGAAACAAAAAGAGTTCTTTTATTTTTGGGGAAATGTTTTCTGTCCCCTGGATTCTTGCCAGGTTACGCGCAAAATATTACATTGTGGTTTTTACTCGTAAAACTTCATGGAGCTTTTAGCACATCAACAGTTTTGGGCCACAAGCTTTACAACTTATGCAAACAATCAGTGTAGGAAAATAGTTAATTTGGACCTATTAAACAATTTCCCCGCCAACGTTTTTAGCCGATCCATAATAGCTACAGTAACGAAACTTAACATGCAACCAGCTTATGACTTCAAGTCTTTACACCTGCAAAATAATCGAGTTTTAAAACAAATCATTTTTTTAAATCAATACATGAAATTTAATTACTGAATCTTTATTTCGTCTATCAAAAAACGGTGGCGGGAGAATTGTTCATAAGGTCCGTTAATTTTGGGTTATTTCAAGAGTTTTTTATTGGAAAAATGGTCCGTCGAATGTCTACACTGATAATTTGTATAATTTTTCGGTTTATTTCTCTTTTCATTTGCGCATGGGGAATACGATGATATTTTTCGGGCCGTATTTTAATCGTTGCGGAAAGAGCCTAAACGCAGGTCGATAAGGTTTGGTATTGCGTATTCGCCGGCTTTATTTTATTTACCACTGCGCTTATTCACCACGTTTCATTTTTTCTATTTGTTTTAAAATGTGCGTGGAACCTAAGCTGTCTCAAAATTTTTGAAGAACGTTAAGCGACCATTGCTCAAGGGAACGTTGGAGCCCGCTTAAAACCACAATTTATTATCTTATACGCTTAACGCATGAAAAAACAAAAATTCGGGGATTATGATGGCCCTTTTCTATGTTTAGGCATGCGCGCGTGCTTATCATCGTAAAGCGTACGCGTGTGTCTATTTTTCGCGACGCTGGGAGACGAAAAAAGCGAAAAGTCTGCGATTTTAATTAAGCGAGGTCGATCGGTAGGATCGTTTTATTTATAGCGCGTTTCCCGTGGATAATTGGCTGCGGATCACGTGATCAATTATTAAAGGTCCAATGATAGCACGAATCCGTGCGATCGATTTTTTATTTATGCTGAGCGATCCGTTCGAAATTTTGCAATCGATGTTTTGTCTTAGAAAATATTCGAATTCGCTAGAAAATATGCATACATTACATTCGACAAAACAAATAAAAGATACTCCTAATCGCGCAGCAAACAATATAGTGTAAAAATGCATTAGCAGGCGCACAGCGTCGGAAATTTTCCTCTTTTTATCATAAGAGCACGTTGATATTATTCACAAAACATCCGCCTTGAACATTTCTCTTCAACGTGTAAAGTGGCCACGAAATAAATTTGCACGCATGTAACGTTTATAATATGGAATAATTTCCGTTTTTACTGCAAAATAGTACGGCGTGATATTTCTTTTATGCAAAATGTACCTCAAAATGACCTTTAATAATGTCAAAATGTGCTTTCCTACAAAATGTACCGCCGTGGAATTTTAAGCATGTGATCATTTTTAACGAGAATGATCTTCAATTAGCATGAAGTAAGAGCAAAGAAAAAATGCTAAGTGAAAAACCTATTTACATCATATTTTTATGAATATTAATCAAATGATATTTTTTTTAATAAATAAGATCAACATTAGCTAAATATCATTAGTTGCTTATTTTCATATCATAATGCGCGTATATCAATCATTGCTTGCTAGATAGCACAATGCCGCGCTATTCGATTCAAGACGATGGCCAAGTTTTGGCGATTGAAAACTTTAATACGGAAACCGACAACGGATTTTACAAATGCAACGTAAATCTTATGGAGGCCGCTACCTTCAAGGACTATAACATCACGGTTACAGGATACGGTAGGCTATATCTCTTGTGATTGCTAAAAAATATATACATACTTTTCCTCAGGCACGTAGCTGGCTGTCCTATTTGGGGGACCAGCACCAATTTTTAGGGGGACTAAGCCCAAAAAGGCCAAAAATAGCACAAAATAACGTTTAAAAAGTCCTATTTTTCAGATTTTTCTGAATTTTAAGGGGTCCGAACCTCCCATTCCCCCAGAGATACGTGCCTGCTTTTCCTGAATAACTGATTGTAAAATGTGCAAAATAAACTAAGTTGTATATTTTGTTTATTTTGCGAGGCACGCATAATTGACAATTTTTAATTATGAGTGTAAATTGAATGTTAACACAGTTTAAGCTGAAACAGTGGCCGTGATATTGTACAAAGCAAGTACGGTAAGGTCAAGACTGTGTAGAAATATATCACTACAATTTAGTGTTTGAGTATTATTTTCGTATTTAATTTTTATTTAATTTATTTATTTCTATTTTATTTTTTCAGTACGTTCAGTGCTTATTGCTTTTTCGCATAAAGTTTAGTGAAATAAGCTTTATTCCAAATAAATGATCATCTGCATACTTCTTATTTAACGCGAGAATTTCGTAATGACTAGCTTCTATTGAAACGACGCTTTTTTCTTTTAAATTCAAAATTCATATCGCTTCTTGATTCAAAATTATTTATTTTTGCCCTGATTAATTCCAAACTAACCCCCTCACGTTTTATCTTACAAAATGAGCCGTCAGACATGCTAAACCCATTTACTGATTTAAACGTCAGTAATTACGAAACGGAAGGAATAATCATTGCAATCTTTTACTGTCAAAGTCTTTTTTAACGCATCGGTTGCCCTTGTCATTACTGATTAATTAATTAATTAGATAGTTATAATTAATTAATTAATTTTAAAATGATTTATTAATTAATTGACGAATCATTTATTTTGATTTTGCAGTAAAGCCTAGAATTTCCGAAACGGGTCCCGAAACGAAAGAATTCAACGAAGGCAGCAGCGCCGAATTGACATGCGCGGCCAGTGGCGTACCGGCGCCCGAGTTTAAATGGTACAAGGTGAGCAGTGTAATGAAATCTCTACCGAGTGAACCGTCAAATTAATGTTGTATTCATTGTATTTATTTTATTAGTAATATTAAATTTATTTATAGGTAATCACAGTTTTCTTATTCAGATAATCGTCTAGTTTAGTTTTCCAAGGTCCCAAAATGAGGGATGGGGGTAAACTCCCTAAATTCGGGACTAGCGAATCTAGGTCATGGGCCCTTTTCCGCAAGTCAAAGGCGAAAAATGATCAAAATAGCCTGTATGAATGGCTTTAATGAGGTTGATACTGCATTTTCTACTACTTTTTAACTCATTTTGGCTCGCTATGTCTCCCTTATTTGTAAAAATGTAAGGAATCGTCGAAAACTTGTTCTGTTTACCCATAAAACGCCTAGAATGAAGTTGAGACGATTCAAAAGGTCAAAAAGCATATGATGGAAACTTCTCCATTTTCGGATTATTTATGAAAAATGGTTCTTTTATGAATGATTAAGCTTAAAGCATATGAATTTCTCTGAATGAAATTTCGTATTTATTAGCAGAATGCTCGTTAGGACATGGAGAAATGGGTAAAACAGGAGAACGGAAGATAGAAGTGGAAATTTTTTTGTATTTTTAGATTTTTTCATTGACAAATTGGTTTCTTTATGAAAGATTAAACTATAATCATGTATATTTCGACGTCATTTTGACTCATTTAGTCACATTTATCTTTACAAAATATAAATAATTATCAAAACCTACTATTTTGACCATTTCGATCATTAAAACGGCAAAAAAATTATTAAACCAAAAAAAAATCAGAAAACTTTTTTTTGGGGGGCGCACCTTTGTGTGTTTCAGAAATTGTTTTTTTTAATTTCCGGGGGGGACGGCCCCGCCCCCCTGATTACGGGCCAGGGTACAATTATTCCTTAGATGTAGGTACGAGTATATAAACATGCAGTCGCTCTAAATTTTCGTTCAAAGATGAACACGCGTCTTTGTTGCAGTATTTACTCATTGTTCCAAAATAAACATCAATGAGATTTAATTAGAAAACTGACTGTGCTATAATAATGAATGCGTCTAATGAAAAACCAGACTAAGCGACCTCCTCGTTGCTGCTAATCATAGTCTGGCGAGCTGTCTAGCTGGGGTGAAGTAACAATAGGTCGCGTTTTTAATCATTTCCCTATTGCTAAACGGATCATCTATTAAAAAGGCACTACGAAACTAAGTATAGAAACAAAGCAAGTTGCATTTTCGCTTCAATTCATTTAATTACGGCGTTTTTGCTGCTTCGATTTAATTTGGGTGCGTCGAGATATTAATTTTATGCTTACTATACGTATTATGTACATTTGCGCGAAGAGGTTATTCGCTCTATTTTTCGGTACTACCCAGGGGCGGATTTAGGGGGCGCTGGGGGCGGCCGCCCCCCCCCATTGGCCCAAAATAGTGCGCAGAATTGAGGATTTTTAAGCGATTTTTAGCGATTTTCGGGTTTAAAACGGCTAATTTTTCCGCCTAAGTCAGGGTTCCCCCCCTTAGGAGTACGCCCCCCCTTAGGAAAATCCTGGATCCGCCACTGGTGCTACCTTATCACAAAGCCATCGATTGAGGAGAAGAGAGATTTGAGGTTGCCCGTTTAATTGGTTAATCACCTTACGTGAACTTCGGGGTTTATGGGATGGTTCGCAACCCCGCCCCCAAGAAAGTTTTCACCCCTCCCCTGAATCGGCGATTTTCAACAGAAAAAATTCGTAAGAAAGGAGCTGTTTTAAGCGTTTTCAGTTTGCACAAAAGTGACATATCTTGGGTGCTTTGCGCCATATGTTCACTTTTCTACTACCGATCTTTTGTTCGATTTATTCGAATTTTTCTATGTTTTTTCGAAATTTTTTCGTGCCTTCACATTCTAAGAAGAGCATCGTCAGAAAAACGCAAAAAATTATGTTTCTGACGCGTGTGCACTCGTTTTTGATTAAAAAAGGCTCTTTAGACAAATTTTTTGCTTTAAAGCCCTCCGAAATTTATGTCCTTTGTATGTCTGGTGGTCGCTTAACTTCTCTCCTACTCCTTATCGTGATCAATATCCATGCATTATATGTAATAAAACGTAGGAACAGCTTCCTTTCAAATCTGAATGCAAGATCGTTCTGAATTTTTGTAGAGAGCAGGCGAATATAATGTGGGATACCCTTCAGTTTAGCAAGTATAATTGCTGAATGCTGATTATTTTGATATTGTTCCGATAAATACCTAGCATCTCATTTTTCAGAAAATTTGCATCTATTTGTCTGTGATTTAATTCCATACAAGAAATGAAAAATGCTTGGTCCTCTACTAAAGTGTTCATTATTTAAGTGGTTCCTTTCTTAAGATTGCTGCGTCATCATTTAAAAAGTTCTGACAAAAATTCATGTTGAACGGATTATGAGTTTATTGTTGTTTTAAAACTTGAATCACCCAACGATACCGTATTTCAGGAATTCACTGCATTTATTTACGTAGGTAGGTATTCATAATGTTTTGATCTGGATTCAATATTTAAAGGAGTTGTAGACATCCTTGCTCTTCAAATACTGTACTGATGCCAAATCGTTTCCCATCAATAAATATATTTTCATTCATGTCGTACAAGAATTGCATTCCCTTCCTATTGACTTCCTCCGATATTATATTCATTTCGCACGTTTTTGTTTACCACGCGTATTCTCTGATCCTTCCGCGTAACTAACGCGCGAAAACAACACTTAAACTTGTTTGTCGTCCTTTAATGCATGTTTACCATTAAAACGCGTTTGAGGCAGTTACGGAAATGCACCTTTTCAAATACTGAGTTAGCTTGGATGAATTTTTCCATTAAAAATAGCTGTTTTCTCGAACGAAGCGGGCTCAAAATTACTGTTTTAATCTTGACCTTATTTTTTGCAATTTAAAGTTCGGTGCTAAGCGAACAATGATTAAAAATACATTTGATAAGCACTTTTACATTTATAAGATTAATGCAAATTTTAGGTCATCATTGGCAAGAAATTTGTTGAAGTATCACCTGACCATTCGAGGGAGAAAAGTCGAGTTAATATACTCGTACAAGTTTTAAAATAGTCAAGAAGTGTCTGGTAGCGATAAACAAATGCATACAAAAGTGGAGTAAAGTTAAAAAAGCAGAGCACATTATTTTTGGCATAATTATATTAAGTAGGAAAGTTATGTGTTCCGGTTGACATAGGCTGCGATAATGGGGGCGACGAAGGTATTACACTTTCCGCATGTTCCAAGAACTGTGTCATTGTCAGGCGCTTTTGACCTTTTCGAACATTTTCTGCGTGATTTTTGGGGACGAACGTGGTGAAAAAATGTCAAAATTTTAATAATTCATTAATTGAATAATTTTAATTAGGTACCTAATACATTTCTATTCTGTTTATTCATAAAATGCCTCTGATGAAATTTAAATTGCCTAAAATGAAAAGTTTTTCTGATCTTCTATTGTAACTGACGGAATAAGTCAAAATTGATTAAAAGACTACCTACTACGAAATCCAGTCTTAGTTATCTCATGAAAGCATTTCATTCAGGTTATTTTAACCATTTTGCGGTTGATTTGCAAAAAAAACATGAAGCTAAAAACTTTCTATTGCTGAATTTAGGGGTTTCAATCCCCCTTAACTCTGGACTTGGGAATCTATCTATTCTCTATATTCACATCTTGGCAATGCCCTTTATCGCTCTCAAGCGACAAGGAGCCGATGGGTCTCTGAATAGAGGGCTTTGTTTTCTACATAAGTTATTGTTATGAAGCATCATCTTTTTTGTTCAACAGCGTCAGGGGCAGATTTAAGGAGGGGGGGGCGGCCCCCATTATCCAAAAATAATTGGCGAGATGAAGAATGCATATGTAATTTGCAATGAGTTTTGGCCGTCAGCTACCATTATTCCTCAATTTTTTCGGCGTTTCGCGCCAGATAATACCTATTAGTGACATTTATTATCTTTCTTGGCGACCTGGAAGCCATTTTTCGCTCATGGAATAGGTTTCTAAACAAGTTCAACAGCAGAAACAGCTATTTAAGCATAGTTTTCTTCTATTTTTATTCAAAAATTTTCGACGTTTTGCGTCAAATGCTACAAATACTGAAAATCAAGCGGCAAATCAAGCTTCTAAACGTCCTTCCACCTGGATTTCACAAATTTTACATCGTTTCGCGCCAGATTTGCACTAGAATCTTAGAAATTTAGTGATTTTTTCGCACAAAACTGTCGAATAATTTTTGGAAAAAATGATGCGTCAAACGTGTTTTTAAACAAAAGTAGACAACGTAAGACGCCGACGCGTGAAGGTCAAATTTGTGGACCTGTTTTTGACTGTTTTTGAAAAAGTTGGGGTACCGCCCCCTTAGGAAAATCCTAGATCTGCCATTGAACAGCGCCAATATCCTAGCTCCAGAATCAGTGAAATGCTGTAAACAATATATTCAATTGAAGCAGATGAAAATAATTTTCAAGAAACAAGATATGAATTCTCCCGTACAAAACATTTCCTAAGCACAATAAATAGTAAGCAACATATCCTATAAAAACAGAAAATGCGGCTTCTTTGGAAAGAGGCCAACCAAACTAAAATTTGTATGCCGCAAGGAGTCGAAACAATGGTCATTGCCCTGGTATAGTTATATAAATATTTTATCAGTTTTTCATTCATAATTTGATACTGATAGGACTTTAATTTTATCGGATTTATCTTTTGGCGCATACAATAAACGTAAAATAAAGAACATGCTGGGAAAGCGCTGTTATCATGCTGGATCCGTTTTAATTTATTTTATCTCCACTAAATCAAGCGTACAGAGTAGAGATGTGCCAGGCCCCGGCCCCGAGGCCGGGGCCAGGCTGGACCCGGCGCCGGGGCCGGGGCCTGTAAAAACGATGAAAAATTAATGAAAATCGAACAAAATTAATCTTTTTTTGCCGAATTACGCAACATAATATTTATTTATTTGCAAAAATAAGCTAAATTTCGTTAAAATTAAGCTTAGGCTACTGTTGTGTTTCGCTTCAGGTAATCTAATAATCAAGATTTGAGTGAGCATTGAAACAATTCGATACATTCTTGAATAGCTTAGCTCAATTTACAATTTTTATTGCGAAAATAAGCACGTTTGACCGATAATTCTTCGACAATAAAGTTTAAAATGCAAGGGACTTTCACCAGTGTCTGTAAAATTGTTTTATAAATCGATGTATGTACTTATGTACCTTATAAAAATGCTAGGGTACGGCAACTTATTTTATCATCCAGATAGAATTCGTTTGCTTTAATATATGCGATTTTTCACTAATTTCGGGTGCTGTGCGCCAAATAATAGAGCAAATGTCTTCATTTTTGTGTGGTTTTCAATTAATTTTTTAAATATTATTTTAATTTGATTATGCATGTTCCCTAATCTTGGTAAACGATTTTTCGTCGTACAAGCATTTTTCGCCCCTATGATTTTGTTGATATTCTAGAGATAAGTTTTTCAAGCGTGTAGTTAATCTCTGGGTTACTTATTTCTCGTGCAATGTAATCGTAATCTTTTGTATTGTACTGTTTTGCTCGTCTATTTCTTTCATCGAATCAGCATAAATACTATAGAAAAGTCATTTTCTGTTCAGCTTAGCTTATTGTTTTCTATGCCTAAGAGCTATATTCACAATTATTTATTATTTTTTTGTTTATTTCTCTTTTATCTGCTTATTTTTAAGTCTTTAATTTATTGAAGCAATATGTAATTGCTTACAATAGTAATACTAAGATGTTAGGTCAGTATAGAAATAATGTGGATGCTTGGTATAGCTTAGTAAGTATAGGGTATATGTTTTGTACAGGCCCCGGCCAGTCCAGCCCCGGCAAAAAGAGCGGCCCCGGCACATCTCTAGTACAGAGTAATGCTTGCCATTAGACGAGCATTTTTTATTTCCGCCAGCGTACTCGTATTATCGATTTTTTCAACAAGGGCCATCTCATTTGCATAATCTCTGCGTCTCTTGGGTATTTTCTTGATGAGTCATTTGTGAAATGGTCCCGTTTTCCCCGCTTGCTATTAAATATGATTAATGTAAGAACGCTTGATCCAGCACAATTTTCAAAGCCTTTGGTTCGGTACATGAAGTTGCAAAAAGATTAAATTAGAAAATTGAACCAGCGTTTAATTTTGTTCGAGTCCGTATGAAGAAATTTATTTTCTATAACATGATTTATAAGCAGTATGCTTTAATGGAGTGTTGAACTGAGGAAGCTTATCGCTTCAACATTTCTAATCCTAAAGAATTTCATTTCAGCGCTTCATTTGGGGCGCAGGCAGGCACAATGATGAACCCGTTCTTTCTACAGCGCGATATAAGCATCGAAAGGTACGGATACCTAAACTAAAATTATCATTTTCATCAGGAAGGCGTATAAAAATACTTTTAGAAGGGACGATCTCAACTTTTTAGCGATATCTACTTAACCTATTGACTAAAGCAAACGGAGAGGACATCGAGAGAGGTCCTTAATTTTTGTCGAAACACGGAGGGTTTGGGGTCTAGACCCCTGAATGACAAGAAATAAAATTTTCTGATGAAAATATGACAAAATAAGATTGAAAACGAACAAAAATTATAACTTTTGGAAAATCGCTTGAAATCGATCAGAAAGGCTTTTTTACATGTTTTTGAAGTTAAAGTCCATTTTAAAGGCTATTTCGGCTCAAAAAGCTCTGACTAGCCCCTTTCTCATGCTAACCTGATTCCCTACAGGCCGGCCATGCTGTGCATCTATGGTCACCACTACACAATTATTTTTTTCGCAATACAGCAAAAATACGTAATAACCCCAATAGTTGCTTTAGACGCAATGGAGATGCTAGCTAGTAAAATGAATAGAAACAAATTTCTCCATTTTTGCTACTTTATAAGTGGATCCTAGTATCTAAAACTCCGGACACTGAAAATGCGAATAAACTGGAATACAAACTACGATAAAAGTTGTTTCTTATGCTGCTGTAACGCTCGAATCCCTTTCCAAGACTATCGTAACTTGACATGCGTGGAAAATTTGTGGTTTTCGTCCTTGTTTTGGTTAACTCTTGCATACTGGCCATGCGGTATCAATAAAGATGCTATAAGCACATGTACACCTAAGGATTTTGAAATCTGATTCACGTTACATTTTCAACGTCGATTCTTTAAAATATCAATTTTCATGGTTACAAAAATGTACATCGTACTACGATTTTCACCAACTATTCTAAAGTTCTTTTGTTTCGCTACAGGCTTGATATCGCTCGCCTGATATAATTTGCTGTATCTCGCCGCTTTCGTTCTTTTTCTTCGTTTCGCATCATGTTTACCGTAAACAGCGCCCAGTCCTAAAGCAGGCAGGCGTTATTACATTTAATTTCGCCAAACTAGACGAATCTATGTACCACATTAAGCTCCCTTAATTAGCTACAAAACGCGTTCGTATTCCTGAAGGATCACTCGCTTCCCGTTTATGCGCTTATATTCCATTATTATGCTAATGCATAGCGTCCGGCATTGGACCATCTTTGGTCCATTCCGAGCACTGACGCTTATCTAATCCCACGTTCGCCCCACTCAGCTGCCTTTCGCCGTCCATTTGCTGCTAGCCATTTCCCCACTTTAATTATTTCGCTAGTTCCGCACTTGCTCTTCGTTCCAAATTTTTATTCTCTCTTTCTAATTTTATTCACTGCGCGCATTACGCATACTGTAAGTTATATTTATGGTAATGGATAGGATAGGTTTTTCTTTTTTATTCCCTCTCACGGCGCCTCCTTTATTTTGGCTTTGACGAGCGCAACATCGTAACGTAGCGGAAATAATTAGCGCTTCGGCTCCGGTATTGACCCAGATCGGTTAGCTAATAGGGTTCTTGTCCCTGCTTTGCCCGCAATATTAACGCAACTAAAAAGGATAATAAAGCACGCCCGGTCTATTAATTACGTTCGGTAGTGGACGCTAAAGCTCGTCTCAGAAGTGGAATGGAGTCCCCCATCTTTCTCACCTGATTTAATCCAAATTCCAAATGCGTACTCACTCACGCGGCTTTATTAATTTATGCTAGTTGCACATAAGCCGGTTGGCTGACCGAGGAATTAGGATGCGGGTGGCAGGCCATTCATTGATTTCTGTCGAAATAATTTAGCCCATGGGTGAACGGGCTGCTCAAAAGATAGATTAGAAAATTCAGATGAAAATAACTATTAAAAACTTTTTGGGAAACATGACCGATCTTAGATCGACCGGTGGATAAAGGGTACAATTAATCTAGCTAGCTCCAAACTAAAGAACGACATTCATTCATCCCTGATGGACGGGAGAAACATTGCCAAACTATTATCCGTTAAGAGATAATTGCATAATTTTCGGGCACGGAAGACAAGTTTTTAATTGATTTCCTGTTTTTTACCTTTACAGTACCTTTGATGGACTTTTGATTCCTAGAAATTTGTTGTTAAGCTGAAGATAATTTTTAGCGAAAAAGTTAAGTTTTATACATTTTTTATTACGAAATTGAAAGCCTCTACCCCAAACTGAAACCCTACTAATTTACTTCTTAAACTATCTCATAAGATTTGCTGGCCTCATTTTAAATTTAAGTATACACGACATTTACGTTAAATTATTGTCATTACTGTCAGTAAGCATGCTCACTCTTTTGTAGCGTACTCGAAAGATTTAATACCCGTGAATCAGATAATAATGTTAAAAAAATACGACAAAAAGTTATATGTAAGGAAACATCATTTTTCAAAACTTATAGCTCTTTATTTAAAAAAATGTAGGCGCATCTTTGTACATAGAGACATATGTCGTTTCGAGTTGTTCTTATTTTTACAATTTACTTTTCTAAACCCGAAAAATTTCAGTCAAAGTTTTGGGATCAGCTTTGAAATTTTCAGATATTCTAATTCGAATAAGCGACATTGCCCTATTGATTTGAGAAAATTTTTCATGCATCGAAGTCAATGCTTTTTCAAGCTCTGCCAAAAAATCTCAAAAAAAATCTACCGCTGACCGCCCGATATTTAAAAAATGGTAATTTGTTACGTGGTACAGTATGAATTAATATAGGTAAATAGCCAACAAATTTTTCTTTCTAGTGAAATATTTCAATTATGATTAGATAGTTTATTCGTTTCACCAGAAACTAAGAAGTTGGTTACTATTCTTCAAAAGCGAATAAAATCGCAAATTTTCGAAAATGATTTTTTCTTCAATCACCTCAGTATATTACTCATGCACTAATGTGGTGCTATTCTAAGGGAGATACTCAGCTGAATGCTGGCGATGAATACGAATTTCCCGTGCCTGGTATGCTCAAAATTATTAAAACTACACCAGCGGATGCCGGAGAATATAAATGCGAGGCTTTCAACAAAGTTGGTCAAGCGATTGAATCTTTAATTGTCTCAATTTTTCGTGAGTCAAGCATATTTTTTCTTTCTATTAATGTCTACTTATCCGCGCCAAAACTTGGCGAGGTTAGAATGATCAGATGGTGAACTCAGGAAATGTAACATAATAATCAAACATTGCATCTTGCAGCGTAACATCTTTTACTTAATGTACTTTTTATTTTGTCATTTTATTTTTTGTGTTATATTATTTTTCATATTAACTCGCATTGGTAGTCAATTGCCTCCGATTCTGCATTAATTTGGGGTCTAAAGTACATATTTCTCGGCGTGTGCAGGCTAAAATCTATGAAGGTTGAATTATTTAGTGATTGATTTCGATTATTTTTGTTTTAGCCCCTGTCTTTTATGTGCTGTTTCGTATGCTTGCGTTTTTGTTGCTTTTTTAATTAGTTTGCCCAAGATTTGTTGATAAATCTAGCTTTCCGCCTATATCTTATCTGATTCATGAGATTATGTCGTACGATCATACACGATCTGGGGGTTTCAACCTTTGAAAATTTTTTCGCCTTCTATGAATTTTTTCACCTCCCAGAATTCACGATTCTTCAGAATTTTCAAAAATGCCTGAAAAGGTGGTATTTTAGGCGTTTTTAGCCATCTATTCGATCAAAATCGTCATTTTCGGCGCTTCGCGTCATATGCAGGGTGTTTCAAAAAATAACGGTACCGCACTAATAAAGGTATACTGTAGCATATACATAAAATTAACAATTAAAATTTCGCAAGAGTGTAGTCTTATGTATGAATGCTTGTTTGGTATAATTTCTTAATGCGAGAAAAAATTTTCCTCCATCAATGGCTTTTCTTCTGAACTCACATAGATGGAGTTTTGGCGCCAAGTTTTTTTTAGGATTTTTGCTAAAATAGAAAAATCTAACAGCTCGTATAAAAATGTGAACAAAATTCGTATACAAAATGCAGATTAGAAATACTGCTCACTTAAAAAGGCAAATTTTAGGGCTTGGAAGCCCCTTTCTTCAAAAAATCAATGACTTCATCGATTAATTTGTCTATCGATTAAAACTGACTGACAGATCTAATAGAGGTCATTGTGAATTACACTTATATACTGTAAAATTACAGCAAAATTTTTCAGTTGTATTGAATAAAATTCTGTTCGTTTGTTTTTAATGTTTGTTTCTCCAACCGCTGAAAATTACAGCAGTCTACGTGCAGTGGTTACTTAATTATTAGCGGCCATCACTAATTTGGCAAAAATTTTGAAGTTTTCGCGCCAAAAGTCGAAGCATACATGGCTCTAGGAAAAAAGCCCTGAATTCGGAGATATATTTCCCGTGTTATAAAATTTTACTAAACAAGCGATCAAAGATTAGACCACACTCTTGCAAAGTTTCAACTATTAATTTTGAATATATGCTACATTATGTCAATTTTAGTGCGGCACCGTTGTTTATTGAAACACCCTGTATATAGGTACTCATTTCTTCACCATATTTTGTTCAATTTATTTGAATTTGTTTGATTTTTTCTGAAATATTTTATATGATTTTATGCTCTAGAAAGATATAACATAGTCAGAAACGATGAAAAACGATGATTTTGCGCGTATACGATTCTTGAGCCCAAAAGAGGCACTTTAGAATTTCAAACCCCCTCAGAATTCTGATGCTGTGCATGTCTGCGTAGGATGTGTATACGTGCACAGATAATCTACGGTTTTACAACAATGTCACTTCTTAGACTTTACATCTTGTTCTAATCACTAGCGCAGCTGACAGAAGTGCCGGGGTAAATTGGAAAAAATTCGATATGATTTCAAAAGTAAAATTATCGTTTTTTATCACATACTCGAAGAAAAATTTTTGCTTTTGTGAATTTGGAAAATCCCAACAAAATTTGAAAAAGCTGGATTTCGTCTATAACTTCGAAGACGGAAAGGAAAAGGGGTTATGTCATGCATTTTTCTTTGGCACGTGAGCACACATGTAAGGGCTCGAAATTTTGAGTGGAATGTCCCCGACCATTTTTAGAAAAGAGGGGTAAGTGCCCTCCAATTTTTGGCCAAAAACGGACAAAAAAAACACCTAAAAACGGCCGAAAAATTCGATTTTTCCCAAAAATCGGGGGGTAGGGTCCAAAATTTTCTGACTTTGGGGGATGGTGGGACGACCAGTTTCGGGTGGGGGCATCCCTCCCATCCCCTGTTACACGTTTGCGCTAAAGTGTCGTTAATAGGGTACGTCTGATATAAAACTAGTATAGTTTATTTGTAATTTTGGTAAATGATGCCGCTTTTTTATTGCTACAGTATTACTTAGTTTGGCTGAAATTATTTTTAGAGATACAACCGAGGATAATTGATATCGATAACGTGACGGCAAAGAAGGACGAGCCGACTCAGATTGTTTGTTCATTCAGTGGTAGCGAACCCTTAACGGCTTCGTGGTTATTCAAGGATCAGCCCATCCCAGAACAGTCTTCCCTTGATGATCCTTCTGGCGCCAGTGTTTCAGAAGTTAGTTTTAAACATGCACGTAGCAGTGGTTTGGGTGTCATTACCACACCTGGGCGTGGGGGTATGCACCCCCTACCCCGAGAAACCAAAACTACTCCCCCCAAGGAATCAATTTTTAAAATATTTTCTGTTTTTTTCGCAATTTTTGATGCTAATGGATAGTATTGCTCGATGAGAAACATTGAATAATGGCGTTTTTTCGCCATACCTCCATTTTTAAGGCCATTTTTTGATCTTTTAAAAATCCTGCACCCCCCCCCCCGCCAGAATTTTGGTGCTGCCCACCGACGGTCATTACCACCCAAAGTCAGTAACTTCTTCCCCGTCCCCAATCTTTTGGCAAAAACTAGTTTTTGGTCATTTATGCATAGGTGCCTTTTTACCATTTGTGACCAAAAATTCAAGGTGATTTACTCCATTCCGCCTGAAAATGGTGAAAATGGCCGCCTACCCCGCTCCCAAAATTTTGAGCTGTTACTTATTTGGTCTTAAAATTCGACTTGCTCGCTGTTTAAAGTCTAATATACCCGGATAAGAATTTTATTCTCTTTCAAATTTGGATTAGTTGTTTTTTGTTCCAATTTCTGCTGGCTTCGGGAAAAAATAACCATTTGGCGTCATTTATATCTACATAGCTTTTCGAAATTCGTATATTAGTATTGATTGGCCTGAATAATACTAATTGTTGTTTTATTCTGTTTTTCTTGATAATTACATAAATCACATCATATCGGTGCGTTGTGACAATATAATATATTTAGTTTTTAAGTTTTTAAAGTCTATTCATTTTTAATTTTTAAAAATAAGCTAATGGATTAAATTTAATTAAGTTTTAAGCGTGATTAGGTTTGAACTTTTGACCATTAGTGCACGATTATATGCTGTGCGAGCCGAGGAAAAATTATGCAATAATTTTTAGATATCTGAGGCCGAATTGTCTCAAAAGGCAATGTAAACATTAACCCTCGCGTTCCCGTGAACTAGGACGGCGTCCTAGCCGATCACTTTTTTGCGATTTATTTCATTGTATGTTTTGTATGACTACAAAACTTTGTCTAGCCTCATTTTAGACCGATTTACATCATTTGATATATTCAAGTTAGTAAATAAAATTATACATCCTAAAAAATTTGCATATTTTCGTTATTATCACGTAAAAACTTAAATTACAAAAAAGTTTTGGCCAATGATTAGGGCAAGATTGGTGGGCTTCTGCTTTTTAATCAGCTACTACTGTCCTAAAATGATATTTCAGTCAACTAAAATATACTATCTGTATTTATTTTATGCATGTGCACCTCATGCCTATGCTTAAGTATAGTAGCGGTTTTTTAGTTATAACTTCTCTCAAAGTTACTTAAGCAAAAAATGATAAACATATTCGGAAAGAGCATAAAAAACTGCACAAAAATGATACTAATATTTGCTATTTTGAGTGAGACTAAGTACATTTTAACCAGTCTAGGACGGCGTTCTAGCACGGGAACCTTTGACTTCAAAAAACACACGGGAATGCGAGGGTTAAACTAAAGGTAGGAAACAAACTACCTTGATTAACTGTAATATAATAGTGATCTTGGGACATTAAAATTATTTTTTTGTACCCTGTTGATCCAGACTGCGTGCGTGAAGTGCGAGAGCGGTCAAAGAATCAGCTTACAAAAATAACTCAACAAGAACGGGAATAGTATGTACCTAATTGGAAGTATTTAAATACGAGCATGGGCGTCCGTCCGCCCAGAAATAATTTTGGGAGGGTAAAATAATGCATGGAAAATAACGGAAATTGTATCTTTTAATCGAAAAATCTTAAAATTTTAGGCGCTTAGCGCCGTAGGATCATTATTTCCTATAAGTTTGTTTCAAGCGCGGCCAAAAAAAGAGTCATTTTTCATATCATATTTAGAGAACAGTTTTTTCTTTAAGTTTAGATTTTATGAGCTTAATGGATAGAGCGTGTTCGGAAACGTCAAAAAATGCACTTTATTTTGTGCCCCAGCGAATATATCCCGAAATATAGGGTCACCAATTTGGACCCCCCTTAAAAAATCCTGCTTATGCCCCCGAATACGCGTTTAAATATATATTCTGTACTTGTGTAAAAGTGGTTTTCTGACTAATGTAGCTTGCAGGATTTGGAAAAAACTAGTTTTTAGTTTATACTCTATCTCCTATACAGCCAAGTGATGACTTATACACGAGCATTTGTGGGCGCAATCATTTTCTTTACACTTGCTCAAACTCACTATGTTTTACGGCCATTTTGCGAAAGGATAGTTGGCGTCTTAATTTTTGACTAAAGACGGAGAGAATCTGATTCTTGGCTGGAAAATCACAAGAAATTCAAAAAAGCCAACTGGTGAAAATCCTGATTAAAAAACGCAATACTAAAATGCTTAGTTGACAGCTGACATGGTGTTGTTTGTGTAGGCGCACTCGGAGCTAGCTGGAGAGCTTTGGTCTAGAAAAAGTTAAAATAGCCCGAAAACTATCTAAATTGACTCTCCTATAGATAGTTTCGGCTTTCTTTCCCTGAATTGCGCCTTATTTTTTCCCAGAAAAATTTTCCCTCTTTTCTTCTTTGGGTCTGCCTAGCGTCCGGACCTCTTTTAGCCCTCCCCTTACGCATACCTGCCGATAAAGCGAATGGATGTGATTTGATTCCCATCGTTTACTTTTCGTACGTTTATGCCAAACCCGCGTACTTGATGCTTCACCCGAAAAAAACAACGAATATCTTACTCATATCCGCACAAGTCCTTATATTTATAAGCATAAACAGATCTTGTTGTTGCCGCCTTTTTTTGTAAGCCCGGATCTTTTTATTCGCCCGAGCGTCCAATCCATCTCCCGATTTTGTGCCATAGTTTGGCTGCCAATTTTTCCTACAGTACTCCCGTCGAAATATTTTCTACAGTACTCCTCTTGACATGTTTTTACAGTATTTTCCCGAAAATTTCCCTCCCCGATACTTTCATATTTTCGAAGAGGCTTTATATTTCGACCGATAGTCCGCTTATTCGATTATCGTTCGTTTTTTTAAACAACCAAAATCGCTTTCAGAACCAAATCAATACGTCGCGTTGAGTAACGAGATGAAAACAATTACGTTGAACGTCCGAAAAACGACCGTCGACGATTCGGGCGATTATACTTGCCGCGTTTCTAATAAAGCCGGCCAAGTGTCTAAAATTGTTTCGCTCAGAATCGAGCGTAAGGGCCGTTAGTTTGTGTTTTTTTGCTGCTTAAATCAAAAAAATACGCCTAATCGGGTAGAACGGGTCCAATTTGGGTTTTTTCGCCGAAATTTCCCTACTTTTCCGAAAAAATCGCCCCGAGCCGCGCGCAGAGGCCACTAATCGACCTTATTGTTTTCGAAAATTAATATTTTTGGTGCGAAATAGTCCAACGTATTCATATAAATAAATTCTAATTGAAATTAATTTCAATAAATAAATTCTTAATGAATTAAAATTAATATTTTTCATGCAAAAATAGTCTAACGTATTCATATAAATAAATTTCAATTGAAATTAATTTCAATAAATAAATTCTTAATGAATTCAAATTAATATTTTTCATGCGAAATAGTCTAACGTATTCATATAAATAAATTTTCATTAAAATTAATTTTAATAAATAAATTCTTAATGAATTAAAATGAATATTTTTCATGCAAAATAGTCTAACGTATTCATATAAATAAATTTTAATTGAAACTAATTTTAATAAATAAATTCTTAATGGATTAAAATGAATATTTTTCATGCAAAACGGTCTAACGTACTCATAAACATAAATTTTCATTAAAATTAATTTTAATAAATAAATTCTTAACGAATTTCGGCGTTTGCGATCGCATTACATTTTCGGGCTAGTTTACACTCATGGCCGGTTTGGGGGCCGGATAGCTTTTCTAAGTCCAGATTGAATGTTTTCCTCAAAATTCCTCCAATTTTCCGAAAAATCTCTTAGAGCTGTTCGCGTAGGCAACTAATTGACCTTACTGTTTTCGGAAATGAACATTTTTTATTCAAAATAGTCCAATTTATTCATAAAAATAAATCGACTTTATAAAATAATTCTCAATAAATAACGACGTTTGCAACAGTTTACAACAATTTGCAACATATTTTCAGGTTTGTTTACATCAAAGGTCAGCCAGAGAGCTCTTTTGAGCCTAAATGACCTCACAGACTTGAATAAATTTTTTGATAGCCTGAAAATACATTGAGTTGCTAGTCAATTTCAAGTATTTTGCAAAAAACTTATTTCTACTCGTTTTTGGCCTTCGTTTCGCCCTATTTTCTCATTAAACACTGAAAAATGTAACATCTTAGCATGTTTAATTTTTCAGTACGTTTAAACTTTGTTGTATACATGCGTGAATAGAGTCGATCGATAATTTTTTATTCAGCGTAGCATTTGTTATTTTTATGTTATGTTTTTTCTTCACGGTCCGAACTCGTTTCGTTGAATCGAAAATAATAGTAAGTCATCATTACGACAAAAAAATTGAAAAGAAGAGGAGGAAAGGGAGGAAAGGAAGAAAAGAAAAACAAAATAAAATATTAAAAAATAAATTATAAAATTAGAAATAATCAATAAGCGAATAAGAGGAAGAAAAAAGGAATAAAGAGGTAGAAGCGAAGCGAAATGAACAAAAAACGCGAGAAATAGCACAAGTTTGTCTAAAGATTATGAGAAATTGTAGGTTTTACGAGGCGCAAGAGTCTGAATGAACCGCGATGAAGTAAACAGGCTTATATTCAAAAATACGCTTAAAAAACCAAGGGAAAATCATATGTGTAAACAAGCGAGTTAAGTTTTTTAACCTCCCGCAAATAATGAATTGCCATTCTCGAAATTTTATAAAAATTTCATTTTTTTCCAAGCGGAATATGTGATATAACCCATTAAGACGTCTCCATACACGTATTATTATGTTATTAGATTCTGTTGTTTTTACAATGTAAAATATACGTATGCACATTATAAGGTAATAAAATACGGTCAATCAAATTACCCTTTTTCCGCCGTTTTTTTTGATTTAAATAAATAATTAATGTGATGCCAGGCCATTATATTTCTATGTCATTTATATACCTACAGTAAGCGATACCATCTCTTTTTCTGACTTCTCCTTCGCCCTACGGTCAACTTGCTGATCAGCTTCGCTTTCCTAATTAATTTCTATATGTCGTTACCATCTGATATTTACGTATTAATAGAATATTTCATTGTCGAACGGGAAACTTATTTGAATTGATCAATCTCCTCAAGACGTTAGGGGCTCTAACAATAGATAGTGCTATATTATTTGGAAATCTGAAGTTCTCAGGGGTTTAAGGGGTTTTTAACCACCACCCCCTCCCCCATTTTTCACTCCCCCAGAATTTCGGATTTTCCGTATATAAATCGTGGAAAATAAGCTATTTTTAGCATTTTAGCGATCGTTCAAATCAAAGGTGTCAAATATTCTGCGCCGCATACGCATGTTTCGACTAAATTTTGTTCAATCTACTAAATTTTTCTAAATTTTCACGAATTTTTTTTCATATTTTTATTTTCTATAAAAGGCATCGTCAGAAACGACTAAAAAGGCGTGCGCATATTGATCGTTTATAAGCCTAAAAAATGCATTATGGAAAATAATTCAATTTTCAGCCCACTCCTTCTAAATGCTGTACATTAGTGCTGTTGAACCATTTAATAATGTTTCGGAATAGTATGCTATGCTTTGACCGAAAAAATTATAGATTTGTATGGACAATTAGTAGAAAGTCTTCAATGAGACAAAAAAAGAAAAGAAAAAAGTAAACTTAAATGAATAAAAAGGGAGTTGTGTACAGAAATGCACGTGGGGAGGTTCTTACCCCCAAAATAGAAAAATGTCAAATTTTGTAAGAAAAATGAGCAAAATGAACGCCAAAAATGGATGAAAATGAAAGCTTCCTTCAAAAGTGCTTTAAATTGACCGGAAACTGTGTAATAACGTAG
Source organism: Mermis nigrescens (assembly GCA_036768485.1). NCBI lineage: Eukaryota > Metazoa > Nematoda > Enoplea > Mermithida > Mermithidae > Mermis > Mermis nigrescens. Next base: position 352,496 of record JAVLUZ010000681.1, read on the forward strand.
TTTTTACGCTATTCTAGCGCTTATATCAGTTTTTGAGGTCATTTTGACCCCAAAAACTCAATTCTTCACCCCCCTCAGACCGGCTTGACCCCCCATCCCCAGATTGGCTATGCTGTGCACCTATGCTTGTGTAGTTACTCAGAATTATACAAAATATTTTCCAAGCATATCTGTTCTATGCTTAATGAATAAAGCGACTACAAAAGTGATTTAAACTGTTACAACGGTCTCATTATTATACAAATCGATTTGAAGAAATTAGAAAGGCTGCATGCAAAATGAAGATATTCCATTTCTTATGAACGCATATAAATTTAGTAATTTAAAATTGAATTTTTTAAATAAAATTACCTGCCACGTTAATTTTTGTCTTTAATTTGCCGCATTTGCTTGAGATTATCGAAACAAAATAGACAATAGTTACTGAATATCCTGATTTGTATAGAAATTACGTATTTTTGGCAAAATGCTGTTTACGCCGGCAGAATTTTCAGTCGAAATTCCCTGTTAATTTATGAGAACATTGAGCAAACGTGAGGCAAAAGGGAAAAATGCTTGAAAAAAGCCCAAATCATATCGAAATTTTTTACGCTCGAAAAGGCGTATAAAAGTTCTCCGTAAATTATAAAATTGCACATAATTTACATGTGAATATAAAGAAAATCAAAATTCAAATTAAATGGATTTTGTACTATTTCTTTTCATTTTGAACGGATTTTACCCGATTTTCTTTTTGCCACTTTTTATCAAAATTTTTGCGCGATTTATTCAAGAAATCCTAATTTTTTATATATATAAATGCATATTTTCGAAAATTCTTCTGAAAATAACTCTTTTGCAGATCCGCCAATTATGCTCGACCATTCGGCTGCAACGATTCGCGCCATTGACTCGACGCCCATCGATTTGTACTGTACGGCAGACGCGTTACCATTGGCCAGCTGGGTTTGGATTGGTCCCGACGGATCCAACGTCGAATCTACCGACCACATTACCGTCACTAATTCCGTTGACCAGAAAAAATCGTCATTAAAAGTGAAAAGAACTATTTAATTAAATTGGCTGAAAAATATAAATATTTAAAATATATTAAATTACATTTTTATTGAATTACATTTCATTTATGTTCAGAATGTTCGATATTTGTCTTAGATATTGATTGATTTTATCTAAGGTGTTCTGTCGTCCACGCGTGTAATAAAGATGGAACTTAATGTAATATGAGATATTTATTACATTAATAAATATTATCCTTAAGGAGACCCCTCAGTGTTTTTTGTATTCGGCAAAGATTTTTCCCGATGCACAAAGACTTTTCAGGACCGTCTTTGTACATGTACAAAGATTTTTGGGAAGAAAAAACATGTAAAAAGGTGTAAAATTCCCAAAAATTTTCGGCGCTTCGCGCCGAAATGACCACTTGTCTGTCCTATGTATATTTAAAATGGCAGAATTTGTATTTAGAATAGAAAAATGTAAACTTTTCCGGCGCTTCGCGCCGTTTCGAGACAATCTTTAGTAATTTTTGGCGTTAGAAACCCAGGAATTAGCTAAAATACACTACCAAAGGTCAAAAAACCCTGTTTTACCACACTATAATCGCTATTGTACCATATTTTAGCACACAAAAATTTGCATATACAAACTGTACACAGACTTTTGGGGACCATCTTCGTACATGTACAAACGGACCTTGTACGAAAAAACACTGGTCCCTATCGACTCTTGAACCCTGCGGCTTCACGAAATTTTCACGAGATTTTTCAATTTTTTGAGTACTGTTATTCGGCTAATCCTTATTCTAAACTGACTGACTGAACGCTCTTCCGAAATTTTGAGCCCTTGCATGTTTGAGCATTGGCAGGAGTATGCAAATCGGAATCATACTGTTGATATCAACGCGTCATACATACATAAATGTAATGGGTTAGGGATTCCCCCACCCAAAGTCGGTTGTCCCCTATGTCGCCAGAAGTCAGTAATTTTTTGATCCCCGGTCCCCGACCCCCACCCCTATTTTTGACAAAAACTTGCGACTTGCCGCCCATTTTTAGATTTCTTTTTCGCCATTTTGTCAGAAATTATAGGTCATTCACCCCCTGTAAAAAGGCCCGGAAACCCCCTCTCAGAATTTCAAGCCGTTGCGTGTCTGCGTACATACATACCATGTTTTTTGACTGAAAATTCACGGTCCCTTTTCGATTGTTTCAGGGTGCATAATACTGTAACTTGGCAACCTGCCAACCACGTTACTTAGTGAGCAAAATTTCACCCGCACCGGTTTCCCGGATCTTCCGCTCTAACACGCGTGTGTTGTACTAACCGACTACTCGGGCTCTTATTCACTTCTGCGCAATATATTCATTAAGAACATGTTTCACTACAACATCAACCCCACGGGTTTAACACCAAAATACACCATTTCTATTGATCCGTAGCTTCCCTGCTACAATACGAACTTTTTGTTGAACTAAGCCGACCCGATTTTCGGTCAAGAGTTTAAATTATACATTATTTTATATCAAAATTTACAGTAAGAATGGATTATTTATAGACGATAAAGTTCGAAAAAATAAATTGTCTCAATTTTAAGGCGGCTTGATTCTTTTGAATTCATTCATCAATTTTTATTTACTTTTTCTGCCATAAATAAATATTATTTACCATTATTGTTTACATTTTTTCCGGTCGAAATATTATCTGATTTCTATACTGTTGACATGTTTTCATTTAGATCAGTGAGGCTGGTGGACATTATGGTTCGTATAAGTGCAAAGCGGAAAATTTTCATGGAATGATCGATGCAGCGTTCGAAATAATCAAAATAGGTATCGCTGCGTACTTCCTTCAATGATAAATGATTAGAAACTTATATAAAAATTATCTTAAAAATAAAATTATGTAAATTTATTATTTGAATAATTTTCATTAAGGTTGAAGTTTTCATAGTTCAATTCATTAGAGAGGTCACATCCACATCTGGGAGTGGGAGTTCGGGGTTTGCACCCCCTCCCCAAGAAACCAAAATACTCCCCCCTTAGAATTCAATTTTTGAATTTTTTTGTTTTTTTCGCAATTTTTTGATGCCAATGGATGTTGCTTGATGAGAAACGTTGAAAAATGGTGCTTTTTCGCCATACCACCATTTAAAAGGCCATCTTTTCGACCTTTGAAAAATCTTGCACCCCAGAATTTTGGTGCTGTCCAAGTATGGTCACATCTAATTCTTTCAGGAATGGGTACGCCTAATTTTTTTATATGAAAAATTGAATATATTATTTGAAACTCAAAATTAAAATATATCTCAAGCTATGTGTATGCTAGAAACATTAAAGCGTTGCAATTTCCATATTTTTATTCCACGTTGTCAGCATAGTGTTTATCGTTATTTATTATTGTACAGTTAGTGAATTTTTCGTTACTTTTCTATTGTACTTGCAGATTATCTGTACCACGTTTTCAAGATGTGTTACAGTTTATATTTATTTCATTTATACAGGGCTGTTTCTTTATTTTTTCGTCAAATATATATAAAATCCTTAGAAAGTTTTGAACTCGCGTTTTAGAAAGTTACTATCATAGGTGGGCGGCACCAAAATTCTGGCGAGGGGTGCAATATTTTTCAAAGGTCAAAAAATAGCCCTAAAAATGGTGGTATGGCGAATAAACACCATTTTCAACGTTTCTCATCGAGCACTATCCATTGGTATCAAAAAATTACGAAAAAACGGGAAAAAATTTTCGAAAATTGAATTCTGGGGGGTGTTTTGGTTTCCGGGGAAGGGAGCATTTTGGTTTCTCGGGGGTGCATACCCCCGAACCCCCACGAGCAGGTGGGGTTACTATCCTCTGACTGCTTGGTCAGAAAAAGAGTAAAAAATAAAAGTTGCGATGACTGATTACGAGAAAGTTATTAATATAATTATTATAACTAAACTACGATGAAGCCAGGGGCGGATTTAGGGGGGCGGGGCGGCCCCCCATTGGTCCAAAATAGTGCGCAAAATTAAGGATTTTGAGCGATTTTTAGCGATTTTAGGTTAAAACGGCTAATTTTTCCGACCAAGTCGGGTTCCGCCCCCCCCCTTAGGAGGTACCGTCGCCCCTTAGGAAAATCCTGGATCCGCCACTGGATAAAGCGATCCAATTGAATTGCAAAATTGAGTGGGTACGAAGATTAAGTTGCGAAATTTTTGAAGTTGAGCTTAAGGCGGATATCGATAAATCGGTCGTTTTGCTAATTTGAACAATATGTCAACATCTTTTATTATTGAATACGAGTCGGAATAAGTAAAACTTTGTAAACGAAAAAATTACGGAATAAAATAACATAAATAAATTTACTTCGTATAAATTATAGTAAATTAAAGTGAATACTACTGTAATTACCAACAGAAGTAATTAATGCAAAAACTTATTATTTACTTTAAAATAAGTAAAATAAGTAAATAAGAACTTCTATTATTTTCGAAATTTCTCAATCGTCGACATTGAGCTCATGGACGAACGTTTTAATTTTATCTACCTCTAACATTGCAATCGTGATATATCTGATTAAGAAATTTCTGAAGTCAAATTTCTTTAGAACCACCAGAAAATACGGAAAATAATGGCAGTTTTTAGTATTTTTAGTTGAGCTCTAAACAGTGTTAGAGAAAAATTTCAGAAAGATTAGTCAATTTATCTTAAATGAAATACAAAAAATTTATTTAATAGTCACATCTGGACCAGTGGCGGATCCAGGATTTTCCTGTGGGAGGGGCGGTACCCCTATAGGGGCGGAACCCTGACTTGGGCGGAAAAATTAGCTGTTTTAACCCAAAAATCGCTCAAAATCGCTCGAAATCATAAATTTTGGCACTATTTTGGGCCAATGGGGGCGGCCGACCCCTCCCCGCCCCCTAAATCTGCCCTGATCTAGACGATCTATAATCCGAAAATGTTTAGCTCTCCTCGCTCAAAAGTACGCTAGCGCCTTTTTTGGCGGTCTTTTAAACGCACTTCCAGAATTTTTGTCTTTTTTCTTTGGGTGGAACCATGCGTTGAGTGAATTTTTTTAGTTTAAGGTCAGATAGTCAAGACTGTCTAGCGATTTTGAGACGAAACGTTTTTTGAATCATTTTTCGGAACAAAAGCAGTAAATGTGTATTTTCCGACGCTGCGCCGAATTAATAATTTTATTTGCTCTTTACTTAGAACAGCGCCCTAATTTGTGTTAAAATTGTCGGAAAAATCAAAATTTCTTGTTACTCTAATCGTTTTTTAATTGTTTGCGTTAAAAGCGATATAATGCAATCAGAATGAACCAAAAATGCGGTATTACCACGTAAAAGCGTTTAATATGGGCTTTTTTAAAACCATTTTCGTCATTTGACTGGCCAAAAAAAGCGTGAACACTAAATTTGCTGGCCTGGGTTTCAGGCACGTAGCTGGCCGTCCTATTTTGGGGGACCAACACCAATTTGTGGGGGGACGGACTAACCCCAAAAAAAGCTAAAAATAGCACAAAATAACGTTTAAAAAGTCCAATTTTCCGATTTTCTGAATTTGGTGGGGGGTCCGAACCCCCCCCCATTCCCCCAGAGATACGTGCCTGCTGGGTTTCATAAAAAACGTTTTTTCCATGTATCTAATTTGATTTATTTCAATTAATTTTTATTCAGAGATTCCCGCCAAGCCCGATTTAGTCATTGAAGGGAAACATCCGATCAAAGCTAGGCTTAATCTGAAAAATTACGCGAGCATTGGTGACGAACCGGTGCTAGAAAATCAAAAACCGACCAAAATTGAGCTGAAATACGTTACGGACGACCTTTATACGCCGGACATTCTTTGGGACGATATTGAGCCGTCCACTTTTCTGCAATACGATACTACACATTCCCATAGGGAGGGTTGTGGGTATAACCCCTCAGGGTCTGAGACTTGAATTACCCCCCCCTTCAGAGTCTGAGACTCGAATCACTGTCAGACGATTTTGAGCTATCATACATATTCTGCCTAATTTTATGGGTTAAAAAGCAACAAAGACGTTAAACATTTTTACTAGTACATTTCTGTTTTGTTTACCAATAAAATACCTAGAATGAAGTCAAAATGATCTGAAAAGTCAAAGTTTTTCATGAATCCTTATGTTTTTTACTTGAAACTAGTCAGAATTGGACAAATAGTACTTAAAACGCAGCTTTTCGCTTCAAAACATGTTATATAGGATGCTTTAGCCATTTTTCGTACTTGACCTGCAGAAAAGGCTAAAACTCCAAATTTAGTGGTCCCAAATTTTTGGATTTCACACCCCTTCCCCTGAACTTTCGACCTTGGGAAACTATGTACGGTACGTTAATATACATGCATACGTTTAACATGGGGTGGGGATTCCTTCCACCCAAGTCGGCTGATCCCCCATCCTAACATGCACTGCAGGGAAATATGGGGGCTGAACTTTTAGAATGCCTTTATTTGGGCTCAAAAAGATCATTTTTCGGCGTTTCTGGCGATGCTCTATTTTCCTGATCGTGAGGAGAAAAATTTTTAAAAAGTATCAGAAATATTTGAGTCAATTGAACAAAACGTCAAAAAATGAAGCGTCGCAAACTTTACACTTTTAGGCAAACAGATGACTAAAAACCCTTAAAACAGCGCCTTTTCTACGATTTTTTACAAGAAAATAGTGAATTCGAAGGGGTGAAAAAATTTCCCGGGAGCCCCTTCCAAACGGGCACTTAGCTGTGGGGGACAGGGGTCACTAAGTACCTATACCTGGGCGTGGGGGTTTGGGGCGGGGTATGCAATCCCCCCAAGGAACCGAAATACCCACCAGAAACCACTCCAGAATTCAATTTTTAAAATTTTGTTTTTTTTCGCAATTTTTTGATGCCAACGGATAGTGCTCGATGAGAAACGTTGAAAATTGTGTTTCTTCGCCATACCACCATTTTTAAAGCCATTTTTTGACCTTTGAAAAATCTTGCAATTCCCCCATCCCCAGAATTTTGGTGCCACCTACCTATGCCAGTAAACCCTAAATTTTGAAAGTACGAGTATTTTTTGCGACGGTCCTCCAAGGGAAAAAATTGAAAATTCTAGCAGCATGTTTGAAAGACTGCCACAATGGATTTTAGCATGCTTTTGAGCTAATATATCAAAAATTTTCGGGCGTTCCGCACCGACTTTATGGCTTTTGCGTAATTTTTTGAACATAATTGAAATCAAAATAGATTTTTTCAAATGTTTCCCCCCTTTATAATTAGAGCTCGCTTAGAAACGTTCAAAACCACCATTATTCAGATGTATCTACAAGTATTTATTGAGATATCCTATTTCAAAATTTGGTCCCTCCAAATTCGGAAGTCCAGGTACGCGCCTGCTTCCAAATGCGCCCAGATCAAATACGCCCATATCCCCGGAAGTCAAATTTCCCTCTCCCCATTTTTACCAAAAATTTGCGTTTTTTGGCCATTCTATCTGCTTTTTTTGGCCAAAAATTTATAGGTCATTTACCCCTCCCTGCAAATGACCGACTAACAGAACAGACATGCACCGCATGGGAATTTGTGGTAGGGGGTTAAAATTCTAAAGTGCCTTTTTGGGCTTAAAAATGGTGGAATCGCGTCGAAAGCATTGTTTTTCGGCGTTTCAGACGATGCTCTATCTGTGTAGAGCACAAGAACAAAAAATTATGAAAAAATCGAAGAGATTGAACAAAATATACTTGAAAAATGAGTATATGGCGCGAAGCGCCAAAAATTTAATGCTTTTGAGTCAATTAGAAAACATAGCATCTTTTCTACGATTCAAGAAAAAGTTTTGAGCAAATTTTTTTTCGGAAAATTTAAAAAACAAGTTTTTTTTTAATTTTTTGTAAAGTTTTGGAAGCTTGTGAAAAATCGTGAATTCTGGGTGGGGGGGTGAAAAATTTCTCAGAGTGAAAAGTTTTCTGGGAGTAAAATCCCCCGCCCTCCAGATCATATACGCCGACTACCCCCTCACCCAAAATTCCAACAGTCAAATGTATGCTTTCATCCGTGTATTATCTTATTTCAGATACTACTGGTATTTACGAGTTGTCAAAATTAAAACCCCGAACTAATTATCACGTAGCAGCACGGGGCGAGAATGAAGCCGGCAAATCCGAATGGTCCGTAGAAAGCTATGAAACTTCCAAACCAGAAAGTAAGTCGTTTTATTATTTAAGAATTATTTATTAATTATTAATTATCGTTCTATTATTTCTATTATTCTACTATCTATTTCTATTATTCATTTATTTTCTATTATATTAAATTCTATTATATCGTTCTATTATTTATTTCGTTCCATTATTTATTACTATTATTTTTTATCATTCTATTATTTCTATTATTTAATCGTTCTATTATTCTATTAATCGTTCTCTTATAAGTCTTTCTTTAACGCTCTATTATTCTGCAGTGCCACATTAAAACTTGATGGCCTGACCATACCTGGACATCTCCTAAATTGGGGGGTCGAAAAAATCAAAGGTGATGGAAGTTATAGAAATTGGTGAATAGGGCAAAAAACACCATTTCAGTTCCATGCTTTGTCTAACCTTTTCAAAAAGTTTTTACCCAAAGGGCGCGACCACCCCCTGTCATGCTTATGCTCATGTACGAATGTAAACTACACTATACATGTCAGACATGTAACAGGGGATGGGGATCCTCCTACCCAGAGTTGATCATCGTCCCATCCCCGGAAGCCAGAAAAAATTTTTAGCCCCCCCCCCATTTATAGAAAAAAACTTCCTATTTTTGGCAAAATCTATCTTTTGTCGTACACAAAGAGCAGAATAATACTAGTCAACGTACGTATAATGGCTTGGAATTGCGGGTTTCCTGGCCAATTTAAAGGGAGGGGGGGTAAATGACCACAATCTGGCTAAAAAACGCCTAACAGGCCCGTATCCAATCCAGCATTTCATTTTGGGGGGGGCGAAAATTTTGAGGTCAGATATCTCAAGAACCATTAGGAGATGGGCGAAAAATTAAGGCATTTTTGAGCGTTTCTCAACGAGCTCTATGCAATGGTGAAAAATTTCGAGTGAAAATTTTAGAAATTTTCACTTTATTCCGTACGTATGTACACAACTTTATGGTTTAAACAATCTACACAACTGATTTCTCATCATTTAATCGACGAATAATTTCCTAACTTCTGTCTAACAACAGAAAATATATAATTCGGCGCGAAGCCTCGAAAAATTTTGACATTCTACATATCTAACTCAAATTTGAGCGGTTTTGGGCGGGCTAGAAGACAAGAACTACAGATAAACGATAAATTTTTAGTTTACTAGCTCAAAATTACGCTACAAATATGTTTTGGTGGTGTTTTAGACCTAATTCGAGAATTTTTTATTTTTTTGAGACCCTTGTCGTTTCAAAAATATTTTTCAATTCCAGGTTGCCCGCCCCCTTAATACGGGCCCGTATGCTAGTCAAGGCAAATGACTAGCCTGATTTCGACTTGTCAAAGTTTTGACAAGTAATTTTTGTTGTCATTTGGTGGAACGGCTTACTAATGTACAAGTAAATTTTACTTGTCAAAACTATCAGTTTTGACAAGTCCTCGTTTTTTTGTGAAACCCGATTACTTGTCGGATAAAGCTTGTCAGTCTTGTCAGCATACATGTATAGCATGGGAATTCTGGGAGTGGGACAGGCCCAAAAAATCTTAAAAAGTGCCTTTTGGGGCTAAAAACGATGTATACACGTCAAAAACGCTGTATTTTGACATTACGAACAATGCGCGTTCGTTGTAAAACATAAAAACAAAAAACAATCTGAAAAACTCGAGTAACGTGAACCAGAGTTAAAAAATATGTATGAAAATGTTTAGAATTTTGAGCCAAAAATGAGCTAAAAAGGCTTAAAAGCACACTTTTTACAATTTGTACGAAAAATCGTCAATTCTGGGGGTCGCGACCATTTTGCGGGGTGGGGGATTAGTTGTTATTCTGGGGGAGGTCAAGCTCCAAACCCCCAATAACACGTATGCTTGTCAAGGTTTGATGGAACCGGGCTTAGGCAGCGAAGAAAATCAATGAATGCCAGTAAGTGCGCCGGAAAGATTTGAGAAATTCTGGTCGCCAACGGCCAAAAGTCGTTGCGAATTACATATCCATTCTTTATATCGCCGATTATTTTGGGCCGATGAGGGGGGCGGCCGCCAGGCACGTAGCTGGCCGTCCTATTTCGGGGGACCAACACCAATTTTTGGGGGACTAAGCCCAAAAAGCCAACCATAGCACAAAATAACGATTAAAAAGTCGTATTTTTCTGAATTTGGGGGCCCAACCCACCCCCCTTTCCTCCAGAGACACGTGCCTGGCGGCCGCCTTTTCCGACCCCTTAAATCTGCCCCTGGTGCTCGGAGCCTATTCAACCTTAAATTTGTTGGCGTCTAGGCCCTGATACACCCGTATTTACGACGGCTAACAACTCGGAATGTCTGACGTCGTCGTGTAGCGTTGAGTGGATGCCGCCGCCGGACGGCGGCTCGTCGCTGACCGGTTATGACGTCATGTATTGTCCGGTCGACAAGGCGGCGACGCCGGGCGGCGGCACGGACGTTGGCGACGCGGCGGCGTCGTCGGCGACCAACGACAATTGGATGAAAATGCCGGTCGACGCCGGCGAACGGAAATTAGAATTCAAAGCGCTGAGCCCCAAAACGACGTACAGGGTGCGCATCTACGCCAAAAACGACGTCGGCGAATCGCCTCCCTCGCCCGACCTTTTCATCTATAGTGAGCCGTTCGATTTTTCGATTTAACTTTAATTTTTTAATTAATTTTTAATAACATTTTTGATAATTTTTGATGGCGTAATTTTTTTAAATTTTTTAATCTAATTTTTCGATTCTAATTTTTAGTGACATTTTTAATTTTTCGATTTTTTAATTTAATTCAAATTTTTTAATAAAAAAGGGTGCTTTACCCTTATTTTAAATTTTTAATGATTTTTAATTTTTAATAACTCATTTTCCGATTCTGCATTTATCTTTTTATTCTTTACTTCTTTTTCTGTTTTAAATCCGACTTTTGACTTTTATTTCGTCGATTTTTCTTCAAAATTTAGCCCAATTTTTCGCGCGCACTTGGTTTGACGCGATGATGAACTCGGTTTTTCGCGTAGGTTTTCTCGCTTGAGCCCACGTGTGGCTACCACTCTTCAAATTTGTTTACGTTTTAAGCGTCTTGGCTCGCCGCCATTTATAAATTCATTACATTTTTGATTTAAAATTTAAATTGAATTTAAGCTTTTTACTTTTAAATCTGTTTTTTAAACGACGAATGCTGGATATGGGGCTACCGGCTAGTATTGTCCATAGATGCACAGCATGGCCGACCTAAGGGGTTAAAAACTTAAATTTTTTCGGCAAAAATGATCTAGAAGCCGGTATAAGTGTTAAAATAGCGTTAAAACTACGTTATTACACAGTTTCTGGTTAAACCCCCAAATCTGCCCCCACGTGCATGTCTGGCTTTTTTGTATTCCCTTTTTATGTTTTACTTTTAATTTTTCTCATACTTTTTATCATAGGTGCGCAAGGTCAAACTTTCTGGGGGTGAAAACCAAAAATTGGTAGATAGCTACGTGCTTCGTGAAAACGGTGCTACACCCTTTTTGGGCTCAGAAAATTAGCTATGTAAGAGTATGTAGCCTTTTTGGTCTCACAAACTTAGCTATAGCCTTTTTGGACTAAAAATAGCTATTCAGCCCTTTTTGCAGTTAAAAATAGCTTTTATATCATTTTGAAAGTCAGAAAAGGCAACTATATAGCATTTATGAGCTGACATGGTACGTTTCTAAGTCCAAAAAAGGCTAGATAGTTTTCTGCAGGCACGGAGCTGGCCGTCCTATTTTGGGGGACTAACACCGATTTTTGGGGGGACTAAGCTAAAAAAGGCCAAAAATATCGCAAAATAACATTTAAAAAGTGGGGGGTCCGAACCATATCTGGGGAATGAAACTTGGTTCTGTTGGTACCGGAACCCCTTTTGTTGAGGTTGGTTGATTAGTCAATGAAGAGGTTGTTTGCGAGAAGGTTGACATAAGGGAGGCCCATATCCATGATTTTATATAGAGGGAGTCGAAAATTTAAAAATTTTTAAATAATTATATTTTTATTCTATATTGATCCCTATACAACAAATTTATTGTATGATTTATCTGCACAGCTGATTTCTCATCGTTCAGTCGACAAATAATTTCTCAGCTTCTGTCTTGTATTTAATTTTTGTCCTTCAGGCACGTATTTAGGGGGTCAACACCAATTTTTGGAGGGACCAACTTCGAACCCCCTCATTCCTTCCCCCCTCCAGAGATACGTGCCTGGTTTTCTGAGCCCAAAAAGGCGATATATCTATTTTTGGCCCAAAAAAGGCTATATAGCAGTGTTTTTTCCAGCAGCTATCAGTTTTTCAGAGCTATGGGGGTGAAGACCCCCCCCAATGCTCTTGCATGCTTTAAATTTTTTAGTTTTTATATTTTGATTTTAGCACGCGATTTCGCCTTGAAAGACATGATGTCGGGTGGAGTTAACGCCGGTGCCATCGTAGCCATCGTGGTTATCGTTGTGCTTATCATAGTGCTTCTAGTGGACGTGGCTTGCTACTACGTTAATCAGTGCGGCTTGCTAATGTGCGTTTGCGTCAATTGCTGCGGCAAAACGCCGCCGGAAGTAAAGGCCAAAGAAGTGGATATGGAACAAGGCAAAGAAGTGTAAGTTTTCAAATAAATATTTAAAATAATAAGAATTAATTTGAAAAAATATAAACAAACAATAATTAATTAATAAAAATACTAATTAATATATAAATTTTGAACACCCGAATTCGAGGCGCTTAAACATTTTTTAGCTCAAATGGCGGCCAAAAAAATATGTAGTCATGACTATATAGGTGGGCAGCACCAAAATTCTGGGGGTGCAAGATTTTTCAAAAGGTCAAAAAATGGTGGTATGGCGAAAAAACACTGTATTTCAATGTTTCTCATCCAGCACTATCCATTGGCAAAAAATTTTTTTTTCAAATCGAATTCTGGGGGAGCATTCGGCCTTTTGGGGGTGCGTACCCCCCCTCCCACGCTCACGAGTGACCGGCACCGGTGTACCTCTAGTACGTACGTCCCGCATGTATGTAACAGGGGTGGGAAACTCCCCCATTCAAGCATGCTTGTCCCCGTCCCCTAAAGCCAGAAAATTTTTGACCTTCCTCCCCAATCTTTTTGCAAAAATTGAAATTTTGGTCGTTTTTAGGTGTTTATTGGCACAAAAATTTGGGTCATTTACCCTCTCGCCCCTGAAACTGGCCGAAGACCTCCGACTTAAAATTTTGAGCCATTATATACATCTTAGAATGTGTTTCATATATTTATATGCAAATGTGGCCTCTTCCTAATAATAACATTTCCCCAAAATTTTCAGCTTTGCCCAACTTTTAGACGGTCTCTTTTTTCGAGTTCACATACCTTCCTTCCTTTATTCGTTTACTTCCTTCCCAGGTGAAACATCAATTTCACGGGTTTAGTTTGACACTTCAAATTTCCCTTCACGAGTTGAAGTTTTATAATCTTCTTTTTTGTGTTTGCTTTTGCAATTTTTTATTTTTACACGTTGCTTCATATTGATTTCAATGCTGTTTAATTTCGCCGTATTATTTAGGCCTGAGGATAAGAAACCATTGCGAGATACTGAAGATGGCAAGGGAGATCAGGAAGAACAGACGCCTATGATGTAAGTTGACAGCCTCTACTACAAGTGGGTGTGGGTTGGGTCTGGCTGGACCATAAATGCACAGCATGACCTATTTTTTGGGGTATCAGCCGGTCTGAGGGTCTTTTTTGGGCCAAAATGACCACAAAAACTGGCATAAATGCTAAAATTGCGCTAACACCACGTTTTTCCACAGTTTCTTATCAATTTTTCTGGCACTTTTGCAGAAAGTTTTTCAATTTTTATCAGGGACGTCAGCCGCAGGCACGTATCTCTGGGGAGAATGGTGGTTGGAACCCCTCCACAATTCAGAAACATCGGAAAAATAGGACTTTTTAAACGTTATTTTGTGCTATTTTGACCTTTTTGGGCTTAGTCCCCCAAAAATTGGTGTTGGTCCCCCCAAAATACGACGGCCAGCTATATCTGCCTGGTCAGCCGGGGCTTACGCCTCGGGGCCGGGGCAAGATGTTATGCATACTAATGTATGCTGACCCTATAAGTGTGCACTTGAACTTATTTACGCTACTTTTTTACATTAGTACTTAATCATTAACTGTGAAAGGGGGATTAATTTCAGGTTTCTCACCGTATAATGGCTTTAAATTAACGGTTTAAGAAGTTGAAAAACGGTTTGAAAACTATCAATGATGCACGTGCAGGCACGTAGCTGGCCGTCCTATTTTGGGGGGACCAACGCGAATTTTTCGGGGGACTAAGCTCAAAAAAGCCAAAAATAGTACAAGATAACGTTTAAAAAGTCCCTATTTTTCCGATTTTCTGAATTTTGGGGGTCCGAACTCCCCCCATAGATATGTGCCTGTGCACGTGATACTGAATCAATCCGATTAAATGACAAAGCTGTACTGAGCTAAAGAGAATGAACTATGCATATGTAAAGTCTAATTTGTTTGTGTAGTGGAATTATGTATTAGCAAAACTTCATGACTGATTTCCGGGGAGGTAAAGAATTGCCTGAGTAATTTTTAAGTTCGAAATAGAATACCTACATATATCTCTTATGATCTAAGCCTTCAATTAATGAATGATGTCAATTTTTAAGAAAAATAGAAATTTTTTGTGATGCTACGTACTCGTCATTTTATTTATGGTAAAGATTAATTTTTCCGCTTAAAAGTCAAACAAAGTATAAGCATTTCAGTTCAGAGCATGTATTTTTATGTTTAACATTATAATTTTTGTTCCAATTTGCACTTTAAAAGTTCATTAATTTTCAGTAAAAAACTCTAATTTATCTATTGATTGTATACATTTCAGTTATTGGATTTAAGACTCCCGATCACACATGGGCGTGGGGTTTGGGGGTATGCACCCCCTAGAAGTTGAAATATCCCCCCCAGAAATCAAAATACCCCCCAGATATCAAATTTTGACATTTTTTTGCTTTTTTAGCGATTTTTTGATGCCATTGGATAGTGCTCGATGAGAAACGTCGAAAAATGGTGTTTTTTCGCCATACGACCACTTTTAAGACCATTTTTTGACCTTTGAAAATTTTTTCACCCCCCCTCCCTTAGAATTTCGGTGCTGCCCACCTATGCTCCCGATTCTACATTTTCTATTCCGAATCAGTCGTGCCTTCAGCTGTACTGAGCCATAAAAATTATAGATGTACAAATTTTAAACATCTTTTTCTTGCCAAGATTGTGGCTGATGCGACAAATCTTGATTTTCAAGAAATTCCTTAAAATTGTGAATTACGAAACAATATTTATATATGATTTTAGGTCAGGACGACAAGAACTGCGATCACAGTATTGAATCTCGCTGTTTTAAGCTGATCCTTTAATTAATTTTATGCATTCCGCCTGTTCAGAGTTGACAGATTTTTTATTATTTTTTTATTTTTTTATAATTTCATTTATAATATCTGACAGAATGGACATAATTTATTTGTCATCCGATTTAGGCCATTTATTTCGAGATGAACTATAAAATTAATTAATAAATTATAAATGTAGCAATGATATAATAGTAATATTAATAATAAATATTAATAGTTTTATTAATAACTGATTTGAAGAGTAAAGCGAATACGCTGAATTTAAATTGCTTATGTCGGGTCTAAATCTACATTTGAGCTGTAGAAACAATTTAACGATCAAATTTTGCCATCTGAATTCGTCGGTATTCTGAATATACTATTTCTTTGGTTCCTCATAATTTCCAAGATTGATTCTGAAAGAAAATCATAGAATTTTGCAATTAATTAATTCCAAATTTTTTAGCCCCGGATCGGGGTCGGGACATAAGACCCGGGGCCGGGGCTTGGGACATCCCTGATTTTCATTCATTTTCGGCCCTCATTTTGCCTCATTTTCCTCAGAAAATTTTCTATTTCTTCATATGTGGGGGAGTCTGAAGACCCCTCATACTCCTTCCTCACTTGAATGTCCGGTCTTGATTCCTAACGTCCAAAATAGAGAGCTGTATTGGGGCCAGGGCCTGGAAACATACTAGCAGTTATACCTGGCCCCATAGGGCTAACGCTCATAACATATACAATGGCTAAGGATATACAACGCTATAAAATAGCCTATGTTATAGCGTTGTATATCTTATAGCGTTAGCCTATTCTTAAGAATTGCCTATGCTTAACCATTGCCTATGCTTAACTATTGCCTATGTTATAGCGTTAGACCCAGGTAGCCACGTATAACTACTCATGCAATTTATTGTGGTACTATGACATCCCTGTGCTGGCATTTGTTATTTAATATACAGGATGGACCACCTATCTATCCGCAGTGTTTGTTAAATATAGCTTCTTTAATAATGGCACAAATTTAGTGAAAAATTGGCTAGATGATATATGGACTGTTAAATAGCAAGACAAGCTTCAAAGTTTTATTGAAATCATGCAAGTTGATCAGACACTACGTTACTTCTAAAGGATCACCGTCCAACTCGGTCAAGTGCTAAAGCCATTTATTTCAGATTTTTTTATTTTCTCGGAAGTGAGTTCTTTGAAAGCCAATCTAATGCAATTTTATAGGCCAGGTATACTAGGAATTTTTTATTTGCACTCAAACTTGAAAATTCATACAAAAAATTTTGATTGGAAATCAGACGTGCGATCACATGGAGTCAAATCAGTTGAGAGCGTCATTCGTCTGCTTTGATTCATGAATTCATTTTTTGATTTGTACCATTATTTAGTGAGCTGTGGTCGAAAAACATTGCGTAGTTGGCCCACCCTATATACGAGGGTTGATCAAAAAGTTCCCAGAACGCACCTATAACTTTTGATAGGAACAGAATTGAATTAAATAAAGTATATGTTTATAGAGCTGAGCCTTCACTGTGTAAATCTGCAAGTTTCCAATTTTGTCGGTGTATTTGATGCTGATTGGTAGTCGTTTATCATTATCATACTTTGTGCAACTGAGGAAAACTCAAAATTTGATGTTCGGGCAAACATTAAATTCTTGGTTTAAACTTGGATGGAATTCATAGGACATTTCGATCGCTCTGTCAAAAGTTTATGGAGACAGTGCTCCTAATAGAACAACAATTCATGACTGGGTCAAGCGATTTAGAGCTGGAGCAGAAAGCATTGAGGATGACCATAGGGAAGGACGCCCTGTTGAGGCAATTCATAGGGAACTGTGAATCCTGTTCAGGCTGTAGTTGAAGCAGACTAAGGACTGTCAGTACGTGTGATAGCTGAGGAAGTGAGCTTGTCCTATGGATAGATTCAAAGTACTCTGAGCGATGGTTTGGGTTTGAGCAAACTTTCTGCAAGGTGGGGTCCAAAAACGTTGCGAGAACAGCACCGCAACGCTTTTAGAACCCATCTTGCAGAAAAATGGCACAAATCCGAACGATCAGTCAGAATAGTTTTAATCGATCCGTAGGACAAGCCCACTTCCTTATCTACCACACTTATTGACAATCGTTGAGTTTGCTTCAACTACAGCCTGAACAGCAGTCCCATTTTCCTCTGGATTGCCTCAACAGGGCGCCCTTCCCACTGGTCATCTTCAGTGCTGTCTTGCCCACCTCTAAATCGCTCAGATCAGTCGTCATATGTAAATCGTTCTTTTATTAGAAGCACTGTCTCAGTTGACTTTTTGCAGAGCGATCGAAATGTCCTTAGAATTCCATCCAAGTTTAACCAAGAATTTAATGCTTGCCTAACTTCAAATTTTGAGTTTTTCATAGTTGCACAAAGTATGATAATGATAAACGTCTACCAATCAGCAACAAACATGCCGACAAAATTGAAAACTTGCAGGTTGATAAAGTAAAGGTTCAGCTTCATAAACATATAATTTGTTTAATTCAATTTTGTTTCTATCAGAAGTTATAGGTTCATTCCAGGAACTTTTTGATCAACTCTCGTATGTCCAGCTCGTTGTATATTTCTTAATAATATTGATAAAAATTAACAATAACAATAAATAATAGTAATGATAATGATAATATAATACGAGTACTAATAATTGTGCGTTCGTCTTTATAGTTTTCGGGTTGTTTTTAAACAAATCATATCTTCATATATATTTTTCTAACTTTACGCTCCTATCTAGCTTGACTTGGGTTATACTAATGCTAAAAGGATAATTTTTGTAGTATTATTGAATGAGTTCCACTTAAAGATCTTTCTTCCCGTATTTTATTTTCATTTCATTGCTTCAGTTATACTATTAATGACTATCAGGAGTAAAAGGAAACTTCGTCATGTCGTCATTTTTAATGTGAATTATGAAGTGTAAAGCGATAATTAGTGTAAAGTGATCATTTCGTTGTTTTCAGAGCTGGCGAAAAGTCGGTCAGTTTGAAGAAAGATACGCCGGTTTGAACGGATGAATGAATAGCTTCGGCATTACTCGAATATTTTTAATGTTGGTCTCGCATTTTTCACTTCGTTTCACTTTCGTATTCATTCGAAACGTGGAATATATACGTATTTCCGCGCAACTTTACACTTTTCGTTTACTTTGTGATTCTTTCGATAAAATTACCTTTTGCCGCGCCGTAAACTCGTGTAAAAAGCGCAACAAATACGGTTTGAAATATCGTGGCATTATAGTCCCATTGGTCACCTTACGTCATCGCTTTAATTAGACATTGAACAATGTGTAAAGGCGCGTCATAAACTTATATATTAGGTACATATATATTAAAATTTTCATTTGTTATCGTACATATTATTTTAGCTTTTTCGTTGAATACACGCGCGCATGTGTAAATGACTGTTTTCGTCGCGATTTCCTATTCGTCAATGATTTAAACAAAAGGTTGTTGTTTACACCATATAAAAACGGTTGTGTGGTCGTATCCGTACGCAATGTTTTTACTTTTATTTCTTTTATTCAACGCATCGCCGCGATTTGCATTTTTTCGAGCTTGTATAGCGAGTTTATAACGAAAAAAGAATTCCTTGGATATTAGGTACGTGATTTAGCACGCTGAGCTATGATTTAATAAGTCTTAGCGAACGGGGGCATGTTAAGATTAGCGTCGTTTGAGTGCGTATAATAGCTTCAGTTCCTATTAAATGCGAGAAATTTATTGACGATTCTCTTAGGCCTCATAAGACGGTATCTTCAAGTTATCAAGTATAATTTTGCTACTATCTTAATCGGGGAGCCCAAGTTTCGTCCTGTCTGAAAATTCAGTTTTATTAGAAATATGATATATTGATATATAATATATTGGTCGTAAAATGATTTGCAATTTTGCGTATAATCGATTGGCGTTCACTGGCTAGCTATGCTAAAAACTTAAATTCGCAACCGCAATCGTTTTGATAAAAATTACGCTGTAAATGGCGGAGACTCAAAATTTTATTTCCATTCTTTATTGCGTCGAATCTAGACGTTCTTAATTACGAATGCCTGTCTGATTAATCTTGTTAGATTTAAGATTATTTTCTCGTAAAATTACACAATAGAAATTTAAAGTAAGCTTTTATTTTGTACCCCAAGAAATAATTATAACAATCAGTTACTTGTATCGGCAGTGTCGCTTTTTCTTGTTTTTCTTCGTTATCTTCGTCTGTTATCTTACTCAGCGCTTTTTAATCATCCTTATTCGATTTTCGATTGTGAATTTATCGTCCCCGAAACGCAGCTATGTACTTATCGTGCGAATCTCTGCGCCTTGTAATTTCTTTCTTTTTATCAGTATTGGCTGCTGCTTCGTCCCGTGCACAAGCGCTTGTTAAGTTCGTGTTTCGTTGGTGCTGCCGATGATTGTAAAGCGTTGGAACGCTATTTACACTTGTGTAAATTATGTGCTCCGCCGGTGGCGGATCTAGGATTTTCCTAGAGGGCGGTACCCCAACTTTTTCAAAAACAATCCAAAATATGACCAAAACTTTCCCCTGCGAAATAGCGTTTTTTCGGCTTTTTGCGCAAGATTTTCTCGAAAAATGTTGAAATTTTGAGGAATTTTGCTGGTAAAATCATTCACTTTCATTGATTTTAGTAAAAATTTGGCGCGAAGAGCCGAAAAATTAGTGAAATCAAATCGCAAGAACCTTAAGAAGCTTGAATTACTGCTCGATCTCCTGTATTGATAGCATTTGACGCAGAACATCTAAAATTTTGAACAAATATGCTACCATAGAAGAAAACTGCTGAAAAAGCTGTTTCTGCTCTTTGAATTGTCTTACACCTATTCACGGGGCAAAAGTATGGCCCGGTGCCGAGCGTCGGGAAAATTTGAAAAATTAAAATCAATGACGGCCAAAACTCATTGCAATTACACGTTCTTTCTTTATCTCGCCAGGTTGGCCGCCCCCTTCCCTTAAATCCGCTCCTGTGCTCTGCTGTATATTTACAAAAACTTACGTGCTAACACATGTTGCATGTTGTGACTTTAAACTTGAGTAAAAACCTAAAAAATTGACAAAACCTTATAGGTACATATCGCCCAGTAACTGACAATTCTTATTATTTCTTATAACCGCGCTAGCAACCAGGGTAGGGGCGCAGGCGCACCATCTGTCATAGAGATGATAAAAGGAGAGCTAACACATTTTTTTAGCTTTTTAAGCATACATACGTGTACCTATGTAAGAGTAGTGTTGTAAAAAAGGGATTTTTGCAAGATAAAAGAAAAAGATAAAGTTGAAATTTTAAAATCTAAAAGATAAAGATAATTTGCAAGATAACGGAACCAAAAAGATAAAGTGTAAATATGGTCGCCTGGACCTATGGTCTGGTCCATTAAACTGAGTTTTTTGAAAAAGTTCAAAGCGGTTACAAGAGTGTTTTAAACTAATACAATAAATATGATATATTACAGTATGTTGAGTCATATAGAGACGTATGCTTGTTTTGAGCCGCATTACTGCATCAAAAGTTTAAACCGCTTTTGTAGCCTGATTCATATGGAAAAAGCACGCATAAATGTAGGTTTGGGGGTTTACCCGCGGTATCTAACTGACCCACGTAATACTACTACTGGCCAGGCACGTAACTGGCCGTCCTATTTTGGTGGGGAACCAACACCAATTTTGGGAGGTTCAAGCACAAAATAACGTTTAAAAAGTCCTATCTACTGAATTTTAGGGAGTCCTATCAGACCCTTCCATTCCCCCCAGAGCTATGTGCCTGCTACTCGCTGACAGCAAGTCATTTCTTTCTTTTCACAAGCATCGAAACGGAAACGATGGGTAAAATCCGGAAACGGAAACGATGTGTAAAAGCCGGAAACGGAGACGGAAATGATCCAAAGCACCGGAACCGGGGTTTCCCAGGTAGGGCCCATCAGGGTGAACACCCCAAACCCCGTTTCCGCTAAATTTCTCCCACTTAAGGGGGATTTAGGGCTCGGAAACTGGGTACCCCATTATTCATATGGGAAGCTGACCCCGGTTTCGTTGAAAGTTTAAGTTTCTCCGACCTGGGGGTAGTCCAAAGTGCCGTGACCGGGGTTCCAAAAGTAGGGCACATCAGGGTCAAAAACCCCAATCCCGTTTCCGGCAAAACTTACGCATGGAAGCAGCATTTTTTGTATTCGGCAAAGATTTTTCCCGATGTACAAAAACTTTTCGGGACCGTCTTCGTATATGTACAACGATTTTTGGAAAGTCACAAATTGCAAAAAAAGTCTAAAATTCGAAAAAATTTTCGGCGCTTCGCGCCAAAATCAGTCATTGTGTCTTCTATATATCTTTATAATTGCAGAAATTGCATTTCAAAAGGAAAAATGTCAAATTTTTAGGCGCTTCGCGCCGTTTTAAGATGATTCTTGGTGATTTAGGCCTTTAGAGACCCATTTATTAGCTGAAATACACTACCAAAAGTCGAACAACTCTGTTTTTACAACGCTAAAATTGCTACTGTACCATATTTTAGTACACAAAAATTTGCATGTACGAAATGTACAAAGACTTTTGGGGACCATCTTTGTACATGTATAAACGGACCTTGTACAAAAAAACGCTGCATGGAATGGGGTTTAGGGGCTCGGAAACAGGGTACCCCTTTATTCACATATGTAGCTGACCCCAGCTCCGTCGGGGGTTTCTCCGCCCTGGGGCTAGTCCAAAGTGCCGGAACCGGGGTTCCGTAAGTGGGGCCCATCAGGTTTAACACCCCCAACCCCGTTTTGGCAAAATTTTACCCATAGAATGGGGTTTTAGGGACTAGGAAATTTAGTAGCTCATTATTCATACATGTAGCTGACCCCAGTTCCGTCGAGGGTTTCTCCAATCTGAGAGTAGTCCAAAGTGGCGGAACCGGGGTTCCCCAAGTAGGACCCATCAGGGTCAACACCCTCAACACCGTTTTTGGCAAAATTTTACCCATGGAGGGGGTTTAGGGGCGCGGAAACGGAGTACCTCATTATTCATATATGTAACTGACCCCGGTTCCGTCGTGGGTTTCTTCGCACCTGGGGGTGGTCCAAAGTGGCGGAATCGGGGTTCCCCAAGTAGGACCTATTAATGTAAACACCCCTAACCCCGTTTCCGGCAAAATTTCACCCACTGAAGGGGGTTTAGGAACTCGGAAACGGGGTACCCATTATTTATATGAGAAACCCCGGTTCCGTCAGGGGTTCCTCCGCCCTGGAAGTAATCCAAAGTGCCGGAACCGGGGTCGCAAGTAGGGCCCATCAGGGTCATTAACACCCCCCAACCCCTTTTCCGAAAATTTTTCATTCACTGAAGGAGGATTTAGGGGCTCGGAAATGGGGTACCACATAATTCAAATGTGAAGCTGAACCCTGTTCCTTCGGGGGTTTCTCCGCTATGGGAGCAGTCCAAAGTGCCGTAGCCGGGGTTCACTAAGTAGGACCTATTAATTTGAACACCCTCAACCCTGTTTCCGGCTAAATTTCTCCCAAGCAAGGGGAGTTTAGGGGCTCGAAAACGGGGTACCCTATTATTCATTAATGTACATGGGTAAAATATTGCCTGGAAACGGGGTTGGGGTGTTGAGCTTAATGGGTCCTACTCGCGAATACCCGGCACCGCCACTTTGCACCACTCCTAGGGCAGAGAAACCCCCGAATGAACCGGGGTTAGTTACATATATGAATAATGAGCTACTAAGTTTCCTAGTCCCTAAACCCCCATTCTATGGGTAACATTTTGCCAAAAACGGGGTTGGGGTGTTAAACGTGATGGGCCCCACTTACGGAACCCCGGTTCCGGCACTTTGAACTACCCCAGGGCGGAGAAACCACCGACGGAGCCGGGGTCAGCTAAATATATGAATAATGGGGTACCCTGTTTCCGAGCCCCTAAATCCCACTTCAGTGGGAGAAAATTGGCTGGAAACGAGGTTGGGGTGTTCACCCTGATGGGCCCTACTTGGGGAACCCCGCGTTTAGCACTTTGGACCACCCCAGGGCGGAGAAACAACCAACGGAACCGGGGTCAGCTTCACATATAAATAATGGGGTACTCGTTTCCGAGCCCTTAAACTTCGCTTCAGTGAGTGAAATTCAGCCGAAAACAGGGTTAGGGGTGTTGATCCTGGTGGACCCTACTTGGGGAACCGCGGTTCCGGCACTTTGGACTACCCCCAGGGTGGAGAAACCCCCGATGGAATCGGGGTCAGCTTCACATATGAATAATAAGGTACCCCGTTTCCGAGCCCCTTCCCCTTCAGTGGGAGAAAATTTACCGGAAACAGAGTTCTGGTATTCACATTAATAGCTCCTACGTACTTTGGAAACCCCGGTCCTCCATTTTGGACCACTCCCAGGGTGGAGAAACCCCCGACGGAATCGGGTTCAGCTTCACATTTGAATTATGTGGCACCCCGTTTCCAAGCCCCTAAACCCCCCAGAGTGGGATAAATTTTGCTGGAAATGAGGTTGTGGTGTTCACATTAATAGGTCCTACTTGGGGTACCCCAGTTCCGCCACTTTAGGCCACCCCAGGGCGGAGAAACCCCGACAAAACCGGCTTCAGCTTTACAATTGAATTATGGGGTACCCCGTTTCCGAGCCCCTAAACTCATCTTCAGTGGGTGAAATTTTGCCGGAAACGGGGTTGGGTGTGTTGACCCTGATGGGCCCTACTTAGGGAACCCTGTTTCCGTCACTTTGGATTACCCTCAGAGCGGAGAAACCTCCAATGGAACTGTGTGCAAAATACTATAACTACGTTTCCGTTTCCGTATTTTGCCCATCGTTTCTGTTTCCATTTCCGTTTCCAGATTTTGCCCACACCCTCGATATACAGGCATTAGTTTGGGCCGCACTTCGTAGGGGTTAAACAATCGTTTCCTCTTCTTTTCTTGTATTACAGTAATACTTGAATCCGTCTAATTGTATTTCACGTCAAACCTGCATTTTGGATTACGTGCTAACTTATGTACATACTTTATCTTCTTTAGCAAGATAAATTCTTATCAAAAAGATAAAGATAAAGATAAAGATAGCCCGTGATTTTCCTAAAAGATAAAGATAAAGATAAAATAAAGAAATCGTCAAGATAAAGATAAAGATATCTTTATCTTTATTTTTATCTTGCTAAAAAGATAAAGATAAAGATATCTTTTACAACACTATGTAAGAGGTACCTACATACATACCTATCGCTTGAGACGTGAATAAAGTTGAGTCAGATTTAAACTATAGATTAATATTCTTTTTTAGGGATTTGCATAAAGGCGTGTTTCAGAGGTAGACTAATCCCATTGCTGAAGACAAATCGAAGCAATTTACAAAGAAAATGACTTGTGCCATTGTAAGCTATGAAAAATAGTTTAATTTGACTTCACGAGTTCAAAAAGTCTATCTCTGAAATATGCCTTTTGTAACTTATGGGCGCACTCTGAAGTTAGCTAATGCGCGCGCCGCTAGAGATTTGTTGAGTAAGTACTTGTAGTGTATACGGATTCCTAAACCGACAGCACGTCGCCGGGGAAGATACCCAACACACAAACAACTACCAAAGCAACAACCCTCGATAAGTACCTTCAGGGCTTACTTAAGTACCTTGCTACACTTAGCGCTGGTCCGGGTGCTACGGCAATCTGCCTTTATTCTACCTCTTGACCATACGTGGGCAGCAAGAAAATTCTGGGGGGGTGCAAAATTTTTTGAAGGTCAAAAAATGGTCTTAAAAATGGTGGTATGGCGATAAAAATACCATTTTTCGACGTTTCTCATCAAGCACTATCCATTGGCATCAAAAAATTGCGAAAAAAACGGAAAAAATTTTAAAAATTGAATTCTGGGGGGGGTATTTTGATTTCTGGGGGGGGTATTTTGGTTTCTGGGGGAGTGCATACCCCCCAAACCCCCCACGCCCAGGTGTTCTCTTGACCCTAAGTACCTAGTACCTAAAATCTCCTCGGACGTAGCTGGTCCGTACCTTAGGAGACTGCAGGGGGAATAGCCGACCGCAGTACTCGACACAGGAGTAATTAAATAGCCCTGGAATTTACCCGAGGTCTTTAGACCTATTTTAGACCAAAATAATATTTTTCGCGAAAGGAATTGGAAGGGTTTCGCACCAGATTACCTATGGCGAAACTACTTACGAATTTTGGTTCCGTTAGCACTCTGTACAACAATCACAACAACAAAGAGCTCTTATCCGGGCTGTCATCCACTATAAAAATTATGTAATAATTTTTATACATTTTTGGCTCGAAATCGGATTGATGAATTTTGAAAGAAACGATAACGAAAAAGGTTTTACCCAAAAGAATCCGGCAAAAAGCAAAGTCGTGGCCGGCCGATTCCAAATCCCTAACTGCCCGCGATATAATGCACCTCTAGACAGTTAATTTTCTTGCTTTTATCTAATCAAACCAATTTACAGACTTAGGCGCTGATAAAGTCGAAGACGACACGCCAGGAATTAAAAAGGCACTTCTGCCACTCCAGCCGAACTAATAATCATTAGAGGGAGGCCTACAGTAAGATAAAGAGAAAAGAAAAAGGAAATGTTTTTATAACAGAAATGGGCGCTACTTGCGCATGGATTTTTCGGGTCTCTGCACAGGCTCAACGTGAATAGCGGTCATGTCGCCTATGTTTTAAGTGTAAAGAAATGATAAGGGACTTATAGGGGTTCCACTGTAAATTCGCGTTTGCGTGTCCCTCGCAACACGTGGCGATAAGAAGTCCAACCAATTGACACTGCGCAGCTGGATGGCCTCCGCATATCCTACTGTCGGAAACTATCCGACTGTAACGTGAACGGAAAATTTGGCTGGATCGCCAAAGTGGAAACGAAAGACCAGATGGTCGAAATAAACGCACTAATATGCGTTATGGCCGTAAGTGTAATGGCACGTGTAGATACACTATCTACACTATAACAGACTTGTATGAATTAGCTACTTTGTAGAGAACAAAATGCAAAGATAGTTTGAAATGTATCCGCAGTTCAAATCGATCAGTTTACACCGACTAAACTCAGTTGACGCTAGGTTCGTTTGGTTTGCTCCACTTTTTTCATTCCTTTGCCTATCAGCTGTTTGCGTGTATGACTACTTATTTCTAAAATGGCGACAACAGTCGGTGGCGTAGATCTTGCTGCAGCGGAGAATAAGATTAGAAAACACCACGCACCAGACGCGGAGTTGTTGAGTAAGCCATTGAATGCGTTACGTATCCAGCTCAGCAGTTTGTAATAGTCATTTTGACCAGTCAAAAATTAAGATAAGCGGCATCGTTCATAGAAAAGGTCCTATGCGGCTAATTGTGCAGCGAAAGTACTTTGTAATTGATTTTGTTTAAATTTAGCGTCTTTTATAGGCTCTTCAGAGGATGGAGATCAGCACGGTAAACATGATCCAGAAGCTGATGAAACGCCATCTCTCGAGAAATTTGGTGTTTGGTTGCATCCACTTAGTAGCAACGAGGATGACCCGAACGTGACTAGAAGAATTGAGGTTATACGACTTAATTTTGAACTTAATCGTGAAAATGCAATTCACATTTGAGAACTGAAAGCACGGTCATTGTTTATTCTTAGTGGACAAAAAATGACTTACATTACGTCGTATTGTACGAGTACTTAAGAGGGAGCGGCTGTTCAACCCCTTGACCTTGGAAAATTTTGATAGATATGATAAATGCACGAAAGGATCGAGAAATTGCATTTTTTCTTAAAAAAATTCAAATTCTCGGCGCAGCGGCTTATGAGAAGTATAATCCATCATTTTGCCGCGCGAAGAAGTAATAAAGAAATATTTAAAATAAACCTCAAATTCTTCTCTTACTCTTCTTCGTGCTCTTCAGGGGCATAAGTAAAAGCTGGCGATGGCGAACATGGGTAAAAGATGGCGATGGCGAACATGGGTAGAAGATGGCGAACATTGGCCATGGCCATGGCTATCGCCAAGTGGGTAAAACGTGGCGAACGTGGTGATGACGCCTTGGCCTTGGCCGTGGCCATCGTTAAGTGGGTAAAAGGTGGCGAACTAAGCAATGGCGATGGCCTTGGCCATGGCCATCGCCAAGTGGTTAAAAGGAGGCGAACTTGGCGTACTTTGGGGGCACCTAGTGAGGGGGAGTGCCTATTGGGGGTACCCTGAAATTTTGACAAATGGTCAGATCAGTCTTTAAACAAACAACATTGAAGCAACATTGGGGCATTGTTAAGTAAGGTCACTTGGAGGGGTGGGAGGGTACGGTACTTTAGGGGTTCCCTGTGAGAGGGTTGCCAATTAGGGGTACCCTGAAGTTTTTACAATTGGTCAGATCAGTCTGTAGAACAACGTTGAGGGATTGTCAGAGGAGGGTTACCAGGGGTACCTAATGGGGGGTACTTATTGGGGGTGCGCTAAACTTTTGACGAATGATCAGATCAGACCGTAGAACAATGTTGGGGCATTGTCAGGAGAGGTTCACTGGGGTGAGTGGGTACTTCGGGGTAGCCAGTGGGTTGGGGTTGGGGGAAGGGGTACCCTGTAATTGTGACGAATGATCAGATCATGTCCGTAGAACAGGGACATTGTCAGAGCTCACTGGGGTTTACTTTGGGTTAGCTGGGCAGGGAAGTACCCTGCAGTCATGCACAGCATGGGAATTCCAAGGTGGAGAGGGGGTTGCGGTGAAATTTTTAAGTGCCTTTTTGGGCCAAAAACGAAGGGTACACGTCAAAAACATCGTTTGTTGGCATTTAGAGCATAAAAAACAAGAAAATTTCGAAAAAATAAAAAAAATGTCGAACAAATGGAACAAAATATAGTCAAAGCATGAGTATAATGGCGCGAAGTGCCGAAAATTTGATGCTTTTTTGAGCCAATAAATGGCTAAAAACGCTTAAAAAAGCACCTTTCATACGAATTTTTGGAAAATTTTTGAAAACTTTCGAAAAATCGCGAATTCTGAAGGGCTGGGTGAAAATTTTTCTGGGAAAGAAGGGAATGAAACCCCCTGAAACCTTCGCTAAGATCATGTATGGTAGCCTGGTAGCCCCTCCCCAGCGGCTACCCCAAAGTACCCCCGGTCAGCCTCCTCTGAGCATGCCCTAACGTTGTTCTACAGCTTGATCTGACCATTTGTCAAAATTCTAGGGCACCCCCTCCACTGGGTGCCCTTAAATTACCCTACACCCCTAAGTGACCCTCTTTTACAATGCCCCAACGTTTTTCTACAGACTGATCTGACCATTTGTTAAAAATTTCAGGTACCTTCAGTGGGCACCATACGTGGGCAGCAAGAAAATTCTGAAGGGGGTTGCAAGATTCTTGAAGGTCAAATGATGGTCTTAAAAAT
This sequence comes from Mermis nigrescens, assembly GCA_036768485.1. Classification (NCBI taxonomy): domain Eukaryota; kingdom Metazoa; phylum Nematoda; class Enoplea; order Mermithida; family Mermithidae; genus Mermis; species Mermis nigrescens. The sequence goes on from JAVLUZ010000681.1 coordinate 381,404, forward strand.
GGTGGTATGGCGATAAAAACACCATTTTTCGGCATTTCTCATCAAGCACTATCCATTGGCATCAAAACATTGCGAAAAAACGAAAAAAATTTCAAAAATTGAATTCTGGGGGTATTTTGATTTCTGGGGTAATCTGGTTTCTGGGGGATGCATACCCCCAAACCCATCCCCCACGCCCAGGTGTGGTGGGCACCCCCACTGGGTGCCCTCAAATTACCCCCACCCTAAGTGACCCTCCTCTGAAAATGCCCCAACGTTGTTCTAAAGACCGATCTGATCATTTGTCAAAATTTCAGGGTACCCCCAATAGACACCCTCTTCCAATAAATATCCCTAGAGTACCACCCTCTAAGTGACCCTCCTCCGACAATGCCCCAATATTATTCTACAGACTGATCTGACCATTTGTCAAAATTTCAGCGTACCCACCCCCAATATGCCTCCCCACTGGGTGCCCCCAAAGTCACTTCCCCTCACTGGATGCCCCCAAGTACCCCTCCCAGTGACCCTCTTCCGGGAATGCCCCAACGCTGTTCTATAGACTGATCTGATCATCTGTCAAAAATTCCTAGGCCATCGCCAAGTTAGCACCCTTTTACCCGCTTGGCGATGGCCAAGGCCAAGGCCATCGCCAAGTTCGCCACCTTTTACCCACTTGGTGATGGCCCTTGCCATCTCCACCTTTTACCCATGTTCGCCATCGCCACCTTTTACCCACTTGGCAATGGCCATGGCCGTGGCCATCGCCATCGCAACCTTTTACCTATGTTCGTCATCGCCACCTTTTACCCACGCCCTGCTCTTCTGCCAAGCTGTTTACGATACATGAGCTGGCGAAGGATGTTACATCTTTCCCGGTAATATTTTCACTCCCCCAATTTCTTCACCCTAATTCAGAATTCGCGATTTTCCGAAAGGAATTCGTCGGAAATGTACTATTTAAGTATTATTAGCTATGTGATTTCCCTGACATTTTTTCAACATTCTTTTACCTGTTTAGTTTCTAGAAAGATAGAGCATCGTCAGAAATAGCACAAATGATGTTTTTGACACGTATCTACCATTTGAGCCCAAAAAACGATGTTAGAATTTCACACTCCCCAGAATTCCCAGGCTGTGCATTCTGCTGCGTATCATCTATTAAAATTGTGTGACTGTCTTTCGATTTTTAGATTAGCGCATTATAATAAGCCTCAAATAACTCACATTTAAGGTTTATCATAGATCAGCTTTAATAGTAAAGTTGCGGGATTTCATTGTTTTGCCGTATGATCATGTGAGACATTTGCTGATTCTTATAATTTTTTAATGGAATTATTTTAGATTTTTATCTGACAATACTTATTTTATATTTAGTCTTTGTTCACCCTCGCTAAATCTTTAAATATCCTATGTCCTTAACTGATTCACGGTATTGTTTATGCTTATTTTTGAAAATTATACATAGTTCTTCCAAGTTCAATTTAAAAGTCTGTTTTCTGTACAGCGTCGGCATAGAAATTACACGCGATCAAGAAGAACTTTTGACAGAGAGGGATGCATGAGTTCGTATGATGAAGAGGAATACTCGTATATGCCTTGTAACTGGTGCGGCTACTTAGAGAATGTAAACGAAGGCAGTAAGTCATAAAACGATTTTGTATATCTATATCCTTTATCCAATTTAGTACAATTTATTGTCATGCGTGACCAGAATGTTTTAACTTTCAGGTTTTGATTCCCTCTTCCAGAAAAACCGACGGAAATTTTACTGGAAAAATAAAAGATTTAGATGAGAAAATTGAAAATTGAAAATTTCTAGCAAAAATTCATAAAATCATTCTATTACATACCTAATTTGAATTTATTGCCTCCCCTGCCTGTTGACATAGAGCTCCGTATCCTATTGTGGAGAAATTGACCTCGATTGAGCTTAATTGATTTTTATGTACATGGCGATTTGCTGGTTTAGATGTAAAATGGAGTCCTGGGTGCCTTTTTTGGGCTCAAAAACGATTGCACACGTAAAAAATATCATTTTTGACGTTTTCGACGATGCTCTTTCTTCCTAGGCGGTAGAAATTTACAAAGTTTTCAAAGAATTGAGTTAAAATTGCATAAAATATGGTCAAAGAATGGCTTGTCAGATTCCAGTTCGTACACTTCAACTGCTGAGTCTCGCCAGTGATAATTAGTGCACAATCAATCGACCTCAACGATAAGCAAACCATTGATGAAAAGTTTAGGAAAAATCTGAATCAGGAACGTATAATATTACAAAATCTGCAGAGAAAGTGTTTAAATGCCGGTTTTGATAATCTCTTTTTTTCTTTGATTGTTTGAAACATCACAAGTAATTATTAGATTGATGCAATCGGAGGGTGCTGCTAATTCGTCTATTTGGATGGAATGTTGTCATGGTTAGTTATATGAAAGATAAGAACGAAATGCAAAAAGACAATAATTGTATCTCTTGTTGCTTCCAAATTGCTTGGGCTATTTTAAATCTGACTTGTTTCTATAGATGGGATGTACCCAAATTCTGGGGGGTCAGGATTGGTCAAATTGTCAAAAATGTTACTAAAAATAGAATTCTGAAAGTCTAAAATAATCTGCGGGGGTGTTTCAACTTTCAGGGGTACAACCTTCCCCCTCACGCCATGTGTGCTTGCTTCGCATGATACGTCTCTTGAATGGCCATAAAAATTATGCGATCAGCCAGTAAGGTTACCAACACGAGCCTGAAAAAAATAGGTTTTTATTAGAAAAGATAAGAAAATTTTTTTCAATGTTAAAGTCATTTCAATTATACATAGATTAGTGGCTTTAATTGCTCAAATTGATCTTTGAAATTCAATATTTTTTTCTTTTACAGACCAATTATAGCATCAGTAGACAAGACAAGAGTCCTCTTCTTGTTGTAATGATAAACCATGACGTAAACTTGTATTTGAGCTATGTGCGAGCATCCATTGAAAATGAGAAAATCGAGAGCTTCAGAATGTCATTGCATTATGTAGATTTTATATTATATCATATCCTATTTGTAATCTTGAAGATTAAAACCAAAATAATATTTTCTGTAATCTAATCAAAATGAACAAAATATTTAAAAAAATTAATTCTTCGCTTAGTTTTGAGCCAAACAGTGGTTAAAAACGCTTAAAATGGTATTTGTTCTTCTGATGTTATCTGGAAAATTATGAATTTGAGGATCAGCAGCATAGGTGGGCAGCACCGAAATCCTGTGGGGGTGAAAAAATTTCTGGGGGGGGGGGAATTTCAAAGGTCAAAAAATTGTATTAAAAGTGGTCGCGCATTATCCATTGGCATCAAAAAATTGTGAAAAAAAGACAAAAAAAATTCAAAAATTGAATTCTGGGGAAGGGGAGTATTTTGATTTCTTGATTTCTGGGGGTATTTTAGTTTCTCGGGGGAGGGGTGCATTCCCCCACCCCCGCCCCCTTTCCACGCTCAGGTATGGAAGTCAGCCATCAAAATTCTCTTACGGCCACGTATGCCCAGGAGGGAGGTTCCGGCCTTTTTTAAGGGGAGGGTAAAGGACCTCCAAGTGTTGGTCAAAAATGGCAAAAAAATAAAAATGGCCAAAAACGCAGGGTTTCGCCAAAAATGTCAAAAAAATTCAAACTTTGGGAGAAATGGGGAGATGACCGACTTTGGGGAGAAACCCCCCCCCTCTAATATTTTTCGAATGTTCAACAACGCCGTTTCAGGAAGAATACACACTAATAACTGGTTGTGTTGTAATGGGCCTTTGCTGCCATGGTGGTGTAAATTACACTGCACGCCGGACGATTGCCGTTTTCGACGGCGTTATCCTCCAACGCCAACCAATCGTAATAGATGTCCGTTTCGCTGTAATTACTGTAATGATCGTGAGCGAGGCTATCGCAATGACTCCGACAAAGATTACTTTAGTAGCTCCAGAAATAAGATGAATTACCTTTCAGATCCTGAATTTTCACCCGAAGAAAGTGAACGCTCATCCTATAGACGACGAAGGCGTCGAAACAAACCGGTAAGCGACTCATCCCACTTTTCTGAATAAATTTTTTGTGGAATTCATTCAATAATTAATAAATTTTAATGCTGTCTCGCGTAATATGATGCCAGATGGAATGATTCACTAGAAACATTAGTAGGCAACTTTGGAACTATTTGAGTAGAAAAAGTCTGAGAAAGCATCGACTTAGTTAAATTACAAAATCGTTTTTGGATAGATTACTCGCAGTTTGTATTAGCAAGTTTATCCGTAGCATTAATTGAAGGCTGATTATAGGAAGGAACGAATGAGAAATCATGCCAGATGTATTTTGCCGTCTCTCATAAGCTCCGTTGACAGAGTCATAAAACTCTTTTTCAAAAATTCGATGGCGCTTAACATTGTTATGAATTGGCCATTCGGTACTCTTTGACGCTTTTGAATTAAAAACTTAAATATCAGCTCACTTTAGTCTTCTTTTTCTGAGATATTGAAAGCATGGTTAGGTCAGATGCGTTTTGCTAAAATGTCAAAACCTATATTTTCAAGCGCGTCTTTGCCTATGGTATTCGTTTTCAGGCAAAGTTACGTGCGATTCATGTTTAAATTTTCTTATTTATGTACCGATGAACTATTAGCAATGATCGCAAGAGTACGAGTACAAAAAAGATGTGATACGCTCGAGACTTTTGCTATAGTCGGTTTCACGAAACCTTGTGCATAGCGAACAATTTTTTGCTTGTTGTAAATTGACTGTAAATGTGGTTTGAACTGGTGGCGTCCATAATATTACACACAATAAGCAAGGACTGTAAACGGTTATATTATGCGAAATGGTGTTAATGCAGCCTTATCTGTAATACACTTTTGTAGCCACTTTCGTAAATTCTCTTAAAATTGATTTTCATGCACAAGCTTTTGTGAAATAGGCTTTAGATTCCTCTTATTCTTGTTTTTACTATTTTTCCTTTGTCTTCTTCCGATACACTAGGCCCCAAAATTCTATTCTTTACATTGTAGCCTACCTTGAGAGTTTGTGGGCATAATTCTTTGCTAAATCGTGTATTTCTAATAATTGTTTAAGCAAAGCGAATTCAGATTTATGCTTCTATTATTTTTAATATTTAGAATTATATCAAGGACAATTCGAGAATACATATATCGCGAAGACACCGTTCTGTAATACAGTTTGCTACTTTACACTGTTAAGTACGATTTTGTAGCGTGCTTAATCACTGTTTAGAGCTCATCGTCGGGACGACGCGTTAGAAGGGGATGGAGAGATTTGTAGACGTGAAGAATAAATATCTCGATGATAGTCCTAATTTTATCGTATAAGTACACGAAATTTTCATGTCGAGCAGTTGCCATTAACTAGCCTTATTTTTCCATAAACATTGATCGGTTTACTGACATTGTAATGTTGTTTCAAATACGAAGTTTGTATAATGGGTTCATCTGCCAATAATAATAATTATCACGCATTTTTTATTTTATGGCATCGTACAACTATAGTCCAGTTCACGTAGGTTTGGGCGTAAACTTCAAAAATATCTATCGACAACAAGCTGACTTATTGTGATAAATGCATTGAATAGATCCATAATTGCCGTAAACAGTCGGTAAAAGCTCTTAAAATCTGTGCCCAAACTTATGTGAAACAGACTATAACTCGAAAGGCGAGCAACCTAAAATCATAAAAATTCATTTTGTGCAGATTCTACAAAAAGTAATCATACGGAAAAAAATTAATAGGTAGTCTACCTCTTGTCGTACCTAGTAAGTGTGTTTTTGCTTATGTACTGCCTTATATTTGATATGTAAGGCTTGCTTGCATCGTAAGCTTACGTGGAAACAACACCCAAAAAATGATTTATTTGTTTACCCGACGCCTGAAAGTGATTGTATCGCTGATTCGCCATATTTTCAGCACTGAATGATACATGTAATTTATATAATGCAAAACACTCGTCCTTTTTTGATTCTAAACGTTCATCCTTCTATTATAGTCGACGACAGTATCTTACCATTTTACTTTGCTATGGCTAGCGGATTCTTTGGAAAAAGGGTTTTAATAACTGGTAAAAATATTTCTTTTGTCGACTTAAATTGTGAAATTTCGCATCCTTTTTTGCATTTTTTATTTGCTTATCCCATAAAAAATCATTCACGAATGTATTTTCAAATTAGTTTAATGAGCTGCTTTAGATAGAGGCTATAATTTTTTTCTGTTCGCTAAGGTTGTCAATTCTATGTGTAAGTGCAACAAATGTATTTTTTGGAAAGTTTTGGAAACCAATACTCAACGAAAACTTATTTGATAAGTTGTGAACATCCGAGGGCAAAATCAATAAGCAACGCTTTAAAAAAGCGATATTTTTCACCTTCAATCGAAAACTAACTTTATAATCTAATTATTACGATTATTATTTTAATATATATTCTTAATGTGGGTACGATTGAAGGTTACAGTAGGTTGAATTTTGTGGTACTTAGTATTCATGCGCCCATACCGCGCTTTCCGAACAGTCGCAGACATACGTGGGCAGCAAGAATATTCTGGGGGTTAGGATGGGTAAAATCGCCAAAAATGTTATTAACCTTTTTAGAGTCCGCTCTATGATGCAGATGTACTACAGCAATGCAATCTTAATATGTTTCAAATCTGTAAAATGTAAGACTGTATGCAAAAAACCAGAACAAAAGCTCGCCTCTCTATCATGTTGTTCATATGTTCCCATTTGGGAACGTTGGCTTCTTGGGGAACATTTTTGCCAAATTTCATGTTCTGTTATGTTTTGCAAAACATATATAAGATTAAAGCGATCTGCTACAAACATTGATAACACAAGCAATCTAAACCGTCAAATTGTCAAATAGAGAGCCTACAAGGGTGTGGTTTTGAGTTTTTGAAACCTTATGGGAACCATAAACCTCAGAAAACCAAGAAACTTTCAGTAGACACCGTAACTTTATATTTGTTTTTTGTTAGATTTGCTTGCTTTCTACATAACATTAAATAATGTTCAGCTAAGATGAGTAAAAAACTATTATTGAGCTATAATCTGTATTTTCGTTTTTTCTGGATTTTTCAAAATTTATTGGTTTTCTCATTTCTACGCTGTTGAACTAATGCTCGTTATCTCAGAGCTATTTACACTGCACTGTCGTATTTTGGTTTACTAAAAATTAGAAACCATGAATCAAGATTCGGGAAATAACAGGAAGTCAGGGTGTAATATAGACAATTTGGCAATTTCATTCAATTTTCAAAATGTAAAATTTTACAGTGAATAAAAGTAAGTCATAATATCATACGTTTACTCATTCGGACATTTACCTATCCGCAATTGTTATCGATAGTCCAATAAACTTAAACTCAAAGTTTAGTCATGTTGCTAGCATGCTTCTGAGCTATTAAAAAATGTTAGAAATCAGTAGTTATATAAAGTTTGATAAAGTACAGTCAAGTTCTACGCATCAAAAACACGTGATATTGTGCATGAATTCAAGAAAATTTGTCTCTAAGCCTCTGAAGATTCATGGCTCTGTAAGTTATAGTGAAAAAATAGAGCAAAGTAAGGTAGAGCAGGTAATTTTTGCAAAAGTACCTAAAATTATTCACAGAAACACTTGAATTTTTTCCTAAAAACCGCTAGAAATCAAGAGCTACATTGTTGTGTAATCGTAACACATAGAATCAAGTAGAGAATCCCATAGGCCAGCATTTAATATTTTGAATATGTGCAATTGGAGTCATACCAGAATGCCTGTGGAGCTCTAGAAAATTGAAGGAATGCATGAGAGGTCACTAAACAGCATAGCCGAGGTTACATATGCTGCCCCATAGATTTTGTTCTCTTTCCAGGAATTAAATATTTTTGCACTCCTAGGAGCCAACGTTCCCAAATGGGAACATCAATATAAATTTAACCATAACTTTCGATGAACAACTAAATAAGAATAAATAAGATACCAAAATGATCAGAAACCCCTGCAAACATGACTGTATGAAATTTGGCTCAAAAATTTTGTTTGTCGATTGACAATATGCAAATTTCTGAACATGACAAACTTTCGCTATTTTTGTCTAACTTAAGACAGTATAGCATAGCACATACTCATAATTAAGTTTTGAAATTGCTCTCACAGGATAGGCAAACATCTTGTTTCTCATCTAAAACAAGTCTTATTTAAATTAGATGAGTAGTTGTTTTGCAACAAAATTTTGAAAATATGTTCCCGATTGGGAACGTTGGCCATTAAAAGTTTAAACATAGAATTCTGTGGGTCTACAGTAATCTGAGGGTTTCGCTCTTGGGGTGCAAACCCCACGCCCATGTGTGGTCGCAGGTTGTAGAATCTACAGGCTGGTCGTTTTTGTTTAGATAACGAAAAAGTAAAGCACGGTTTTAGCGTTGGCAAAAGTCCGGACTAAGGATCGTGGTCCGTGACTAGTCCTTATGATCCTCGGACTGTAAGGACTGGTCCTTTTCAAAACTGTAGTGCACTACCGGATCAAAGTCTTTTTTTAGGATTATGGTCCGGACTACGGACTATGATCCTTAAGTTGATCTTTAACTCACAAATTATTATTCAGTGTAATTACTGTAGATTTGTTTTTCTCTAAAGTTATTCACGCGCGTTTTGTTGTGTAGCGCTTTAAGCAGTAAAGCTTGGAATATATCAAACTCAAAATTCGGCAAAATTAATGATTATTCTGCATATAATGAAGATGAAAACAAAAGTGTTTGCAAGGAATGCGCATTTCCACCTACGGGTCGCTTACCGACCAAATGACATTCGGAACAAAAGCATCCTCATGAAAAAACTTTGGCGTCACAGAGAAAAGATGCGAGGGTGTGGATAAAATCCGGAAACGGAAACGGAGATGGAAATGAAGGGTAAAAGCCGGAAACAGAAATAATGGGTAAAAGCCGGAAACGGAAACGATGGGTAAAAGCCGGAACCGGAAACAATCCTAAGTGGCGGAACCGGGGTTCCCCAAGTAGGGCCGGATCTAGTATACAATTTACTCACCAGCATTTTTTAGCCGATCCATAATGTATTGTAATGTGTCATGTGTAATGTATGTGTAATATGTACACTTTACACATTACGCATTACACACTACACATGACACATTACGCAATACACATTACACATAACACATTACACGTTACACACTACACAAAACGGTGGTGGGTAAATTGTATACTAGATCCGTAGGGCCCATCAGGGTCAACATACCAACCCCGTTTCCGCCAAAATTTCCACAACTGAAGGGGGTTTAGGGGCTCGGAAACGGGGTACCCCATTATTCAATTGTGAAGCATGACCCCGGGTCCGTTGGGGGTTTCTCCGCCCTGGAGGCAGTCCAAAGTGGCGGAACCGGGGTTCCAGAAGTAGGGCCCATCAGGGTCAACACCCCTAACCCCGTTTCCACCAAAATTTCTCCAACTGAAGGGGGTTTAAGGGCTCGGAAACGGGGTGCTCCATTATTCATATGTGAATCTGACCCCGGTTCAGTCGGGGATTTCTCCGCCTTGGGGGTGGTCCAAAGTGGCGGAACCGGGGTTGAAGGTCTTGACCCTGATTGGCCCTACTTGGAGAACGCCGGTTCCGCCACTTTGGACTGCCCACAGGGCGGAGAAACCCCCGACGGACTGAGGTCAGATTTACATGTGAATAACGGTGTACCCCGCTTGCGTACCCTGAAACCTTCTTCTACATATGAGAGTGAAATTTTGACGGAAACGGGGTTGGGGTGTTGGACCTAATGGGCCCTACTTGGGGAACCCCGGTTCTGCCACTTTGGATCTTTCTCTTCCTGTTCCGGCTTTTATCCATCGTTTCCGTTTCTGTTTCCGTTTCCGGCTTTTATGATTTCCGTTTCCGTTTCCGGATTTTACTTTTCCCCAAGATGCGAAGGAAAATACCGGCGTTGTCCAACCAAAATCAACAAATACTATTGCAAACACTTTTAATTGAGCTTCGAGCGGTACTTTCATGTCAGTTTAAGCTTATTGCGACATTCCACATAATTTAAAACTCACAAAAAAGAACGAAAAATAGAAAATTTTTCATTTTTCTAGGAACTTGTCCTAGATGCAGTAAAACTGGCTATTATTGGCCTGAACAAGACATTTTTTGTTTTTTGCCAAGTTTGAGCCACCTCTGAATATCTTGCTATTGAGTTGTCGATTTTTCAAATAAAATATCAAAATTCTGGGAGGTCATGTGTAGTAGTATCCAGGTGAGCAGTATCGGAATTCTATGGGAGGGGCTGTAAAATTGTTCAAAGTTCAAAGAATGGTCTTAAAAATGGTATTATGGCAAAAAACATCATTTTTCGGCGTTTCTCATCAAGCTCTATCCATTGGCATTAAAAAATCGCGAAAGAAAACAAAAAAATTTCCAAAAATTGAATTCTGGGGGATAGTGAGATTTTCAAATACTGGATGAAAAGAAAAATTACATTTCCTTGGCTGTATAAAGTGGCAACGCGCATTTGGCAATCCCAGCCCTCAGCTCCATGTGGACGCGTTTTCAGCCAGGCGAGTTTGATTTTGGAGAAAAACCGTCATAATTTAAGTGATAATCAAATGGAAAAGGTATTTTTTAAAATTTGATTTCGATTAAATTTTCAGTTATACGATTGATATGTATGATTGTTGTTTGTTAAGTGAATAAATACATTGATAAAGTTTGTAGCAAACTGGATAAAATTTGATAAGAAATTAAATCAACATAGTAACATAGCATTGGAGGACTGTGGTCCTGACCAGTCTTTTTTTAAGGATCACAGTCCGGACCATAGTCCGGTAGTCTTTAAAATTGGGTTTGTAGTCCGGCCGGACTATAGTCCGGAAGTTTTTTTTCCCGGAATTTTGCCAACGCTAGTTTTTGGAACATATATCTCCAATTTATCTTAGCATTCATAACATCCGTGCTATTTTTATATATTTTTTATTATCTTTGTTTTCCTTCGTCTATTTGTATTTATCAATCTTCATCATCTTTCTAGACTTGCATATGTATGTACACAGGCCCGTATCCAGGATTTTATTTCGAGGGGGAGCCGAAAATTTTTGAGGCCAGATATCTCGAGGACCATTAGGATATAGGCGAAAATAAAGGCAATTTTGAGCGTATCTCGGCGAGCTCTATACGATGGTGAAGAGGAATTTTAAAAAAAATTAAAGAAGTTTTCACTCTATTTCATATTTATATACAGCAAATTCATCATTTGAGCTAATTTCTCATCACTTAATCAGCGAATTATGTCTCATCTCATTCCTTTGCATTTAATTATTGAGCTTTACAGATAAAAACAAAAGAGGTTATGAATGATTCGACGCCAAACGCCGAAAAATTGACATATTCTGCATGTCAAGTTCAAATTTGTGCGGTTTTGAGCGGGTCTAGAAGACAAAAACATATATAAACAATAAATACGGCTCGAAGTGCCGGAAAAATTTTATGGTTTCTATGTCATAATCATATATGCACAGTATGGGAATTCTAAGGGAGGGTGAAAACCTAAAGTGCCTTTTTTGGGCCCAAAATGGCCGGTACGCGTTAAAAAACATCGTTTTTTTGGCGTTTCTGACGATACTCTATCCTTCTAGAGCATGAAATCATGAAAAAAGTTTCGAAAAAAGTCGAATAAATTGACCAATATATCGCTTAAAAACATGAATATATGGCGCAAAGCGCCCAAAATTTGGCGATTTTGAGCAAATAGATAGCCAAAAACCCTTAAAAAGACACTTTTTCTACCAATTTTCAGATAAGTTTAGGAAACTTTTGGAAAATCGCCAATTCTGGGGGTGAAAAATTTTTTTCGGGGGGGGTGAAAAATGATTCTGCGGGGGGTGAAACTCCCCCCAAACCACCCAAACTCAAATTTGAGCTGTTTTGAGTGAGCTAGAAGGCACAAACTATAGCTGAACAATGAATCCGGCGCACAGCGCTGAAAAAAAATTGACATGCTCACAATGTCTAACTCAAATCTGAGCGATTTTTAGCGCTTTAGAAGACAAAACTATACATAAACATTAAACCTGGTGCGAAGCGCCGGAAATTTCTAGTTTACTAGCTCAAAAGTACGCTAAAAACCTGTTTTGGCGGTGTTTCAGACGCACTTTGCGAATCTTTCATTTTTTTCCTTTGGGGGACCTTTGGGAAAAACAAAAAATTTTCCTATTTTCGGTGGGGGCAGGCCCCCCGCCCCCTAGATACGGGCCTGTATGTACCTATGTATGTAGAATGTTTGCCTTATCATTCGCTTCATCAAAACCAAGCGGAACTTGTCTCTCTCATCTCATTTTTCCATCTTTATGATAAGCTGAGCAATGTAGGAGCCGGCCAAGGCATTGGAAAAGCCCTGTGCCTGAGGATGTGCGATAAGAAAGCCGAAGTAGTAGCACTCGATAAAAACAAAAAACAGCTGGACGATCTCGTGAATGAAGTGCCGAAAGGTCAATCAATCGTTCAAGTGCATTTTGATCTGAATCAAAGCGAAATCGGTTCGGAAATGTTCGAAAAACATTTGTCTCCATTGGCGCCATTTCATTACTTGGTCAACAATGCGGGCGTTCTAATCAATGACGAGGATTTTTTTGGCATAAAATCCGTCTCTTTTGATCATATTTTCAACGTCAACCTGCGTTCGCCCTTATTTCTAACCCAGTTTGTTGCGAGGTAAACTACTTTCCTAAAATCAGCTGTTCGGCGATTTTGAGCTGACGAAACGTTTTTTGCATCCTGAAGACAAAAACAGTTATAATATCAAACTTGTGCTTTTTTACTCAAAAAACGCCCTATATTGATCAATTTATTTATTTTTTAATGTTAAAAACTATGTAATGCAGTCAAAATGGACTAAAAATGCTTCGAAAATGCTGTGTTACCAACGAAAAAGCGTTTTATAGTCTATTTTGTTCATTTTCGTCGTTTGAATAGCAGAAAAATCGTGAACACTATAAAGATCAAATTAGAACATGCACATAATTGCGGAAAACTGCTAGTTTAGATAGAAAGACTCAAGGAGTGGAAATCACAAACTTGTTCGAAGCTCTTGAACGAAATTTCTCGCCTCAATTATCCGTATATCGTTAGGATTGTTGCTTAGACGTAGATAGCATTGAAATATAGCTCGCATTTATAGGAGCGAGCGATAGATCACTGTAGACGGCCTACATGCTCGTTTCTTCGTAAATCATGTTTGAGCTTCGAAATCTAAAGTTTTCGATACTAGACAATTATGTTTTATGCTGTTTTTCCATAATTAGGTTTTTTTCTGAGGGAAACGAAGCCGTAATATTGATGAAGTCTCTGTCTTGGCACGTTTGGAGGCTTCCCTCTGTACACGAAACTTAGTAATGTCCCAAGAGACTTTATAAAGAACGTAGTGTTTCAAATCCCTAAGACGCTAAAATCGATTCTCTAAACGTCCAACGGAATAAAGTACTGCATAGTCAAGGAGTGAGCAGCACACGTGGGCGTGGAGGGTTTGGTGGGTATGCACCTCCGAGGAACCAAAAAATACTCCCTCTCAGAAACCAAAATACCACCAAGAATTCAATTTTTGAAATTTTTTAATTTTTTTCGTTATTTTTTGATGCCAATGGATAGTGCTCGATGAGAAACGTTGAAAAACGGTGTTTTTTCGCCATACCACAATTTTCAAGGCTATGTTTTTACCTTTGAAAAATATTGCGCCTCATAATTTTGGTGTCGCCCACCTATGGTGAGCAGTCCTCTTTCAATTTTTCTGTTCAAGAATCACAAATGCTAACGGTAGGACATACGTACGTACGATTGTGTCCCGATTCTCCGACTATCCTGATTCCCCGACTTTCCCAATTGTCCGACCATCCCGATTCTCCGACCGTCCCGATTCTCCGACCGGCCCGATTCTCCGACTTTCTCGATTCTCCGTCCGTCCCGATTCTTCGCCTAATGCTGAAAGAGTTTTTTTTAAATTCGCGAGAATTTCGTTTCTCCGACCGTCCCGATTCTCCACCCGTCCCGATTCTCCGACCATGATAAGATTTGACAAGTTTTGACTACGACTGCATTGCACGATTTATAATGCAGTACCTACGAACGCATCCCACGCATGTACATAACATGCATATATGTGTTTTGCGTACAGATATGTACATCTTAGGTAGCGCGTTAGCGCGTACCTATAATATACTTGGGTACCCCCAACACCTGTGCACCCCCTACAGCTATAACGGGACACTTCTGGAAAGTGCGGTTTTTTTTAAAAGAAAGATAATAAAAAAATTCGCTGCCCGTGTTTTTTTGTTTTTCTTGAAACTCAAAATTGACTGTGTAAAGAAGGTGTAAAGTTTTTGTGTAACGTTATAACATAGGACAAATTTTGGGACCTTTTTACTGCGGCATGTGGACAACTGAGTATTGATGACTCGAAGAATTGAACAGGATAGGATAATAGAGGGATGAATTCTTCAGATGACACTTTTTTTGTTTTTTGAAATTCGCATTAGTTATCGAATGGCAGTGTAAAGAGTGCGAAAATCTGGGGGTGAAAAAGCACTTTTTGGTCGAGTTTTCAACCTGCCTATGTCCGATACTAACTCCGGTTATGAGTTTTTTAAAATGTTTTCTGACAGAAATGTAGAGCGGATCAAGGGCTATATTCTGCATATAAGCAAAGTCTTCTATGCTCTATGGTGAGGTAGATCCTGGGGTTTAAAGTTTACACTCTAGTGGATGGTGTAGAAAAACGGATTTTAACTAAGATTTCTCTGCCAAATTTTTCCGCTTATGAGTCAAAGTAAATCGAAGACAGCATTAATAAAGTGCCTCTCAGGGGCTAAACATCACAGCAAACCGCATTTAAAAAACGCAATATTGAGTTATTTATGGGGGTGTAAAGTTCGAAATCAGAGGTAAAAATGGGCGAAAAAACACGTTTTTTACGAAGTTTGATTGATAAATCATACCAAATAATTTTTGCAACAGAATTTTGGCACACAGGAATGTACTACGATTTAAAAGCTACAAATTGTACCAAACCGAATTTCTTTAAACTCAATGGGGAGTTCGGTACGGAATTTTAAAGTTTACAGTGTTCTAAATGATGGAAAATACGTTTTTGTTGCGTTTTTTGTTCGCCACTTTCTCCGTCCAGAAGTCGGGATAAGTCTAATAGAATAAAAATAAAGTGCTTTATATCGGATGCATGTCAAAGCAAATTGTCTATACATTAATATTTAGCGAGTGTAAAGTCAAAAATTTGGAGTTTAAAATGCGTTTCTGTCTTGTTTTTTCTGCCTGCTTCTCCGGTTACGAGTCAGGGACACGTTTATCAAGTCTAGAAATGGACCAGGAACCAAATTTGATATGCCAGTCTGGCACATATGTTTACACTCTACGGTGTTGTAAAGTAGTTTACACCAATTGTTAGTTTGCCCATAGAACATTATGTAGACTTAATTTTTTCATAAATATTAATCGTAATATCGGAACAATATCAAAATTACGAATCTGACTAAAATCTTCTTTACACTAGGTGTTTACATGAAGTTTACACTACATATGTATTTATCTTCGTTTTTGAGCATTCCAGAAACCTAATTTTTTCCTGGAGTCTAGAAGTTTTCAAAGGATCAAATGTGAGACGTCACGTAGGTGCGTTTGTTTACATCCAACAGTGATGTAAAGTAGTTTACACTCATTGTTTATATGTCCTCAGACCATTGTAGAGACATAATTTTTTCATGAATGTTGATCATAATATCCGAGTAATTTTTTACACTGCATGTTAGCCTTTGTTCTAGAGCATTGCAAAAACCGAAATTTTTTCCTGAGATATAAAAATTTACAGGGAATGAAATATATACGTCAGTTGGGCGCGCTTGCTTACACTCAGCAGTATTGCAAAGTGGTTTAAACCTAATGTTTATTGTCTTTAAAACATTATGGACTCATTTTTAAATAAATGTTGAAAGTAATATGGGAGCAATATCAAAATTACGAATCCGACTAAAATATTCTTTACGCTATGTGTTTGTGTAAAGTTTACATTACGTGTTAACCTTAATTCGATAGACTTGCAGAGACTTTGTAACTGAAGTCAAGAAATTTTCAAGGATTCATATGTGAGACATCAATTAAGTGAGTTTGTTTACCCTCAAAAGTAATCTAAAGTGATTTAAAAATTATGTTCAAGTGTCCTTAGATCATTGAAGAGATGTAATTTTGTCTTAAATGGGTTGCATTAAAGTTAAATCCTTCTTAGCCGTGTTTATAATATGTTTCACAAAATCTTGCACATGGAGAGCTATCGTTTAATTGATGTAAATTGCCTGCAAAAGTGGTTTAAAATGAACCAGCAATCACACTACTGTGCACAGAAGTCGACAAAGATATGCAGCTTTATTGTAATCATGTACATTAATAAGCCGTAAACTGTTAGTATTCTCTACACCTAGTAGTTGTGTAAAGTTTGCACTATTCATTTGTTGTTAATATGTAGTCTATACTACAAATTTATTTTACTACCAAATCAAAGCGTTAGTGTTCCTTACATTTGATATTTGCGTGAAGTTTTTGAATTTTTGCCGAAAAACTTTGCCTTCTAATTTACCAACATCCCGCCTTTTCCATTTTCTTAAAGTTTAAAATCTTTTATAAGTCTCTTAATAATTTAATGGTAGGTTTTAACTTTAAGTTTCTCTTGGTTTACAACTCTCGCTTAGCAAGCTCATTTTTCAAAACTTTTTCATAGTGATCAGATTAGTCGCGTTTAGTTTGGAATTGGTGGACGGTCGTTATTTTATTACTCGGCTTAAATAAACCAAGTGACTATCTTTTGATTATTTTCTTTATCGCAAATTCAAACACCCAATTTTCAATTTGAAAATTGACCTAATTTTCAATTTGAAAATTGATCCAATTTTCAATTTGAAAATTGAAAATTGGGTGTTTTCAATTTCAAAAGTCACAACACATTGTGCTTGTGTATTGATTGAGTGAGGATTTGCAATGTGAATTCGTTGGTTAAATATTTGTGCTTGATTATAAGTGAACTGCACATTAAGAAGAAATAACTTAATGGAGTTTTAATTTGAAAATGGATGGTGTCAATAAGGTTGTCTTGTTTAAAAAGGATAATGCTGATGTTAAGAACAATATTGTTTTCCGCGTTCTTGGACTGTTGTCATTATTGTGGCATATTACTGATTGTGTTTACTGACTGATGTACTGAAATCACGCTAATTAAAAGTAGTGTACTAGCAAAGAAAAATGCTCCGATGGAACAAAAAAGATGAATATACTTGGAATTGTGGATTATTATGGATGTAAAAGGAGGGGACTAGGAAAAATCTACCTAAAGTCGGAAAATCTGCTAAAAATCACACTTTCTCTAAGCAACGCAAAAATCGATGTATATTCTGCGGCCTCTAAAAAAGTGTCTTTTTTAAATAATGTTCGAAGTTTCAGATAAGAGTGTATAAACGTAATCTATCAAGGTTACTTTTTTAAATTGCTGGCACCTGATTGATAGAAAACTAAGAGGTATTGTATTTAAAGTTGTTTTATTTTGTTATGAGCATTATAGCAAGCAAAGCAGGAGCCGATTGATTAGTGCACACAATCGTTTCGGGCATGCTAGTGTATCTACATTTAGTCTGTTTCAAGTCAACTTACGCGTTTCCTACTGTTTTAAACCAACCATGTCTTCAATTGTCTTCGATGTTTGCTATTTCATTCAATTGGCTTGGAAGACTGTTAGTTTACTTAATATCATTTCCCATAGCTACTGCATAGCTAACGTGCTGCTGTTTCAATCATTGTTATGGTTGAATATTTATTTTAATCTGTTGGCCGCAGAATATACATCGATTTTTTGCGTTGCTTAGAGAAAGTGTGATTTTTAGCAGATTTTCCGACTTTAGGTAGATTTTTCCTAGTCCCCTCCTTTTACATCCATAATAATCCACAATTCCAAGTATATTCATCTTTTTTGTTCCATCGGAGCATTTTTCTTTGCTAGTACATATATACTTATTCAATCGACCACTTATATAGGTACATGGATACTTATTTATTCGATTAACCAGCGTAACGAATACGATGAAACTCTGCTCTGACTTATAAAAATCGAAACGAAAAATGGAAAATGCAAATTAGACAAAAATATTTAGCGTCGTTTTCAAGACGTTTGACATACAATGGTATAAAACTCCATTAATACTAAAAGTCTGAGCTAGGCAAGGAGATATACTTTGATGTAACTTCTGTTTATTCTCACTTTTTAAAGTCAAAATGGAACGAATAATTGTAATGTCAGACAAAAAATTACTTTCAATTTTACTGAATGACAAAAATAATACGTTATGAAAAAAATCCGTAAAATTACATAATAATTCAATCTCTAAATAAGTCCTTCATTACATGTATGTGCAACCGCTATTCGGCAGTTGATTGACATGTGGTTTATGCCACCTGTCATATTTGAATCTGTAGTCGGAGAATCGGGAAAAGTCGGAGAATCGGGACGGTCGGAGAATCGAGACGGTCGGAGAATCGGGATGGCCGGAGAATCGGGACGGGCGGAGAATCGGGACGGTCGGAGAAACGAGATTTTCGCGAATCTTAAAATAACCTCTCTTAGCATTAGGCGGAGAATGGGGACGGTCGGGGAATCGGGAAAGTCGGAGAATCGGGACGGTCGGAGAATCGGGACGGTCGGAGAATCGGGACAGAGCGGTACGTACAGCCACGTGCAAAAAGTTTAGCACTCCACTTTTTTCGCAAAAACGCATTCTATTCACAAACACGAGCAACATAAATATTTTTAATAATTAATAGGCCCTCCTTTAGCTTTTTACAACATCAGCCATACGTTTTGGCATCGAGAAATTTATTTCTTACAGTAATCAACGCTACCATTCTTCCATACATTTAACAATTTTTCACGCGATTCTTCATCATTTTTTCGCACGAAAACTGCTTTTACGCAACTCAGTTTTCATCAAATACCACAAAAGTTTCAATTGGATCAAGGTCAGTGACTGTGGTGGCCATTCTAGAACTGTAATGTTGCTTTCTTCAAACAATTTCGTGGTAGAATGGGCCTTATGCTTAGGATCGTTATCTTCTTGAAAAATCCAATTGCTAGCCGACGACAAGGAAGCGCTAATTCTAACGAATCTTTTAGATTCTGTTTTAGCAATAAAATGTAAGATGACATGATAAGCAAAAATTTTTTGAATCGCGTCATCTTACATTTTATTGTTAAAACAGAATCTAAGAGATTCGTTAGAATCAGCGCTTCCTTTGTCGTTTGCTAACAATTCGATTTTTCAACAAGATAATGATCGTAAGCATAAGGCCCATTCTACTATGAAATTTTTTTGAAGAAAGCAACATTACAGTTCTAGAATGGCCTCCACTAGTCACCTGACCTTAACCCAATTTAAAATTTGTGGTATTTGATGAAAAATTGAGTTGCGTAAAAGCAGTTTTCGTGCGAAAAATGATGAAGAATCGCGTGAAAAATTGTTAAATGTATGGAAGAATGTCAGTATTTGATTACTGTAATAAATTAATTTTTTCGATGCCAAAACGTATGGCTGATGTTATTAAGGCTGAAGGAGGGCCTATTGTATTAAAAATATTTATGTTGCGCGTGTTTGTGAATAAAATGTGTTTTTGCGAAAAAACGAGGGGGGGGGCGCTAAACCTTTGCACGTGGCTCTAGGTACGTATGTACGTACGCAGGCCCGTATCCAGGTAGGGGCGGGGGGCCCGCCCCCCCCCGAAATGGTAAAAAAATTTTATGTTTTTCCCAAGGGTCCCCCAAAGGGAAAAATTGAAAATTGGCGAAGTGCGTCTAAAACACCGCCAAAACAGGTTTTTAGAGTACTTTTGGGCAAAGTAAACTCAAAATTTTCGTGCGCTTCGCGCCGGATTCATTGCTTATGTATAGTTTTGTCTTCTAAAACCGCTAAAAATCGTTCAAATTCATGTTAGACATAGAGAGCATGTCAATTTTTTTCCAGCGCTCTGCGCCGGATTCATTGTTCAGCTATAGTTTTTGCCTTCTAGCTCACTCAAAACAGCTCAAATTTGAGGTTTGACATGAGAAACATGGAATTTTTCCGGCGCTTCGCGCCGTATTTATTGTTTATATAAGTTTTTTGTCTTCTAGCCCGCTCAAAACCGCTCAAATTTGAACTTGACATGCAGAATATGTCAATCTTTTCGGTCCTTGACGCCGAATTATTCATTATCTGCATTGTTTTTCTCTGTAAAGCACAATGATTTAGTGCAAAGGCAAGAGATAAGAAATAATTCGTCGATTAAGTGATGAGAAATCAGCTTATATGATAAAATTTCACCATCGTGTAGAACTCGCCGAGATACGCTCAAAACTGCCTTTATTTTCGACTATCTCCTAATGGTTTTCGAGATATCTGGCCTCAAAAATTTTAGGCCCCCCCCGAAATAGAATCCTGGATACGGGCCTGTACGTACGTAAGCAAAAATTAATATTTTATGGATAAAAAATCGTAAATTGTGCACTAATTTATTGTTAACGACAAAGAATTGTGATAGTCTTCAGTTGTTCAACATTAGAATAACTAAAGCACATGTTCTTTTGTGTTAGACTTTAAATGTATTTTAAATGTAGTTATAAGAAAAACTGATGTTTGAAATCTGCATAATCAGCTCGTTTTGCTCAAAAAGCGTTAAAACTGTAAGCAATATGCATGAATAGCACACTGCCTACTTCGTGTTTTTATTATGCGTTCTAATTTTTTTCGCTCGTTTTTAACATTTTAAGGTCGATGGTTTCTAATGGTATAAAAGGATCTGTGGTAAATATGTCGTCGCAGGCTTCCAAACTATACTATCCCATGCAATGTGCCTACAGCACTTCAAAAGCGGCCTTAGATTCGTTAACTAAAAGCGTAGCTGTGGAACTTAGCCGTCATGGTATTCGTGTGAATTCAGTCAATCCCACTGTGGTAAGCATACATTGGTTTGGGGGAAAGGGACGTTTTTGAGTCAGAGCCTCATAATCCTAAAACTTCCAGAATTCAGAAGACCCCCAAAATAAAATTTTTGACATATTCTCTGTTTTTTCGCGATTTTGTATGCTACTGGCTTGAGTTTGATAAGAACCGTAGAAAAATGGTGTTTTTAAGTTCTACCACCAATTATTCGACACTCTGTTGATTTGAATATTTTGGACACTAGACATCACAGAATTTAGGCGATTCCTATGATGTTCTCCTCATATGTTTCTATTTGCGAGCGCTTTTTACATTATTGGGTACGTAAACTGTAGTATTTAAAGTAACAGCCAATAAATATTATTATTATTATTATCTTACTGAACATCAAATTTGTGATATAAAACACTACTACGAGGATTGGTAATAATTTTTTATAACTATTATGATTCATTTCGGCCCTTCAACATATTCCCGTTATGAATAATTTTCAGTTTTTTTTGCTGCAAATGGTTTCAATTGCTAGTTCGCTAGTAGTATACCGGGTCTCCCTAGCGCGCAACGTTATAACATAGCCTGTGTTATAGCATAGGCGGAGGGGCTCAGAATCTGCGCCCTGGCTTTTCTCAGGGCGCAAGAATTGGGCTCTGCCCGGACCTGCCCGGGGAGGGGCGCGCCAGCCCAGGGCCAGGGGCCCAGGGCCAGGGGAGGGGATGCAATAACCCAGGGGTTATTACCCAGGGGGTTATTACCCCGGGGGTAATTTTTGAAGAGGCGTAAGTCAAGAACCAGCGGTCGGATCGGGCTCAAATTTTAAGAGTATGTTAAGTATATGTTAGGTATGCAATGTACAAAATTTTAGCGCGCAGCCTACAGTATACCAGCATTAGTTTACACTTTTGCATAAATCAAGAACCAATGCTTGGATTTTGTTCAAATTTTCAGGAAATGATGTATATAGGCAGTAGCATGCTACGCACAGAATTTCAGCGCGCAGCCTACAGTATACCAATTTACTTTACACTTTCTCATATAGTACTATAACTTTAGAAATAGAGGGCGGATTGGATTGAAATTTTAAGGGTAGAATAAATATCCTATTTGCAAACTATTACAAGAGTTTTGTGGAAATACCTACAGTATACCAATTTACTTTACACTTTCTCATTTGGTACTCTAACTCAAGAACCAGATGGCCGGATCGGGCTCAAATTTTCAGAGTATGTTAAGTATACTGTCAAGCATGCTGCGCACAGAGTTTTAGCGCGCAACGTACAGTATGTCAATTTTTGCTTCACACTGCTCCCAAGAAAAATTGTGTGCACGCGCTTAGGCAGGGGTCCAGAGTCAGATAGGGGACACTCCCTGGCTCAAATATGCAATGACTATATTGTTATTTTGGCTGCAGCATGATGCTGTAAAATATCGTTTTTAATAAAGCGAATAATGTAGAGGATGGTTAGAGTGCTTAAAATTGCAATACAACTCAAAATCTCATTAGAAATTGCACCAAGCTCTTCTTTATGTAAGCATTTTTATTACTTTCTAGGCACCTTCCCTCAACATTAATTCCATTAAAATTTTCATCAATTTTCAAACAGCTTTTACATTTAGGTACAAATTTCATAGACTCAAGTTTTGGAAAAACAGGTGGTTAAATTCTTCCAATCAGAAACTTGAAAATCGCAGCTGTCTCTCAAAATCATGTTTTTGAACTGATCTTGGAAGCCTACTATAGTCTGCTAAATTATGACACACTACGGTAGACTCATTTGTATAATGATCACAGGTTTGTGTTTACAGCCGATACCTGAAATGCATTTTAACAATTGTTTTGCCAAATTCAAAAGGCACAGGTTTATCTTGATCACTTTTAATGTTCACTTCAATGGTATTGAATGATTTTTTGAGCACAGGTATATAATGTGGACTAATATATGCGTGATTAACAATATCCATATATTTTCCTTCTATATTCACAACCTGCAGAAGCGGTGCAAAAACATTTCCAACGATTTGAGGCTCAACTATATCGCAATATACGTAAAAGTTGTGCATTCCACCTAGCATGTCGGGTGAATGGTGCGCAACTATGTTTAATTCTTTTTTCACAGTATAATCTATATTGCTAAGCTGGCTCTCTAGAAATCCTAGCATATACATTAAATGCTTTGTCAGCTTTACACTTTGAATATATTCAGTATTGATTGTTAAGTTACAAAATTTCCTATTTTCATCATACTTTATGCCAAAATATTGCATGTAATCAAATTTGTCTATTTGGCTAACCGTTTTTATTCCATTCCTCATGGTTTGGATGAGGTCATGTATATTTAAATATCTTGCTCGAGGAATAAGCAATTTTTGTCGCACATTGTTTTTGATGTCGTAAAACTGTATCATATTCTGCTCCTCGGCAACATTGTGCCATGTATTTGCATAAATTATTTCAGCTAACCCAACCTCCCAGTCGCCAGTTAATGCGATTTGTCTAGGCAGATTGGTAACAAATGTGGCTGCAGTATTTGTTTCTTGTGAATTGCTCGGAAGCGTTATGTAAAACTGTTTCATATCCATTTTTTATAACCTTAGTTTATTGAAATATTTATAAATTTTTTTACTGAGCATAGATAGAACAATGTTTGTGAAACTTATGCCTTTGCTCATGCAGACCAAAAAGTAGATACACATATGACCACAGCTGATTGAGAAAAGCCCTTGTACTCGCATATTATTGTATGTAAATGAGAGCGCATTATCAGAAATGTATTTATGCAATTGCACAGGTGGTTCTAAGCCATAGCTGTCAAAATAGTTGCAATGCTTCTTATTTTGAAAATAAATTGCGACCCAGTGTGATCCTGGTTCCTCACTGGGGTCCAAATTTACAACTAGAGCCGCAGGGTAGGTTCTTATAGGTGGCAGACGATCTATTGGGAAAAACGCCTGCAAATGTATTATTATGTTTGAGAATTTTGAATATTTCAATAGTGTTCATGCTTATGCATCATAGTCATGAAACGTGTATCCGGTTTTTATCAATCATTATTAAGTTATCAAATTCAGCATATATAATGATTTCAATGCCAGAATCAGGCAAATTCTCAGAAAACCTAACAGCAATGCTTGTTGTTCCTTCACGGACTAGGTCCCAGTGTCCTCCATCATCTGCATCAGGAGTCAAATCGAACACAAAGAAGCAGTGACTTGTTTTAAAATCTTCTCTGCTAATGAAATTACCTTCATGCCCAATATCTAATGCATCAAACATCTGAGTATAGGCTTTACAGAGCACCTGTCATGCTTAAATGAAATGCTGAGTGGGCAAGGAGGATACATTATACCTCCACACGTTACTTGTACCTCATTTATGCTGAACGGTTTGAAGTTGAAAGGCCATGATTTTGCTAGATTGCCTCACACAAGCACTGCCTCCTTCCAAAACATAAGCAACTCCCGGCACTGCCTAGGCAGCTGGGCCAGTAAACAATGTATTATTGGGCGTTTCTCTAACAAGATTTGAAATGTGCAAATTATCTAAAGCTACTCTCCTTATGGGATGTTTTGCTGTATAGGAAAGCATTGTTTGCTCAAGAGCTTTAAATTCACAGTGTTCCAAAACCTCAACTTTTTTGAACAAAAATTTCATTTGTGATGACTTTCAAGTCAAGGCTGACATCCTCAAAGCACTGCAAAACAAATGCATTATTATTTCTGTGTAATTCTTAGGCGGAAATTGGCAAAATTAACTAAATATCTGTCTTGCAAGAACATGTCAATGTGCAGTGGGGCCGCAACTTCCACAACGTTTTCATCTTTGAACATGTTTGAACGTTTTTTGAATGCTTCATTTCTCTTTGTATCAACATCACTTCCACCTTCGTGAAAGTACAGTGCAGATTGCAAATGTGAATGCTTGGCATCATACCCATAATTTGATTCGGTTTCAAAAATACGATGTATATGCATATATTATCAGAGCCGTCAAAAACTAATTTGTCTCCTAAAAAGCATTTTACCTGCTTAAAGAAAGTCCTACCAATAAGATTGATAGGCGCATAGTCAGGCAACTGCTGCTCCAGCAGCAACTACTGGTTTTTTGATTCTCAGTAGCATGCAAATGTAGTTTTTATTGAGCTGAATGTAATGTGGATCAGAAGGTACTCTAAATTCATATGGTCCCTCATTAGTAATAGGATTTGTAGGTTAAATTTCATGCCAAAAACCACGCTTTATCACTACTTGAGTAGGAGGGACCGTAAAAAGGTCCAGGTCAGTCTTGGCACTGGGGATAGATTTTCCGTTTACAAGAGCCATTTTTTTGTTTTGAAAAAAGCATCTATCATGCTAGTATTTACAGACTTTGCGGCGGCTACCAAGACCCTCTCCTTGCTGCTGCTGAAGGGCATGAGAGGCTTCATCAAACAATTGGAGCAGCTTCTCGCTTTGATGTGTTCTTTAGTAGACTCAAAAAGCGGTTTTCCCTGTGCCAAATCAGACGCTATGTTTGAACCTGCAACTGTAAGCGTGCTCCAACTCGCTTACCAATTGACTGCAAAACTGGGACTGCCATTCTAAAAGTCGAACGGAAAAAATCATGCCAAGACCTACGCCCCGCTGATATGGGATGCCTTTATACCCTTCCCAACCCCTAGCCTCGTCTGGGCAGCCTGCCCTGTGTTAGTAGTCCAGCTAAATGTTAAAATCATTAGGATTGAATTGAACGCGGCATTTTTGTAATTTTGTTTGAATAAATTATATGTGATAAGTATTTATAGACATTCATCCTGCAGTCGAATTCATCACCTGCAGCAAAAATCTCCTTACCTTGTCTATTTACTATACTTTCCAGTGGAACATTTGTGTGATTAAACACTTTCAGCAATTCTTTTGTGCCAGGGTGCCTGCTTACTTTCTTATGCTCACGTGCAAGATCATTATCTGGATCTGTAATGTTTGAGCCTTTCAATTCTATTGCCATCTATCACAAGCCTCACCATTAGGCTCAATTTCAATAAATGGGTTTGTACGAATGTAGTGAAGAAGGAGTTTTGCCTTTTGGAATCTGATTTCTGGCATACCAACAAGCACATCTTCATCACTCAATGCATTCTTTTGCATCTTTTCTTAACTCATACTTAGCTCTATATGGCTGCTGCTTTTGTTCATATAGTCGTTTAAATCTGCTAAGCACCTGATTGTATTTCATGAGTTTTATTTCAGGAGCTATACTTTTGCTATGCAAAACTTTTTGCAATTCATTATCCAAGGAATCTAGTACAACATCAATAGGTTTAGTCCGCTTTGCTGATTTCAGCAGGTATAAGAATCATTTTTCAGTATGTTTCATTTTCTTTACCTGCTAGTTGCATCAGCCAACAAACTACCAGCTATTGTAAGTATGGGAGTAAGTAAAAGAGGAAGAAAACCACCTTCCTGTATGCACAATATCTTTCATTTGTTTTGTAGTCGCCTGCTTCCTTATTGTTCCTGTGGGAGGTATCTTATTTGATTCTGATATCTTTGAAGTTTATTTATATCCTTTCTTAATCGAAAGGAATATTACCATTCAGAAAGTTGCTTGCACAGTCACAGAGACAAAGGATTTGATCTTTGCTGGCAGTATTTATAATAGCGGTTCTTTGAGGTTTTTTTTGCTTGACTTAGGAGATGTAAACAACCAATATTATGCGTGTTAATCGTTCTTTTACCCATTTTTTTGTCGCAATATCTCTGCTTAGTATTTATAGATTTCTGCATATAAATGGTTGGATGCCTGCTAAAAATATTTGTTTTAAGCCTGAGTTCATCTCTAGCATTTTGAGTTAGATCAATTAAAAGGTAAACCATGTGGCTGGAGAAGCAGCATCAGAATGAGCTTCTAGAAAATATTTAGATGTTGGCAGGATAGGAGCCAAGCTCTGGAAAGCATTTGTGCCTGTGACTGATCAGCAGGGTATTTGAATAACACTATATAATCAGAGTTGATGCGTGAAGTCCTTAGACCATCAAAGAAAATCGTTTGAACACGTGTATAATGCTAATGTTCCAATGATGACAACCTTGTAAAAAGTTGCACAATCTGGGCATTACCCTTGCTCTGTTGCATAAGATCATCGAGAATCAAAAGTTGAGGCACATGACCAAATTGTTTTAGTAATTAAAATCGTAGGAAGCCCCTTCTATGAATGAAACATCATTTAATTTTTTATAATGAGGCTGATTTTCTGCGAAGCACCGCCAAATCTTTGATTTTAGTATCAATCAGGCATGCTCTATTCTCACTAATTGCTTGACAAATGCTGTTTTGCCTGACTTTGCTGGGTCCTGAAACAAGGCAGGTGAAAGCGATGTTGGAACATCATGGTTTTAGGTATAAATATAAGTTTATCAGGAAGTATTTATAGAAAAATGGTGACTATACAAAATATTTTACTGACTACAGCACTACCCCATACGCTTAACCTCAAAGAAATATACCAGAAATTACCAAAGACTGCACAATGACAATCATTTGAGATTCCATGAATTGTATTCCGAGCTACCTCAGGCAACATTACTGATTTTCAAATCAGGTAAAATTGGTTGTGTTGGAGCCAACAGTGAAAAGATGGTGAAAGTGCTATAAAAGCAGCTGCAGATGCATTAAATGCTAGGAGTGATGATTTAAAGGTGAAACCTCATATGTTCATAGGCTCTGTCTAATTTAGGTTTCGCATTGGTCTTTGCAAATTTTATGATCTGGTGAAAAGAAAATGCATGTATGAAGTGGAATTGTTTCCTGACTTAATGCACAAATTCAGAAATATAACATTTTTGCTGTTCACAAGCGGAAAATTGATCCTTACAGGTGCAAAACAGGAGCATGAGTTGCACAGAGCATATAAAATAGTTTCAACAATGCTCGAGAAATGCAGGTTAGATACATAATATTTCAAACTTTACAAAAAATTTTCCAAACTCTACAAAAAATATTCCAAACTTTATAAAAATATTCCAAACTCTACAAAAATATTCCAAAATTTACAAAAGATATTCCTAACTTTACAAAAAATATTCCAAACTTTACAAAAGTACTATGCTTAAGCATAGTGAAATTATTTCCAAATTTTACAAAAAATATTCCAAACTTTACAAAAAATATTCCAAACTTTACAAAAAATGTTCCAAACTTTACAAAAAATATTCCAAACTTTACAAAAATTATTCCAAACTTTGCAAATTTTTAGATCAATACTGATGACATGGATGAAGTTATGTGTTCATCAATAATTTTTGATGTGGAGGTTTGCAAAGTAAAACCTAGCCTCAGGGCTTAAAAATTCCCACAAGTTAAGCATGCAGGCAAAGATCGCTCTTTTTCAGGCGTTTTCTGATAAATCCGAGAAGCTCAAAATAGCATGATCATCAAATTTGACTATGTTTGCCTATCTTCGTTTGCTCATTTTGGCCAAAAATAATCACCAATGGCATCATTGACAAATGTGCGTATTGTGATAAACAATGTAGAATATGATTGAAAAACGCGGCCGATAGACTCCATTTTTGATCTTAAGATTTAACTTTACTATTTATAGCTTTACGAAATCAGAAACCCACGAAGTCAAATTTAGGCGGGTAACCTCTCTCAGCGCACCAAATAATCAGTTTTCTTTGCCTTTTTACGAATTTTTATAATTTTTTCAATCACAAATAAATCATCTGATTTTGAATTAATTTTCTGCAACTCGGTTTCGTAGAAAACACCTCTAATTTTTTCACCCTTTTGATCTTCGAGAGAATAAACGGGTGGTGTGCGAGCAAACCTCTCCTCACCCTCCTGTTACGAGGGGTCACACACCCTAGTCTGACCAAGGTCTAGATCGAAAATCTAGCAATTGGGGAGATAACAAAAATGAATAAAAATGCATAGTTCTGTAGCCAAGAGCATGAGAAATCCAAAAATGTCACTAAGTTTGCACAAAATTGAAAACTAATTGAAAAAAAAGTATTTGAATATTCAAAAATGCGTAAGAAATACGATCTCGCAACACGCGTAACTCTATGTTGTAGAAATCACTAAAATCAAGCTTTTCTAATATAATATAGGTCATTACGTTTTCTTTGCTCAGTAAAACATGTGTTGCAGTAAAAAAAGGGTACTGAGAAGCTTGCCACATAAGAATTTATGGCCTTACAGTAAGCGCAAAAAAACAGGCATCTAGATCACGGATCTAGAGCTGCGGTAAGTGAGGGTTAACAATGAAATATTCTTCGGTCCAGTTGGGCCAGAATCCTTTTTCGAATGTGCGTTTCTACTTTACTCATACAAACTTTATCACCAATAATCAAATTTAAATACAACGCTCGGTTTTTATCAATCCTGAATGCTTTGTTTAAAATTTCACTTGTCGTTTTTATAGGTAACGTTGGCGGGGATTACCAATGGTCCTATGAAAAGAATATTATAATTTATAAGCAATCGGGCAAAATGTCAATGTATTTAAATGTATTCTTTTAGTGAAATATCGTCACATGCGTTCCTTAAGCGCACAATTAAATCACCAACAATTACTTATTTCTACTTTTGGTCGTAAAAAAGTCAACTAAATTGAGATTTCAAAATTGCTGAAATTCCTTGTTTGTAAACTCAGTTCCCTGATCCGTTTGCAGTTTATATGGTTTCACGGCCCGACGATTGAAAATTTCTGAAAAGATGCGATAATTTTTACCAGTCTGGTTTAAGCGGAACTGCCCATGCATACTTTGAGAAAATATCAATACAATTGAGTAGGTGACTTAAAATTAAGATTGTGGTCGGCTAATGATCTGTAGATCAACCGAAATCCGCTTGCCATCTGCTCATCAACCCCGCTAACTATTACCTTGTTACGCGAATAATGTTTTTTGTAGGCTTGTGTAGTGTGTATGTGGGCTGCTTTTCCAGCCATGCTTTTATTTTACAATTTATTGCTGAGCAATGTTTTTCACTCGAGCGAAAAGTTGATTCGCCCCTGTAGTCCCAGTTTGAGGTCATAATATAATTTTGTTTACAATCTATCCATTTTACAATTATTTTATTTTTTAATATTCATGCTCTGATTGATTGATCAAACGATTGTTTCCGCTCTCACCGCGTGGAGGTTAAGAGTAGAGCCTGCGTTTTTAGAAAACGCACACTTTTACTACTTCACAACAGACGATTACTTGTCGCAAAATACAGTTATCATACATCATTTCCCCACATGTTCTTTCCACTTTGATCAAAGCCGCATACAAGCCACACAAAGAATCAACATCTTTGTCTAAAATGGCTGCTTTCAGTCTCAATGCAAAAATCCACAAATGCTTCGCGTTTATCAATTTCGCGCTGTTCCTTCTTGAACGCATCGTCATGTGTATCCCGAACAGAGCTAACGCTTGAATACTTCTTCGACGCCTCAAGTAGCGATTCTTAGCTTTTTCAACAAGCTTTCGGATAAAATGATGGTACGCTAGTTCACGGGTGAAGACATGCTTTCTTTCAATAAACTGTATATAATATACCTAATGCGCATCCCTTATTTATAAACTTAGTAAGCTGTTTTTGGCCTTCCTCATCAGCTTGTTGATCAGAGTAGTGCTTAGTAGCTTTTTTGCCTGCTTACTGCATGACTCTATTAAACTGCTGTACTCGACATATTTGGATATCAAGTACCATGCCAGATTGTTTCGAAAGGTCTTTTCAGAACTATGTTTTCTGATAATAATAGTAACGTTGGACTCATATACGGCATAAGGACGATCCAAGTTCTTCCCATATAGTTGTGCCGGTTTGATGGACCAGCCATAGGGCTTTTTCTCTCATCCAGAAAAGGACGCTTTTAAGTTCTCTTATTCTTCCATTTTAGTACTAAGAAGATTTGTTAAACAGTAGACCATTATTAGGATTTATAGATTTTGAGTGTTTGCCCACTTCTGCTTAATCCGATCTCGCAGGCAGGATTGCCTATTCGGGACATCAGATTGACACAGTCGTTGGACAATGTTCTTCCATTGCAGTCTGTCTGAGGCTAGCGTGGTCAGATGTTTGATCCAGCTTTGTTGTATTCTTTTCGACTCAGGTTTGGACGGTTTCAGAATAATCTCTTCGGCTTCTTTATGCAGTAATCGATGCATTGTTTGTCTTACACCTCCTTTGGGTCTCTTCCATGCTGCCATGGTTTTGTACTCATGAATGTTAGAGCTGGCATATGTTCTTCTGGCATCCCTTAGGACATGTCCGATCCATTTCCAGCTGCCGGCATTTTATGGTGTCTGATATGTTTGGAATTTTTGCCTGTACTCAGGGATTAGCTTTGTTCCTTAATAGCATTGGGAAATGAATTCCAGGTGATACGTCTAATGTCATTCTAGTAGTCAAATGTTTCAAGTCTTTTGTTGTCTTCGACTCTTCTGACTCTATAAATATAGGCGAGTATTACTCCATAAAGTTCTTACATTAGGAATGATCTGAATAAATACTTTGAAGTACATGAGTGCTCAGAGTATTCTTTTTGTAGGTTTACGACAACTGCAAGAGCATTTCTGCTGCGGTTCAAGAAATGCCCAAATCTGTTTGA
Organism: Mermis nigrescens; assembly: GCA_036768485.1. Lineage (NCBI taxonomy): Eukaryota > Metazoa > Nematoda > Enoplea > Mermithida > Mermithidae > Mermis > Mermis nigrescens. Next base: position 412,972 of record JAVLUZ010000681.1, read on the forward strand.
GGTCTTTGAGCAGATTTTTGAAGGAAGCAATTAAAGTAGAGTGTTGCATGACTGTCTTCCTGACTCTTTGGTAGGTATTGAAATTAGACAGCCTTGCCTTCATGCGCTCGTGTTAGTTCCATTTACTCAACGTGAGTATGTAAATGCCGACAAGGTCTTTGAGCATTATAGAAAATGCAGCCCAGTCTAAGAACGAGTTTTGCTTGAGCGAGGACATAGCTTTCAAAATAGTTATTGTTGATAAAAAACAACAAAACCGGAACCCGGCCTTGAACCTGATGTGAGGGAGTTTTGTAAAAAATGGAGGTGAACATATTGAAATCACCTCAAATGATAATTTTATCCCTACCTTGAGCTGTTGTAATAGGAATAGCAAAGCCAGAAAAAGAGTCTAAAATGGGATTCTATTAGAAAAGGTGACAAGATGCGGCACACCATACAAGAGCAGCTGGCATTGTGAACTGCTGCGCAAAGCTAATCTTAGCATTAATGAAGATAAATATGGGCTTGAAGCTGTGAGAGAAAATTTAAAATGCTTTGGTGCCAGAGTACCGAATAAAAATATATCATGGCAATGTTTTTGTTTTTGAAGGACCTAAAGCTGCCAAGGTGATTCACTTGCACACTGCTAATAATCACTATAACTTGATTACAAAAATGCCCTAATTCTAGCTAATCTGTGGCAACATTTTAGC